>VXAB01003170.1:362185-425168 GCA_013399175.1 Odontophorus gujanensis | reverse complement strand
AAAAAAAAAAAAAGGAAAAAGAAGAAGAACATAACAGTAATGCTATTTGATAGAGCAAATTCTCAATTACAAAACACTTCTCTTCAGCACACTCACCACCATTAGCTGTGCATTTTTGCCAGCAGTGAACAAGGGCCTGCATGCCATGCTTCTAAGAATTTTCACTAGCATAGTTTTCATTAGGATTTACAATTGATTCTCAGGAACAATTCTCAAGGCTACCACTTTTTAAAGCTATGTCTTTGTAAAAAAAAATAATAATTTTGGCTACTGAATATGAGTATTAAGCTCATTAATTCCATGTTTCTATGTAAAAATATCTAATTTCTTTGCTACATTTGTAAGAAATTCTTTTATTTGGAAAAAAAAAAATCTATAATAGTAATATTGTTAAAAAAAAAAGAAAGAAAGAAAGAAAGAAAAGCATAGGGAGAGGATAAGGAAAAGGGAGTTTTTGATAAGGAGGTATCTAATTTGCAATCCAAGAATCTGACATTTTAAATAACTTGAAAGTAACTTTTCTTGGGTGAGCTCAAAGAAACAATTCCCAGTGGCATCTCCGAGGATGATTTGTTTTATTTGAAGCCTTATTTAAATTGAATTTTTTTTTCCCTTAGTAAACTTTGTGAATGACTCCTTGTTGAAATGTGTTTTTCAAAACAGTATGGTTAAATACTGAGTTCCCTTCTCAGAGCTTCACATCTTCTCATGCTAGTAACAAGCAGTACTTCCTTGGGTGTACAAAACAGAAATAAAGTCTGTTGCAATCTTTCTTGAGCAACAGAAGCCAAACTTAAAAAGGCACTAAATATACTGACAGCACTAGAACTGAAAAGCAAAAAAAAAAAAAGAAAGAATAGAATCCAGTCATGCAGTAGGACCCTAATCCTTCATCCATCTGCCCAGAGACTGGAAAAATAATTGCTTTTGCAGTAAAATCAGTGACTTCAGGTCTTTGATAGCTAAGAATGGAATAGTAAAAAATGTATGCATAAAGTCACTCTCTTTTATCACTATTTAGCTTCTGTTGCTTCTAACCCCATAACATAAAAGTTTATTCCAAGAAAACCACTGTTTTCACTCTTTCCACTTGTTCCAGTATTCCCATACTTCTGATATTTTATTTCCACTGATGCAAGAAAGACAGAAAAGAAAGCAGGAAAAAAACAATTACTCATGTCATCTAAAATAACACAAGCAAGGAGCTAACAGTTAAACAAGAAATACACATCCTGTATTGTCCTGTAGCAGACTGTTACCTTCAGGCTGTAGGGCTTATAAGAGGGAAGAGCAAAGCTTTTTGCACCCCTCTAGAAATACTTAGAGGAAAACAGTTGATGTGACATATGCACTGCCCACATTGTCAGACAGGCTGTGCCTCCTCTGAGGGTCTTACCCCAGCCTTTCCCTTAGCACTGATGAGAAAGAAGTCACCTTCCCATTGTCTTGAGTTCAGATACATCATGGCACACTGACCTGACTTTCTTTTCTAGCTGCTGCCATTTTGAGACTAGTTGATATTTATTTTGCTTCTAATGAAATCAGCATAACCCTGATTTTAGTGATAGGCTGGCAAATGCCCATATGTCAGCCTCAAAGGAGAAAAAATAAGTAAAAAAACATGGGAATTAATTCCCTTATCTCCCTCTTCTGTAGAGAAAAAAAAAAAAAAAGATACTAAAGTAGGAGATGTTTTATATAAACTATAAGGACCTTAAAAATAAGGTAGTAGAAAGTATTTTATCTGACTCCTGGATTCTGCAGTTCGGAGGAGCTCCACTTTTTCAATTCTTTCCTGCAACTGCAAAAGATAGAAATTTTCTTCAGTATTTTAAGTAAAATTGAGATCTTGACCATTGAAAACACTGTCATGAGGCTCAGGTAAAGTATAATCAGACACATGCATGACAAGGAACTCTTCTTCAGACCAATGGAAACTCCCAAAAGCCCCGTTAGAGGAGAGGAATCCACACGAGCTGTGGTCTGGCTGTGGAACTAGGACACAACTGCCGTGAGCTGTACTTAGTGGTTAGTCAGAAGCCTGCATGGGAGTTTCTAGCTTAAAGAAATGCTTAATATAACATGCAACCTAACAAAAAGGGAATTAATTTATGGGAGAGGGATTGAAAGAGAGCTATACATCTGCTTTCAGGAAGCACCCACTTCCTAGACTACTGAAACTTGCTAAATGAGGATGTAGTTCAGCTTAGTGGTGGAGTTGAGGAGCAGAATGGTCTCTCCGAAGGTGTTTGGCCTTCTATAGCTTCTGCTGACATGTGATACTTGTTCATACTCAGGTAGTCTCCTTGGATGGAGATGTATTTCATACAGTTTTCCTACATGAATGAGGGCATGTGTTCTTGTGTATCCATAGTTTGAAGGCAAAGATACATCCTACCCAAGTGGGATTGGCTGGTCTGAAATAATACAGCATCACAATGTGAGTGGTATTATTTTAGCTGAAAAAGAAAATTAAATCAAGCCCCTAAGCTTAACAGACAAAGCTGTTTTTAGTAGAGTGACCTTACTCAAAGGAAGCAGGACTGAAAACATTTTACAAACCAGAAATCTTTTATTTGTTTTTTTTTTTCTTGGATTGATTTTTATTTTGGAACTTCTCTAAACACTATTTAACTTCAAAAATATTCTGACCAAGCTCTACCATATGACATGCTATAAACACAGACTCCACAAAAGCTGCTTTCATTCTTTTCGAAAAGTCAGGCACTTTTATTTAGCAGGGCAGGCTTACAGATGTTTTGGTGGATCTAATGCTAGGAAGGAAAGGATCTGATAATGTGAGCCATGGTTCTCAATAGGCTTTCTGTAGACACCATTAGTATATAAAGCCCTACACTGTCATATGGCATTGAGGCATTACTGTGCTAACAAAAAGTAAACTGGTGTATAAACAGCACAAAACAGTGAGATAAATCAGTGGGCGTAAGAAATAAACAAACAAATAAATAAATAAAGAGCAGTAACTAATCACAGAACAGAATTAAAACAGAGATCTATTTTCCATAAAGCCCCCAAGGAATTTTTACAGTCTCTTCAGGATGTGTGGTGTCAAACAGGGCAGCTCTGTTGTGGTTAGCAAACATGAGTGTGTCCTCATCATAATCCCATCCATGCCTGAAGTAAAAGGGGCCCTATGCCAAAAATCTTCCACATAAGGCCACTGTCGACCCTGCAGATGTGGGTTTCTTCCCTCATGGGCTTCTCACACCATCTTAACTTGTTCATCGTGCAGCAGGAACAGAAATCCAACTGTCCTTGCTGTCCCAAGGTGCAGTCGCACCTCCAGAAGCTGAAGAGTGAATGGGAAACCTCATTGAGCCCCTTTTCCCTTGTAAGGCTTTTCTCATGTGAGGACTCCTGCTGACTGCCTGGCCTCTTTTTTTCTGTGTGGCGTACATGGGAGTGCTGTCACTCCCCTAGCCACAGAGCAGGGATAAATAGCTGCAGAGCATCCTCTACCTTCACTTGAACCAGAGCTTTTTACAGAAGCAAGTTTCTGAAAATGATAGGCCCTATGGAAAACCTTACATTTCTGCTCCCTGTAAAATATTTCCACAGTTAATGCCTATCAGTACATTTGCTCTATCCAGAGGTTAAAGGTAGGTGGTCTTGTATTGTTTGGTTTTGTGGTGTTACAAAGTATTCATCATGAATCCACTGTGACTATACTCCTATTTGTAGTGAGATGTAAAAATTGTAACTGAGTACTGTTTTCTGCAGTCTTTATTCCCATCAGCTAAAGCTGTTTTGATTCTCATCCTTCTCTCAGACCATTTGGGCTACCATCAACATTTCCACACCATTCTCTTTTTTGGAGGAATTTACAGTAATCACACATAAGATGTTTCAGTGGCCAGTTCTTAGGTGCAGCAGAAATCACTGGCCTGAAGCAGTGATTGAGAAGCTGGTGGGATGGCAGGACCAGCCCAGGGGAGCTCAGGTGCATTCAATGTACCTGAGTAACCAGAAGGAGTAGGGCTTGGATTCACCCCTTCCCAGGCCTCATTTAAGGGTTGGCAGTGGAGGCAAGGGCATCTCACTGGAGATCTCTGCCTACCTAGGAGGCCTTTGAAAGGTAAGCAGCTTTTTTTCTTCATTTCATGTTGTGTTTACAACTTCTGCATCGGGGCTTGTCCTCATTTGCTGTAATTAAAGACTTTGCTACCCTGCTATTGCTGTACTTTCCATCACATTGTGTTGTTACTCCCAGGAACCCCTATAGTCACAGGTTTGTAATTAAAAGAAGGGCCACTTCCTGAGAGTGTTTCTGAGTGCTGCTGAATACTCAAACATTGATCACACATTAGGACACTGTTGGATAAGCAGCACCTTCCAAATCCTGAACAGTCAGTTCTGCTCTGAAAGAAACAACTCCTGTCAACTTTGCTACACTATATAAATGACAATACTGGTGTCTGTATTTTTGAAGTTCTGCAATACTGCTGTGAAAAAGAAATTCTGGGATACTTCAACAAGTAGAAATTGGGCTGTTATTTCTACTGCAGCAAACACAGCATCCAATTTAACACTGAAAACCGTTTGGTTTATTTTAAGGAGTTATTTTTTCATAGCAGCAACAAATTTTTGCCTGTTCTGGTTCCACTCTCCCATGTGGGTTACTGCATTTCCCACTCTTTGACATTGTCTGTGCAGTCACCAAAGCTTTAAGCATAAACCAAAGCTTTCTGAGAGTATATCTCAAGACTGAAGCAATTTCACTTAATTGACAGGTAATGAAATCTTCTTTTTAATCTAATTTGTTTGTTAAATGAAAACCACCTTTTGCTCACATTCTAGAAGAAAAAAAGAATTTCTTATCTTCAGCTAGTTAGATAAACACAACAAAAGATAAACTGCATAATTTCACAACATCCAAATCATGTGGAGTATGTTCTCTAAATGGGTCTATTTAAATTAAAAAAAAAAAAAAAAATGGAAGTGGGAATAGGACTTGGTCTGGAATAACTGATATCACGGATTCCTCTTTAACAGCAGTGATTGTTTCCAGGAAAAGTTTTGAAGTTTTTTTTTAATGTTTGCTTTAGTGGAAAGTTCATGAAGAAGAACTGGTCTTACTGAACAGTGTGGATGAAAAAACCTGATGGAGCACAAAATTAATGGAACTGTCGTGTTTATACCACCACTTAATAAAGCCTCATACAAAATAATATAAGACACTTGGTGACTTGAAATGCTATGTATGATTCTGCATCTTATACAGTAACTGGAGTCTTATCTATTAAATTCTGTACAGTGTTCAAAAACCCAGAGTGTTTTCTTAAAGGATGTTTTATCTATCTAAAATGTTATTGATTTACGCAGTAGATGTCTGGTTCTGTATATAATTTCCTCTTTTAAAAGGTGGTGGGGGATTTTGGGTTTTTTTTTTTTTTCAATTAGTATTCAGTACTTTCAAATCCATCTGAATTATGAGGAGAACGAGGTCAAACTGGCTCTAACTGCAGGTCTGTATGCTGTGTGATACACAGAAGTAAAATCCACCATTAAAATATACTTGATATGATTAAGTTCATGGTTTTGGTATGGAATAGCTGCATTTACATTTGTCTTTCTTTCTGGTGCTCCATGTAAAGGCTGCTGGCGTTCATTGACATTAATCATATTACTTGCATCGTGAAGATCCAGGTAACAGAAAAAAATCAATACAAATAAAACCATACTTCCAACCATCGCTTAGCTGCTATTGCAGTGTTTCAGAGGAGTACAGGGGAAATGATTTAAAATGTTTTCAGCGTATTTTAAACAGTTTTTCTTGGTCTTGCTGTTTTGCCTCTCTGCAACTGGAAAATCGGTTTACCTCCAGTTGAAAATGTCAGCCAACTGGAAGAAAATAAATATCTGCTTAATGAAAAAATGTTAACATTTTGATGTTGAGCCCCTGCAGAAGTTTAACTTCTTCTACTAAATGTAGATACATTTATCCTCTGTAGCAGCATGCTATGGGCAGATTTAAAAGCATCAGGTAGAAGCTGTTCTGGACACTGTGTTAACAGAGCATCTCGGTGGTGTACTATGGAAATACTGATTCAAAGATATTTGAAGTAGTTAGTTCTTCACCTGAAAATGGTTTGAAAGCATTGAAAGGGAGCTAATTGTTATTGGTAATATGGCTGCTGATGTAGCCATAGCCCTTCGGGGCTTTGAGTTTAGTGCTGACCCTCAGGATCTGTCTGAAGCAAAGGGAGCAATGGAAGGAAGAATCCCATGAAAGATGTTTTCATCGTGAATGTTTCTTTTCAAAGTTTAAGGAGATAGAATGGTAAAACATGGAACTAAAAGGACGTGCTGAGGAAGGATTTCATCCCTTTTTAAAAGTTGCAAGATTTCTCCCAGTTCAGAGGAGTGGTGCTGGAAGAACTCATGAAGGTGGTAAAGGCCTTCAAGAAGAGGAGATTCTTCTGTGTTCTGTTGGAGGTATGTGTTCACATAACCACCCTTTAGTCTATACCTATGGATGCGCTTATTTTTAACCTTTTAAATAAATCTTGCTCTGTTAAAAATAAGAATTTTGTGAATGGAGAGTTTAAGTAAATAGGACCAGTGAAGTTTCTTATCCTTTTCTCACTCAGGCAGACTCCTGTTATCACTTCCTCTCATATATGACTATTAATGGAACATAGGGGTTTTCATAAGCACATAAGCAAAAATATCTTAACATCTCTGAAAAATGCCAAAAGTAGGATTTATGTACCCTTTTTGCAGTTTTGAGTATAGTGTTTCACTGCTTACTTTGGACAGAAATTATTCCCATATTTCTTTAGAATCGGGAGTCCCAGATCCTGAGTGTGACTGATCTTTTATCTCAGTTTAGAATGGTTTATCAGCTACTGGATCTGCCACTTCTTCAGTCACCTTGTCAAGGACCAGTTACTGATCCCACAGCACAATAGTGGAATTTGTGAGAGGAGGAGCAATGAAACAATTCTACATCTTGAGGGAAAGAAGACATTTGTCTGAAAGTCTGGCTTTATTTTTGAGATGGCAGCTGCTTGGAACTGTTGACAGATTGAGAGTGTTGGAAATTGTCCCGGGCCAAATGGATTAGTGATCCAGGTTCACATGAAGTGGTCAAAGGTGCTTCATAAATGCCGTTTCCAACATGGCTATCACCTCTATATTGTGGTATAGGTAACAGAGTTATTTTGGAACATCTAACTGAGTTAATTTAGATAAGTCCCATGTGCTTCAATTGTATTACCTTCCTCCCCTTCTGCTGAAGCAATTGCAGTAATCTGAAACATTCCAACTACTACTCCTAATTGAATTAGGTTGGGCTGAAGGTAAGATATCTGGGCAAGGCTAGTAAAGAAATATCTTTTAGTCAAGCAATCACTTTCAGTCTTTTTCTGTGTTATTTCCTTTTACTCAAATACACTGATAGATTTATGACCCATGCTGCAAGGAATTTTCCAAGAAACAAAAATGAATTGACCAATGAATTGACATGGTTTCTTTTCTTGCATTGTTACATTTAATTTATATTATCATGCATATTTCTACTAAGTAAATTTTAATTTAATTTTAAATGAATAATAAGGGGAAATGGTAATAATAGAAAATGAAGAATGTGTAATATTAGTCAACTGAATATAGCGTAGAAAGAAAACTAATTTTACTCATACTGAGAGAAGTGTGACACCTCTCTATTATCTTGTATGATAACTGCAAAGATATGTTCTTCCCTGCAGTTGCCCTGTCCTTTGATGATCTGAGGAATATCTCAGAAATGCAGGTTAGAGATCTAGCAGTTGCGTCTTCAGTTTGTGCCAAAATCCCTGAAAATGCTTGGCAGAGACCTCTTGCATTATCCAGTTGCACTATCCAGCATAGGTAATAGGGCTTGTTTGGTGAATAATTCTATGTGTGTAAGTGACAAACACAGAGCAAATTGAGAGGCTGGTATACATCTATCTTGTTTCCTTTGGGCCATTTCAGAGACACGTAGCAATGTTCTGGGAGGAGCTCATTCATGAACTGAGAACAACTCTATTTTCATACAGGTGTAATAAGCAACTTAGAAAACTTAATTATGCATCTTAAATGTTTGCTTTTTTTTTTTTTTTTTTCTTCTCAGAGTTCAGTTTGAAAACAGTCCAGAAGATCTTCTGTCTGCTGTTCCTGAATTCAGTGTCAAACTGTGTGTCAACAGGAAGGCTGTAGCTTTCTTAAGCGTGCTCTCTCCAGCTTTTACTGCACAGGTGACAAAATACGTACTTTAGACTTCAGTCACCATTGTTCTGAACTGTTATGATGTAATGTGCTATGTTAAAAATGCTATGAGGTAACCATTTCTATTAGCAACTATTCACTTTTTATTCAAAAGTTGAACTAAAGAGTTGATGTTATAGTTCACAAATGAGATTAGGTGTAATACAGTAACATTAATATATTTTATGGAAACTGAGTAATATTTAAACTGGTACAGAAGACACAGACTCTTCGGGGCTGAGTGTCATTTTGAGACCAAGACATTTAAAGTATATTAAAGTATATTAGTTAGCTTCTGTTAAACTGTTATTAAATACAATACATAATTAAGCTGAAGTAATCTAATTAGGCTTCCAACTGACAAGAGTTTCCAGTTGACTGAGGTTTTGCAGTGCCTGTTTTGTACATGCCAGTAAACATTAACCTTTTTTGTGAGCAGCTGACCCTTATAAGGATGCCCCACTAAGAGATCATATCATATACAGTAGGGGCTAAACATCATCCTGACCACAGAAAGGTCAAGATTTTCCACTGTCTTTCAGTGTTAATACCTTAGGGAGATTTTTTTTCTGTTTCTCAAGCAAAATACAGTTTGGTGAGCTTCCTCTTCTTGGTTTCTGTTTTCTGAATCTTGAATTAGTAATTGTACATGCAGCAAAGCTGAAGGAAATCCAAGAAGATGCTCTGTACTTCAGATGGGATTAAACTTCTTTCATACAGAACAAAATTCTCAAAAAGTCTAATTAATTCTTTACTGTGTAGTGGGAATATTGTTCAGTTATGAATAGCAGAATTTCCCATGTGTATGTATATGTCCATGGTCTATATTCCAAATGTGTGTAAATGTTCATTCTCAGAGGTCAAATAATGCTTAAGTTTCTCTTTGGAAAGGTAAGTCAGTGAAACCAGGAGCACTGTGATGCACTGTTCTTGACAGTTTGCCTAATTGCATGAAAGGGAATTCATTATTTAAACATTTTTTATGGAATTTACATATGTCAAGTGGTAAAACACATCTGGATATGGAAGTATGTATGGCATATTGAGCACTGAGCAGCATGCTGGGAACATAGCAGAGGCTGAGCCAGCAAGACCCACTATTTCTTTATTTTAGGTAGGTGCCCTTGCTCTTTTTTGCTTTGATTTTTCTATTCAGTTTTTAATCTTCCTTGTTTACTTAGCACACCTTTCTTTGAGGGTAAAAATTATATTTAGTTACGTTTGAGATATAATATACAGAAATATATATCTCTATAGTTATACTATATATATAATTTATATATTCAATATATATTTATATATGAGTTTGAGTGTATCAGATATAAAGTAGCATGTAGCACTATATGAAGATTTGTGTGTAGTCTGATTACTTTAAAAAATTTACACATTTCCTCTGCTTCTCATTTTAACCTTTGGTGTTGCATCATATTTGGTGTTGGCAGATTATTAAAATGAGTATATTTATATTTCTGTATTAAATAGCCTAAGTAAACTGTCTTCCAAGTGTGCAATAGCTAGAAGGTGATGATTTGGTTGGCAATCGCACACTTAGTAACATGTTCAAAAGCTCTTAACAGAAATAAAGTGTTAATTAAGAGAGAAAACAAATACTGCAACAATGTTACCAATAGACTTGAGAAAGGACTTGATCATGATTTGTTGAAACTGCATTTCACAGAGCTATTACAAGCAGGAAAATACAATATATATTTAGAAATAAGAAATCCATTATTACTGACAACTGATTTTCTCAGGACTGTTTTAATAGTTTTTTCTTCTTCTTCCTTTCCTAATGAAATGCTTGAACCTTAAGCTAGAGTCAGGTTTCTTCTTGGCTGTACTCCTCCTGGCCCACGATGCAGCATTTCTGTCTGTACTTCAAGAGAAAGGGTGGAGAACAAGTTAACCAGAATACCTCATGGCCTAAGCACTTCACTAACATATGAATGCTATGGGTTCAAGCATTCTCAGCTTGAAGAGAGCACAGAACTCCTAGTTCCTTGATGAATTAGTGGAGTATTATACAAAAGGATGGTTACTGAAGCATCTGAGTGCTTGTATGTTATCACATCTAACTTTGGGGGGGATTAATATGGAATTTATGGCTCTCTGCCTATACCTGGGCTACAGCAGAGTGCTATGATGGATGTAGTAGAGTGTTTGTCACTCCACAACAAGCTCTTTCAATCATATAAGTTGCTTCCATGCTGAGTGCAGAAATGATCTATACCTCAGACTGATAATTTTGCCCCTGTGTATAAAAGCCAATTGATCACAGATGACAAAAACACAGCTCTTCAGTGATTGGCTGTGGTCACTGCAGGGGTTATAAAAATCTGGGGAACTGTTCTTAGAAAATGTTAATACAGTAAGTAATGCAGTAATGCTTCAGAAAGAAATTCTTCAAGGACTTGGGATTTGGTAAAGTTATATGTGACAAAGATATGACTTTCTGATAGTTGATCATCTTCATGCCTCACATTCTTTCAGACATACTTTACCTGTATAAAACCTACTGTGTAGCTTTCTACGACCAAGATAGTTTTACTCCTCCTAAAGCTAAAGAGAAAAACAACATTGTATTAAAACATTAAGTAAGTGCTATCCCAGAATAATTTCCAACCTAGTCATGATCAATATAAGATTAACTTTTTCTCATCATCACAGAATCAAAACCAAGGACCTAGTTCTGCTACCTTTATGTGGAACAACAATTTAGTCTGGGGGCAGCATGCCAGACTGCTGCTATCCTTACCTTTAAATAAAGCACATGTTCAACTGAATGGAGGCGCTCAGATGTGAAAGCAAGAGGTGCCACAAATACTTCTGCATTTGCAACATCTAATTTAGCTGTGTTTCCGTGGTCTTAATGTCCTGAAGCCATAACAGAAATAAAAGACTGCTGGCAGACTCTATTTGAAATACTAGAAGAGTGTCCAAAGGCTTACTGTTTATTTACACACCTAAACATAAATAAACCTCTCATGCACCACTTTTACCCAGAGGCTAAAGCACATAGTTTTACAGTAAGGTCATACTTGTCCTTATGTTTTGGAAACATAATCTGTCTTTTAAGGTTTGCAGTTAATTTTGTTCCAGATCTGCATTTATAAATCCTTCTACTTTCAAAGAAATCAAAACCTTCTTAAAACTGAAGATTGCTTTAATGCAGATGTAGCAAGCATTAAGCCTGATTTACAAAAAAAAAAAATTCCATCCAAATGGATGTGTACATTTCCTATGAATAATCATAGAATCATTTGACCTTAAAGGTCACCTGGTCTAACTTCATTGTACAGGAACATCTACAGCTTGATCAGGTTGCTTAGAGCCCTGTCCAGCCTTACCAGCTTATACTTGTCGATAGACATTTGTGGAAACCATCCCACCAGGTTTCAGTAACACCAACTACAACACAGTTTTCTAGTAGCAGAAAGCGTAACTTGAGAGGGTGTTACTTGTTGCAACAGGGTCCAAGTAATAGAAGAACTGGCAAATAAAAACATCTTTTTCTGAATGCAGATGAGAGGTGTAACACCCTTGCATGTACTGCTGGGAAGATTAATATTAATGTCTATATTGGAAATCAGTACTGGATCTCATTCATATTTGAAAATGATTACTAATCAATTTAAACTACTTCTATCTTCCAGTCCAACACCAGATTGTAGGAGGAATCATAAGTTCGCATAAATTATTTCTAGAGCCAGGAATCTGTGGTATTGTGGACAAGGTCCAGATAAATATTCAAATTACAGGACATTGAATATATATAACAGTGATTCTAGCCTACAGTATATACCTCCCGCCTCTCTTCAGGCTGCAAGAGACATAAAGCTGACTTACTTAAAGAGAGAACTTCGGAGCTTTTCTTCGCATCAAGATTACCCAAACATCGTGAGATTGGCTCAGTACAGTGCCCTTCTGTAGGGGTGGTGCTCTGGTTCAGATAAGCAAGTGTTGTTGGGGTGGCATCGCCTCCATTAATTTCTGGCCAACCTAAAAAACATGGACAGTAGCAAATGAGACATCTGATGAGTTTGATTCTACAGCCATGTCACTCAGAGGTAAGAAACCCCTGCTTAATTTGAAGATATTCCCACAAAAATACTATATTTACTAAATAGACTTCAGTCTGAAAGGGAACTACTCACTAAAGGAAAGAACTGACTCAAGGCATTAATCCTCTGATTCTTTGAGTTATTTTAGCAAATAGTTATTGCTACTGTCCAGAATATTCTGGGCTAAAGCTAACCAATTATAAAGCTCCCATGAGCCTGACATTCAGGGAGTGTAACCAAGTGCTTTACTTTCTGTCGGTTCATGACCCAAGCACAGAATTGAACTTTTTGTCCTGTGTGAAAGCAGAACTGAGCCCAGAGATGATTTGTTCCTTATTCTTCCACAGACTTCCTGTGTAAGTTCGCTGTTTAAATTCTATTCCTGTATTTGTGAACTTCACTGGATCAAATGGCTAGCTAAGTAAGTCTTTCATTGCCCTCTCTGACTTAGACTATGGATTGTCTGAACTATGGCCTGACTTCTCTGATAAGTCTTTATACAGCATCTAGCACAGTGGAGTATGATTACTTATCTATAAAAGGATCTAATATACTACAGCCCTTAGGAGATGTAATATCATACCATATCTTATCAATGACTGGAACTAAAATGACTCACCCTACAGCACTGTATGCAAACCCTGCAGAGACCTTGCAATAAGGAAGAATACAGAAGTGCAGGGTGATCTTAGGTTTTTCTTCCCATTAAACAGCCAACAAGCAGGATGAATAGGATGAAGGCCATAGAACATGAATGCCCTTTTTTTTTCCCCCCAATTGGAAGATGCATAGTAAACAAGCTGTTCCTTCAGGATCAAAGACACTATTAAAAATGAAATAAGCATGGTAAACTCCACTAGTAAATAACAGTTCATTACAATAAGAGAAATAACAATAGTGCTTCTCACTGGGGAAATAGCTATTAAGTACCCAAGTGACTTACAAACCACTACATTGTTCTTAACAAACATCACATGGATGACCAGGCATTACCTTTTCCCACCCTTTTTTTTCATCTGTTCTATCTTATACCACTGAGACTGGGCTGTAGATAATATTTTTTTTTCCAACAGGATGTAGCATGTCCTCTGATATATCATGGAGGTGACAGCAGAGCTGCTAGTATTAGGGACCATTTACCTCTGAGATTCCACTTATTCATTCCTCTCATTCTTTACTTTAAAGGACTAAATAAACATGGAACTCCATATCCATAAAGCTTGATACAGTTATACTCTACATCTGCCCCCCCCACCCCCCCGATACAGTGTTTTGGGTAGACTTACAGCTCCTCCTTCATTTTAGGCTTCTTTCAAATTTGAGAAAGGGAGAAATTAAAGGAAAGAAAGAAAAAGATAAAGCAGCATTTTATACATTCTGAAACCTTTGCAATGTCTTTTACTGGAAAGACAGATTTGGCATCTTCAAGGTGCTAATATATTAGTATATGAGGAAGAAATACTTTCCTAAAGATTATCTGCACCTTCGAGGAACACAAGGCCATAACCAGACTTTACTTCTACTCATTTCCTCTTTGCTAGTGTGAGGATTGTTCCCAGAATCATAGAATCATAGGGGTTGGAAGGGACCTCAAGAGATCATTGAGTCCAAGCCCCCTGCCAAAGCAGGTTCACTACACCAGGTCACACAGGTAGGATCCAGGTGGGTCCTGAATATCTCCAGAGAAGGAGACTCCACAACCCCCCTGGGCAGCCTGTGCCAGTGCTCCGTCACCTTCACCGTAAAGAAGTTCTTGTGCACATTCGTGCAGAAGCTCCTGTGCTGCAGTTTCTGTCTGTTCCCCCTTACCTACCACTGCTGCACTTTTTCTTTTAGAGCGCAGAGATTATAAGGCAGCACCATGAAATGAGAATGCTCTTCTACTGGGTTTAATGCTCTTCTACTCTATCCTTTCCCTTTGCATGCCTTGGCTTTCTGTTCCTCCTAATCATAGGACTAGAGGATAATTCAGGTTTGAAGGGAGGGCGTGGCAGAGGAGGTCTCTAGTCCTGCATTCTGCTCGTAGCAGGCTCAGTTGTGAGGGCTGACAATTTCTGTCTGTCTAGTGTACAGCACCCTGATTTGAGCAAACTCATCAGTTAAACTGAAGTAAGGTGGCTAAAGGAAAGTTAAGATGGATAGATGATGTAGAGGATATAGATGCAGATATATAGAGATATAGATAGTTATGGTACATGCAGACTTAAGATAGATACGTGTGTAATGCAAGTGAAACCTGAAGGCCAATTCATCTATACATCTACAACTAACTTAGTTGGGTCCCCTGAATGGGCAGGCACTGCAAAACGTACTGAGGACAGACAAAGGAAAGCTGCACTGTAAAACATAAAATGATACTGATATCACTGAAGTTGGAAAGGATTGTCTAGTCCAACTGTCACCTACCAACAATGTTTCACACTGAACCACATCCCTTATTACCACATCTAAATGTTCCTTGAACGCCTCCAGGGACAGTGACTCCACCACCTCCCTGGGCAGCCTGTGCCAGCTCCTGAGCACTCTTTTTGAGGATAAATTTTTCCTGATGTCCAACCTGAACCTCTCCTAGTGCAACTTGAGGCCATTCCTCTAGTCCTATTTCTAGTTACACAGGAGAAGAGGCCAACCCCTATATCACCACAGCCTCCTTTCAAGTAGTTGTAGAAAGCAGTGAGGTCATCCCTGAGCCTCCTCTTCTCCAGACTAAACAATCCCAGCTCCCTCAGCTGTTCCTCATAAGGCTTGTGCTCCAGACCCCTCACCAGCTTCATTGCCTTTATCTAGACATGCTTAGAGGCCTCAGTGTCTTTCTTCAGTAAGGGACCCAAAACCAAACACAGTACTCGAGATGTAGCCTCACCAGTGCTAAGTACAGGCTGATGTTCACCTCCCTGCTCCTGCTGGCATTACTGTTTCTTATACAAGCAATGTTCCTGAATGGTTCTCCAATTAGCAGATGTTTCTTGGATAATACTATGTTTCCTAAAAGGAAAACTGCCTGTGAGACAGTTTGGTTGATATGACAGTAATTTCTTTTAAATCATAAATATAAAGCAGACTTCTTCATGATATTTCACTTTTCCACTGTAGATTTTTGTTGTTGTTGTTATTTTTCTCTACCCTTCCATGCAAATTCCACACAGGTACTGATATTCTTACCTAAATAAAAGGCTGAGGAATTCAATGTCACTATCTAGGATAGTTTTCTCCATGTTTTAAAACAGTGCTAATGACAGCATTGTTAAAAATGTATCATCATTGGAGCCTTATAAGTACTACAGTTTCTAAAATGTTATCTGCTAAATTAAACATTAAGTATGTTAGAGTGTGTGTAAATGTACTTCATTGACCAGTATCCTCAGATTTTAATTTAATGATGCGTTTAATCTTCCTGCATTCACTGCTTTCACAGGCAGCTATAGTTAGTTTCAGGGTAAATTTGCACACAGGGCTTGATAGACATTGTAAATATAACTATTAATTGAGGAAATTATATCTTAAAGTGTTTTAAAAGATGTGTTTATCTTATCAGATAAGGCCAGAGGCCAACTTAAACAAAAAGTGTCATTAACAAAAGTTAGTGATCAGCTAAATTAAGTTACTCTGCACCTGGGACACAGGATTGGAAAAAATAGCAGAAAATAGGGTACTAACAGACAATCTTTTGAAGTCATGCCCTTCTTCTGTTTTTATGAAGTGTAAATATTGGGTACCCATCAGAATTAAAATCTAGTAGCAGCTCTTTGTCTTTCAGTAGTAAAACCTGTCTTTTCCGCACATAAAAAAAAATTCACAAAGAGATCAGCTATGAAAAATTCACAGGCAGTGGTATGCTTACAATCTTCTGTGCAGCACTGAATTCACTAGCTTCCCTTGCTTTACACTTTATAATGCTCTTCAAGGCTAAACAAGCTGAAATTACTCTATCGTATTTCATCTCTCTTACTGTTCTTACAATGAAGTCATTAACTATGAAATCATGAGTAAAGTTCCCAACCAGAGAGAGTAAGCAATAAAAATTAGTGTATTGCTCATAACTTAAACTGAGTCTTTCTGTACTTATCAAGCAAAAAAAATTGCAGTAAGAATAAGAAATTCTCACAACAACCAAGTCCACTGTTAAAGGAATTAAAACTATCATCAGAGACATCAGATTCATAATTGTATTTCTGAGTTTCTGCCATTCCAGAAGAATGACTGCAAACTGAACATTAAGCATCATTGAAGCATTTATCCTCTTCAAGAGAATGACCACCATTCAGTATTACTGCAGACTGGTATAAATGCCAGATGCTTTTCATCTTTTCTACATAATTTCTTATTAATCTGGCACTTAAATTACAGTGATCCCTGTCCAGTCTCATCTCAGCACAGAAGAAAGAGCCAAAGGAATTCCTCAGCTTACCCAAGAAGCAAGTGTGAATGGTGAATGTTCATTGCCTATAGTTTTCTACTGCTTTAGTGGACACTTTGACTGCTGAACCATTCCTCCTCAGTCTTATCAGACACAAATGTCACTCTGAGCATGTTTATATTGATATGCTAGAGTTAGTAATTAGCTGGTATTCATCCATGGAACATCTATAGATATGTTTCAGTTTGGTAAAATAATTTTTTTTTAATTGTCAATTCATTTCTTTTGCTTTTACAGACATTCAAAGAAATCTGGAATCTGAATTATTAGTTATTAGTCACCTAAAATTTAAACTTAGCCTGTTTTGCATCACTTACCCTGTGCTCAAGTGAGACTGCTGATCAAGGTAATTCATATTGCTCAGTTACCAGAAATATTCAGACTTCTTCCTTTCTATGGAAGAGAAAGCTGCCTAGATGCATTCTCCTTGTGGACATACATTGACTGCTGGCCACAAGCACAGTCCATTTCCGGCCTGCAGACAAAACTGTGACCTTGACATGTGCTCACTCAAGACTTTATTTTTCTTTTGGATGAGCTAGTAGTATAGCTTTCACACATTTTTTTATTTTTTTTTTGTATGAGAAATGAAGCCCTAGAACTCTTTTCAGTGACCATGGAAAAAACTGTCATAATCAAGAAAAGGAGCTGAAAGTGCTTTTTAATGGAAAAAGAGAAAAGGGTTACAAGAAGAAAAAAGGGCTGCTGACGACATTTGTTCATTGGAAACAAGGGACAGAAGAAAAATTTGAGAGAATGCAAAGTCTGTGACAGGTTGAGAATCAGCTCAGACAGGAAATTGCTTAGAAAAAACTCTGACATAAGGAAAAAAAAAAAAAGCTGTAATGCTATAATGTGAACAGTACAGCAATAACAGCAGAACAGCACAGTTCTATCCTAAAACAAACGAGAACCAGCCCCAATGCAACAGGCACAAATACAGAAACAAAAGAAGAAAACCGGCTTACCTTTAGAAGGCTTCTAATAGGTAGATATCCACTGTGAGATACTTTTGTCTCCACTGCCAACCCTTAAATGAGGTCTGGGAATAGGTGGGTCCTGGTTCCATCCTTTCTGGTCACTCATGTGCATTGCATTCACCTGTGCTCCCTGGGTTGGCCCTGCCTTCCCACCAGGTGCTCCATCACTGGTTCAGGCCATGACTTAGCATTTCTGCTACAGTAGCAAAAAAAGAAAAAAGAAAAAGATATCCTCAGGTATACATGAATATTAAGTTTATTTATTTCCTATAATGAAAAGGGCAAAAGGAAAACTACATTTCTAGAATTAAAAAGCTTTCTAAAAATTCTCAGAATAGGAAATTAAACATTTCAGTGACTGTTCCCATCAGAGGACAGCAGACTTCTTGATGCAAAATCTGCCATCTCATATATCATATAACTGACAGCACAGTACATCATTTTTTTACTCCAAATAAGGAGAATCACTTTGGATATTCAGTTATTGGAAACCATTGTAAAGTGCTCATATATGATATTCATGCTGCTTAGCTAAGTCTCTTCTGTTGCATCATGTATTTTCTTATAGTTAGAATGTTACCTTATTTTACATCTCTAAGGATATCAAATTTAATTATCTTTTTTGTTTTTTTTAAGGCTCCAATAAAAGGTGAATAGAAGTGAAGTTTGGCTTAAAACTTATAATGTGTAACACTGAGCTGAAATTCATGTTGTCTCCCTGACTCTGTTTACCTCCTACCGTCTTTTTGACTAGAAAGAGATGTGAGTTTTATACCACTAATTTGATTGTAATTCTCCAGATCCCACACATCTTTGATACGATACTGTTTTCATAAGGCCTTGGTCTTAGGGACCCTCTTGGAGGTATTTTCATCTGGCAGTAGCAAAGCATACCCTCTCTTTGAAGGCCAAAGGCTTAAAAGTCAGGAAATTGTACATACTGTTTGTCTACCAGTAACTGATTTCTTTAGAACATTTTAGTTTTCATGAACTTTAACACTGAATTCTATGCCAGACACTTGAAGAAACCACCAGAAAATTGAGCAAAAGACCCAATTCTTCTGTGAAATACTGGAAAAAATATGGAAATAGGAAATATTAGGAAAGATAAAATAGCCTCCTTCACCCGTTAGTGCCTGCATTTCCAATTAGGGTGCTTCATCCTGTTCTAAAGCTTCTTGTGACACAAAATTAAACACTTTTCAGACAGCCTCTGCCTGACCCTGAGACAGATGCTTCTTAGTACTGATGTGGTGCTTTTTCAACACACAGTTTGAAAAGTTATTAACGAACACTGTAAATAAAAAGCTACATAAATGTGAGAAGGGATAACTAGTGGTAATATAGTCACATCTTAATTTTTCTTTTTTATAGTCTTTTCAGAGAAAAAGGAACTAGATAAGCAGTTTTATACAAAGGAGAACCACCGAAGGGATTGACTGCTGTTCCTTATCTGAAGATTTATTTTCAAGCACAACATGGATTGAAGCTTAAAAGAAAGGCTTAAGAATAAAACAATTAAAATTTTTCTTCTATCTTCCAATTATATCCCTAATTTCTGGTCTTTTAGAGAATCTGAAATTAGAAAATCAAAGTCTGATGCCATGGTAGTTGCTTGGGTAACAAAATAATACAGGTATAGTAAAGAAATGCTGCCTATCTTAGCAAATCATTTAGAAGTTGCTGTCTCCTAATGAAACTTTATGGATAAAAAAGAAAAGCTTCAAGCGTGATTTTTTTTCCTTTAAAAAAACAAACAGCATTGGTAAAGAAATTTGTTCAGGGATGAAAGAAGTAGAAACTTTTATGTTGCAATTCTATTATTTTATATTCTCGTTAGTGGGAGATACAGTAGATTATAAAACCCTACAATGATGTGACTTTCTAGACTACTTAATAAGTTTTCAGCTTCTTTTATACTGTCCTAGTAAAATTAGTTCATTACTTCTGGCACTGAGCATGTCACACATACATTCTGCTTCTCAAGTATTTTAAAATATGAGCTGAAGAGACACCTGTAGTGTTGACAAGTTCATACCATTTTAGCAGAGGAAGATAAATGTTCTTCAAGCTCTCCCATGTTGTATCTGTGCATGACCATGGACATGTGAAGTCAGTAGCCAATCTCTGCAGAATATAATATTACAGGGTCACCTAAATGATACATAGTGTTCCCAGACCCTGTTGTGAACTGTGTGAAAAACAACCCTGAAAAACTGCTTCTTCCATTTTTGCCTCCAGGGAAGTTTGCCATTAGAAGCTTTATGTAGCTTTGACAAGGAAAAGCTGGGCCATCACTGAAAAAAAACAAGAATGCAAAAAAAACGTAGTAGAAAGTATATATACTCCTTATCTCTATAACATTAATAAGGAGTATGTGTGGATGATGTGGAATTGCTGTAGAGAACGAGGCTTGAAATGGAAGTGCATGTCCTGTGCATGGAAAAAGAGCAGGCCTTTCACTGCTGCGTGTCTGTAGAAATCAAGCTGCCAGTGAGCACCTAGCCTGCAAAATCCATCCTCCAACAGAATGACTGTTTAAATGGAGCTCAGCATTATGAATAGTTTTCACTGCCCACTTGTGATTCAGCAAGAGCTTTCCTACTATTAAAAATCCACTCATGATTTTAATGAGACTGAACAATTAGCTCAGTAAATTCCAGCTGTGTTTTTCCTTCAATATGCGGAGTAAAGCTGAATAGCAGAGAAAGCAAAACATAGAGCTGCAGGTGAGCTTTTTGTTCTTATTTTTTTAAAGGAAGTGCTCTTTCTCTCTTACTTTCCCCTTCCTTAATGCAGGAGACAGCACGCCAAGTAGGAGAGAAAATGTTGCTGGCAATGGGAGATGTGGAGGGAACCACAATCTGCAGTGCTCTCGATGCACATGCCTGGCAGTGGTGTCAGTATCATGACTCCAATCAACTGTTCCTTCCTATCACAACCCCCACCCCTTCCTTTTTTTTTCCCCTCAGTGTTGTTCTCAGACCAGCAGCTATGTGTAAACAGGATGTGGGAGCTGTACTGAAATGGATTCAAGTCCTGTACACCTCCGTCCTCACCTCTGGCTGCAGTGCGCATCCTGCTTGGAACATCTGCTTCAGATAAATATAGGGAGAGTTCAAGCTGTGCAGAGAGGGCACTGCCTGCAGTTCTTCAGCTGGTTTGCTCGTCTTTATTTTTTAGCATTATGAAATACAGAAAAAGCATTTTACTTCTAACTGCAGGGCAAGTTTCCTGAAAATCGTTGCTGAATGCTTTTATGTAACATATAGACACATATTTACTAAATAAGTGGAAGATATTCCAAGTCCACTACGAGTAATAGTTTACTGTTAGTTTACTTACAAGTTCCAATCGTGCCAGGCTAACTTGCATATGCTGTGGATATCCTTGACGTAACTTGAGATGGATTAGCACATTTGGCAGTGCAGCTTTTAAAAAATTGCCTCTGGTAATCCAGCTAAAATAGATCATAGAGCTTTATAGCACATCCAAACAAAAAGGGATTTCATTACAACTTGAAAACTGAAAGCCAGAATCATGGCCACGTGCAATACTTTTCAGTAGACTCCACAAGGCAGTCTGGAGATGCACACCAAATGTCACAGGACCAGCTCAGCCCTGGGCACTGCCAGCCCCAGATGCTCTGCTTCTGCAGCCTGGCAGCCCCCATGGGTTGGCTAGGGGTGGTTGTGTGACAGCCAGCTCAGGGCAGAATGTTGCTGACCGTGCGAGACAGCCCGTATTTAGACATCCTGACCTCCAACCCTTCTTGTTGCACCATCCGTGTACAAAAAATCAGTCCTATCCACAGTCCTGAGGAGGCACTGATCTGCTACTGCCTGTACACAGATGTACAAACACTGACAGATCTCCATTTCCACTTTGTCTGACTTGAGAATAAACAACTTCAAAGACAATAAAGGATGACTCGTGAACGTAACAGACTTTTCAATTAAGCCTCTACTTAATTTACCACACATTTCTTGGGTGTTTATTGTCTAGAGCTCCTGTACAAGCACTTTGATCAACTCATCTGATCAAACACCATTTGCAGCGTCACTGCTTACATCTAGATTAACTGTCTATCATGCCTTTGCAGTGCGTGGAAAGAAACAGCATTTGAGGCACACTTTTCATTGCCTGTTAAACTAGATCTCTAATAAGGCCAGTGAACATTCAGTTAAATGAGTACATCCTCAGGTTGCCTACCCTCTTCAAGGGCAAAAACTAGACTTAGGAAGCTACCTAGGAAATATTTTAAATATATGAGAAAATTCTCACCCTGTGTGGCATATTCATTTATAAAAATTCTGAGTAAAAGAAGGATCCTTAAATAAATGAAATAAACTTGAAATGAAAACTGGCTCACAAGCTATCTTATGGTGTGTTTTGTGATTTTTTTTTACCTGTTGTTGTCATTATGCAAGTTTTTGTTTTGTATTTAGTGTTCTCTTCTGGCAAGTTAGAACTGCTGAAGAATATCCCACTGTTAATTAGACTTTGGGGTCAAAATGACAAAGTCCTATTCATTCCAATGGCTTTTTTTTGTTTGTTTGTTTTGTTTGTTTGTTTTTTGTTTTTAATTAATATGTAGCAATCACAGAGGTCCCACCTATTTTCCACAGAGAAAGAATAAACATTGGGGGAAGCAAGATATTCCTAATAATAATATCATTGTAAGGTGGGATGTGATGACTCCAGTAACCTTATTCACCTGGGGAAGCATGGATAATAAGAAAAGACCATGAGACAAAGTATTATCTTAGTATGACCTTCTTCAAAAGCATGTACTTGCTGCTGTGTCCATCCGTACATGGACACAAGAAGATTTTGGAAAGGGTATTGGCAACATGACCTTCTCTGAGGAGTCCTTGCATGATCCTATGGGACAACTCAGAGGTTTTTCCCTGCAATCTCCAACAGTGACAACATCCCTCAGCCCTTCTCTGTCACATCTAACTCCCTTCCCTTCCCCTTTCAAACCTAGTTTAAAGCCCTGGTAATCAATCCAGAGAGCTTGCTCCCCAGAACACGTGCTCAGAGTCCATCAGGACCCCACATACCTGGTTTCTCAAAGGCCTGCCCAACATCAAAATACCCAAAGCCTTTGATCAAGACACCACCCCCTCAGTCAGTCATTTATCTGATGTGTTCTCCATCTTCCTGGGTCCCAGCTAGCCACTGGAAGGACAGAAGAGAACACGACTTGCACCCCTGATCCCTTCAACATCTTTCCAAGGGATACAAAGTCCCTTTTTTAACATTAATTAGTTTCCTCATTGCAGCATCCTAGGACCCAGCCTGAATGACAATAAAAGGATAGTAGACTTTTGGTTTAACGAGCTGTGATAGAGCCTTCCTTATGTTTCTAACATATACCCCTGGAAGACAGCACACCTCTGTAGAGAGATTATCTGGGTGGCAAATGGGAACCTCAGTGCCCCCCAGGGGGGAATCCTCAAGACTATAAGACTCTCCACCCTTTTTTGTTGGCACTGCAGTGCCCTGACTGGCCAGAGGGACTTCCAGATTACAGAGCTCCCCACAGCCAACAGTTTGGACTGCCACCTCACCCCTTGGGTTATCAACCTGGATGCACATAACTATATGATAGTTTTGTGATGGATGTGACTACCCTAAGGTTTTTCCTGTTGGCAGAAACCCAGAATGACCAATATAAAGACAGAATATTTCAAGAAAAAATAACCACGTGTTTCAGGAAAGTGTGGTGGTCTATTAAAATAGACAGGTCTGGGAAAGAGTTAAAAACCTGCTTAAAAGTATTTTCACTCTGTTGAACACCCCAGAACCTAACAGACAAAATGAGATCAGGACTCACTTTACAGGGTGATATGCAGAAGCTTCCAGAGTATTGCCAGGTACAAACAAACAAAAAATCAATGGAAAACAGAGACACAGCAGTGTGGAATGAGCTGCTCAAGGTCATTCAAAGGGATAGCAGCAGGACTCTAAACTGAGCACTTGGGGCCCACTAGGCATGTTTTATCTGCAAACAATCCTTGCGACATACTATCACATAAGTGTTTCTAATCAGGGCTTCATGCTTATAACCCCCAAGGTGATAAAGTGATAAGTCTTCTTTTAAAAACATGAAGCACTTGATCCTTGCATGAGGAACATCAAGGCTCTTGAGCATGTGATAGTCAATGCAAATACACTCTGTAGTTATGAGGATGTGAAAGGCAGACCCACAGTAAGCAACAGTAGGACAGCACACTGTGCAATGGGAGTTGAGGTTATCATTTCCTGTATACACACATAAGAACTAATAAAGGTTTTTTTAAACACGATGCAGGATATAGCAGATGATGTTTGTCAGGTCTCGATTAGGTTCATTACAAGGAGGTACATTTCTTACTGGGTGTGGAATGCTCTAGAGTCTCTCAACCTTCAGGGTTTTTAAGGGTAATTTCAGCCTTCTCCGGTCACTATCTTTTGGTAGATGCATATTTAAAAGGAGTTGAAATTCAGTAGGCCAAAAAAGAAAATCAGCAGAAACTACAAAACAGTGCATTAACATATTTTCCCTCAACACTTTTCATTCTCAAGTAGCAGCGACTGTAAATGCGACTGCTTTTCTTGCCAGCTTCTCTGCAACCTCAGCAGAACTGACTCAGAGCCCACTCTCTGTCATGCAGCTCTCCAGAAAGCATGAACAGCTTAATAACTATGTTTTCTCCTCTGTCCAGTAGAGAATCCTCATTAGTCTCATAAATTACACAACTTCCAGGCAGAAGGTAGGGCAACCCACAGCAGTCTCTGCTGTCCAAACAGGAAAAGGACAATGTTTGCTTTACATTTCTGATATGACATCACAAAGAAATGTCAGATCTGGGTCAAGTTATACTACACTGCACTGTGCTTTTCAGTCTTGTGACGGGATGTAACCTCTTGCAAAGCAGTGAAAGAACTGTAATTAAAGAAAGGGTTTTGAAAGATCAACTAGAAGGAGATAATTGTTGAGAACGGGAAAAAACATAATTGGCTTAAGTTACCCAAGCGTTCAGAGCTGGCTCCAAGCAATGTTTTGAGGTTGTGCCGAGGACCAATCCATGTCATATATCACCAGAGGCCACCCAGTACCAGTGATGGGAGGCACGAGGCTGGAGGACACCCTATTTCCCAACTGTGTGGGAGGACCTGCAGTAGAGAGCCCACGGAGCCCATACAACCTCCTGTTCTTTTGACATGCTCCTCTTTTGTGTAACTCAACACAACCCTCTTCTGTAGACTTTATATGCCAGCATATTATATCCAGTCACTCTGCTGAAGTCAGATGCACATTAGCACACAGTAGGCACACACAAATAGGATAAGCCAATAAGACTGTGACAATACTGCCATAACATAAAAAATAAGGAATGAAATGGGGACCCTACAGGTGTTCCTTTCCTGCTCTTAGTTTTCTTAGCTTTACCCTCAAAACCAAACACAACAGACCATCTCTGTTACAAACACTATTGCAGATACACTGGCTAAGAAGAGTTATGAGACATGGAAATGTGTGAAGGAGTCAGAGAAAAGGCAGCTGAAAGCTAGAAGAATAACGGGGGGTGGAAAAACAGCTGAAAATAAGAGTTAAGGTTAGGAGAAGGATCACAGAAAAAGAAAGGACAGGACACATTATCTATAGTAAATGCATAAAAAGTTGTAGGAATTTTACACTAACTTCATGCAAACTACAGGGACTGGGCAAGAAACAAACGTAAACACCACTGATAACCTAGAGCATGCATAACTGTTATTGTGGATTTATAAGGGTAACTTCCAAGCATCAAATCCTTCATCCTGTGCAATATGTAAGATTTTTATTTTTGAAACCACTCTATAAGCTTCATAATTTAGGGGAGACTTTAAAACAGAGCAGAGGATTGTAGTCCATTCCCACAGAATTGCATGCTAAGTCAAATAGGTAGAAGTAGCAACACAGTACTCTGGGAATGGTTATGTCTGTAGCAGCATTAATAGGACTTGAGGTTTGGAGTCAGTGCTCGAGAGAGAGAACACTCCCCATATAGACTGGGGCAGTGACAGTGATTACAACTGGAAAAAATACACAAAATAATTGTTTGGGGCTTTTTTGTTTTCACCTGCTATAAAACTTACAGAGGCAAATCCATATTTGTAGCCATGTTGGATAGGCTTTTTTAAGAGTTGCTTCATCCTTTGCAAACACTGTAGTCTTTCACAGAAAAAAATAAATAAATACCATAGTTCCTTCTTCTATTTTTAGATTTAGTTTGCTTTGCTCTTTGTATTTGAAAGCAGAAGCATTTATTTGAAACTGAACATTCAAGAGGCCATTAGAATCATGTGATGCCATACTGCTCTACAGATTAACTAACAGTAAACACTTCTGTTTTCCAAGTAAAACTGCTGTTTTATAGATACTTTATTTCCACTGAACTGTGTCTTTGAAATTCGCTAATGTGAAATGTTGCTTTGCCATCATATTCACATGTTCATATTGTTTCTTTTGAATAACTATAAAATCTCATTAAAGCTACTATAAAAACGAGAGTATGACTGAAATCTATCCAGCAAGAAGCTATGTGTTGTTGCATACAGTAATTCTACTGTTCAGGCTTCTTCCCCAATGAGTTAAGATGCCTGAGATATTCATCAAGTGACATTTTTTGAAGTTAGCTAACTGTATTGGAATAAAGTTTTGCTGAACGTTTTGCAATGTGATTCACAGTGTTTTGGGTGAATCATTAGGCACTAGGCACTAAAAAAATTGCGGTTTTTACAGTAGTGCTGCAATCTGTTTCTCAGAACCAAATAATGACAATGGCACGTTATAACCTATGACAGTACATACTATTCCACTATGCTTGAGCAATAGCTTGCAAATCATAGGGCAAGTAAAGTATGGCTTAGAAACAGAACCTTGCCTCTTCTGAGCAGTACAGATTTTAGTTAGAGTTCTGATTTATCCATTTATCCATAAACTCAACTTAAATGTTTTTTATGGCTTTTTTTTTTTTCCCCCCCAGACTAATTCACAGCAACTTCCAGAAGAGGCCCATCTCTTTTCCTCACTGATGTGTGGAGATGCCCCTCTGAAGAAAGCACCATGATTCGTTTTACTGAGAGCTCTACAGGCTGCCAATTCCTGCTCCCCTTCACATGCCAGGCCATACCCTGCCCAGAACCACAGGCAGACGTGGATGGTCCACAGGTGCTTCCCAGCTGCTCTGTGCCATGCCCTTTCTCTGACATCCTCATCTATTTTAGTGGCTTTGGGGCTAGTTTTTCCAAGTGCCCTGTTCCCTGTTTTCCAGACAAATAGCTTCTTTTCCCCAAGTTCAAGGGCCTGTGTCCTACCTGCCATTTTGTCCTCCCTTGCTAGGCTTGCTCAGGAGGAGAGGGGCAATAAGCAGCACTCCAGCACACCCTGCATCAGCCCAACGAGCTGGTTCCTTCCTGCCCACACAGCCAGATCAAACAGCCATCAGGAAACAATCTGGGAGCCATATCCCTGCTTGGTACTGCCGCTGGGGCAGTGTAGCAGAGCGGGGGGCAGTGCTGTTTCTAGCACATTCCAATTGACAACATCTGGGGCAGCTCCGTTCCAAGCAGCTGCCTTTGCCACAGCCCCAGCTGCATTGCCTTTCTCTGTGGAAAGCTTTGTTTTGGCTAGGGATAGGTTTGTTGAGCTTTCGTGTACTGAAGTCTCACACTGAGACTTTCCCTTTGCCCCGTGGCATGCGACCCTGCCAACTTACAGGCTTGCATCTCCAGTAAGGAAAACAACAAAGTTTAAAAACAACAACAAAAAAGTAAAGATTAATTAACCTCAGGTCTGTTCTCAGCAAAGCAAGGCTGCCATGGATAAATAATAAAAGTAGCTTCTCAATGGTCCTTGTGTCTGCCAGAGTCCCACTCTGTGATCTTTCAGTCAAAACCGTGACAAGGGGAGGGGGAGGAGAGGCTGCTGCGCTACTGTCCTTTTCTTGTGCGGGTGTTCCCAAGGCTGCTCGGCTCTGTCCTTCAAATCATCTCCACTAGTAAATCATTTAGCTCAACCTGTCACTCCCGGCCATTGTGAGGAGACAAAAGCTACCCATTTAACCCCAACCATGGCTGATTGGCGCTGCAGGGAAGGCAGGCTCACAAAAGAAGGCTCGCAGGGAAGGTGGCAGTTGGGTTGGGTTTCATGTAGCCTGGTGCTGGTTTTCCCTCTCGTTTTTTCTTTCTTTTTTTCTTCCTCCCCCTCTGTTATTTTAAATTAGCATCACCGCTCATACTGGGATTGTTTTTTGAAGACCACATGTTTGTCAACAGAGTTTGAGTAATATGACCCCAGCCTGACTTCAAAGGTTTGAAGGGGCAAGAAACATATATAACCTATGTCAGCATACATCTATTACTCCTTTCACCTGAACAGCTTTTTGAACCATTTCTGTTGTTTTAAAAGAAGTGGAAACAAAGCATCCAATTAGTCACAGGGAAAATGGAGCAATTCCAGTCAACCTGTTGTTTGGGGAAAAAGGCACTGCAATTATGGAGTTCCTTTCACCTGAAGGATTGCTCTAACTCATCAGTTAACGCTCTGCCACCTTGAACCCTAACCTCTGCCCCAAGTTCGTATCTTAGATGGTCATCTCCTGCACTACAACAAGTTACTCTCTCTGCCAAGACCTCAGTCTGCCCTGATATTTTAAACTCAAATGTTAGCCCTTAACCATTGCAGTCAGACATTTAAGACTTCCCTTTCTGTAACTGCCCTGGCTAAAGTTTAATATTCATGTTAACGCCTCCCACCCCAAGCAACCAAACCCACGAGAAACTGAGCAGGTCATCAGAGAGCAACAAATTACCACGGTACCAACTGTAAAATGAAATGCATACAGTAACCAAACTACACTGCAGATAGTTTCATAATTTACTCTTTTCCTCTATCGAATTCCAGAACATCCCTAATGAGCACAGCACCCACCATGAAACAAACAGTAACTTCTAGATAAAATGTACCTGCAAATAACTACAGTTTTGATTTCTGGTGATACTGCCGTTAACCCAGAGGAGAATTCTTCAGAAATTACCAACCAAGTGTTGTGCTGTGTTTTGAGAACTAGATACTGAAGCTGGCAGGCTAACAAGCAGAAAACACACCATATCTCTGCTTCTCCAGGGATCTTCCTCAATATTGTTATGCATGTGAGATCTAAGAAATGACTGTGTAGTGTACATTTTTGTAATCTTTTTTTATGTGCCTTTTAACAACAAGCAGTTCAGGATGTGGTTATATCTTACTGTGTTAGACATGTTTACTCTCCCTTTGGGCATTTAAAATGCCTTAAGTCCTCTTTTCATTATGAATTGTGTGTCAAAATGTTGGTTTGGATATCAAATTCTAGCTCTTGTAACCCTGTCATTAGGCAGAGCCTTTGTCTGCCTGGGTTGCTTTTTTGATTCCTTTTTTTTTTTTTTGTATGTGTGTGTGTGTGCGTTCCCCTGACAGGTCTATCCTACACCTTTCTATAGCTAGCAGAGTAACGCAGAGTTGGGAAAACATGTTTTGCATTACTGAGACTGCGGACTCACTGTAAGCTTTCTCACAGATTCATCTTCAATGAAAGGCAGAGGGGTGGGGGAGAAAACATGCTTTTCCCTGGGACTGCAGAGTATGTGAATTGCCTTCTCTTTCAACCTATGGGGCACCCTTCAGATTTCAGCACAAATGGAAGAAATATCTGATTTCCCATTCCATCTGGATTCAGTTTCTTTCTTCCTCTTTGTATAGTTTCTTAGAGACATTATGGAGCTCACTGGAGGGGCTGCTTACAGACGACTATGGCTGCACTGGGCATAGTGCCAGAATTTCACTCCAGGAGGCTGCAACAGGAATCTTTAATTAACTTGAACCAAAACACTGAATGGCGAAGAACAAAAGAGTGGGGGTGGAGGAGGAGAGGAGGAAGGGAGGGAATAGAAAATAATGTTTCCCATGCTAGAATCTCCATTTTTGGTCATGGAATGACAAGATCATAATGTCGTCCCTTCTATGTATTTACCAGAACAGACGTAATAATTCCTAATTATTGCCTAAATAAGTTTTGCCTTTCTGCTAATAAAATTAATATCTCTGGTTGTTACTTGTACAAATTAGTGATTAGTATTCTATCAAATCTTATATTAACTTATAGCCTCTAGATTTTACATTATTCTAAATATGAAATGACTGAATCTCCAGCATCTTGAACATTGCATAACTTCAATACAATAATGTGGCTGCACACAGGAGTTCCAGACATTGAGCGAGATCCTACTCCGCTCAGCATAGTACCAATATGGTTCATCCTGGTCCTCAAAAGTTTACATTCTAGGCATAAAAAAAGAATTAGACACAGACAACTTATAACTACTTTCTGAAGCAGTATTATTCATCATTGTGAAATGTTTTCAAAACAGAAGGGTAACATTTCACACTTACTTTGCAGAAGTATACAAAATGCAAAACAGTAGAGAGGCAGACCCAAAATACTTTTCTCTCTTGAGATCAAGAGAATGACTGCAGTGATTTCTTTGCTGTTCATTTCCTGGTTAAATATGCGTGCAGAATAATTACTCTAAATGCAAAACTAATGGTGATTTCATGCATATTCATTCAAGAGACTTTGTGATCAAGGCTCTGGTAGTGTTCTAGTTAATGAGGCTCAGTTGCTAAAATATTTGTGAAAACAAACATAGCATGGATTTGTACATGCTCAACATGAATCTATTTACAAATTGAAAGGAATATTCAAGTGTGAATTGATTTGCTAGCTGGTGGTTTGGAGTTTATTAGGTTTGCATCTTACAGCTTAATGACTTCCTGAAAGAATTCATTGTATTCCATGCCTGATATGAACCAACACATGATAGCTGGGGACAAAAAGGCAATTCACTTAAATCACAGTACTGAGCCACCCTGAAATACTAATGCAAACATACTCAAAGTCACAGAATCACCATCACAGGGGTTGGAAAGGACCTCTGGAGATCATCTAGGCCAACCCTACTGCTAAAGCAGGTTCCCTATAGTACGCTGCACAGGAAAGTGCCCAAGTGGATTCTGAATATCTTCAGAGAACGGTACACCACAACCTGTCTGTGCAGCCTGTTCTAGTGCTCTGTCATTCACACAGTAAAGGTTTTCCTCACATTCATATGGAACTTCCTGTGTTCCAATTTGTGCTCATTTTGCCCCTTGCCCTGTTGCTGAGTACCAACAAAAAGAGCCTGGCCCTATCCACTTGTCTCCCATTCTTTAAACATTTATAAGTATTAATAAGATCCCCTTTCAATTGTCTCCAAGCTGAACAGCCCTGGACCTCTCAAGTCTGTCCTCAAAAGAGAGATGTTCCAGGCTCCTCATCATCTTTGTGGCCCTCCACTGGTCTCTCTCTGGAAGATTCCTGTCTTCCTTGAACTGAGGAGCCCAAAACTGGACACAGTACTCCAGATGTGGCCTCACCAGGGCAGATTAAAGGGGAATGATCACCTCTCTTGACATGGCCATGCTCTTTTGAATGCACCCCAAGATACCATTGGCCATCTTGGCCACAAAGGCACAGTGTTGGCTCATGACCAACCTGATGTCCACCAGGACACCTAGATTCTTCTCTGCAGAAGTCCAAAGAAACTTTTCATGCTCAGATGCATATATACCTTTTAATGTTTCCTACTAATTTGCTGTTTTAAGCTGATATTTCACTTCTCTCTAAAGTGATCATGTATTTTCTCAGTATACCATGAGAACCTGGCATACACAAGCTCCAGAGTCCACTTAAAATGGATAGGTTTCTACGCAGGCCTGACATTGTGCCTTCCTCAAATTATGTTGTGAGAATTTGAAAAAGAATTTAAGATCCCCAGTCTGAATGTGACATCTTCAATAAGACCCTGCTCAGGTTTATAGAGGGGAAGGGACATGGGTAAACGAAGCCCTGAATGTGCTTTGGACAGTCCACTGGCACATTTTTTTGCAGTTACCTCCATTGGAAGCCATTATGAAAACAGATAGAAGACTTAGAGAAATATATTCTATATATATATTCTCAAATATAGAAAAACTCTTATGAATCCATTTGCATCATCTAACTTAAAAGGAGTTATGTATGAGCTATACAAGGACTATGTTAGATTTATATTCCAGTTTTTATATTCCAGTATAATAACAAAAATACTATCTAAAACACAAACTCTGCTCAGAGTTTGTATAGTACAACTGTGCAATAACTCCATTTAAGTCAAGGATTTAATAGCATAAGAAGAATTTTTTTTCAAGTATTTTTTTTGTCTCATATAAGTACATTTGTATGTGTCTCTGAGTGCATGTGTGGGAAGGCAAATGCAGATTCATAGCTGATCAGATCCACAGAAACATAGATATCTGCTATGTTATTGAAACATACTCAATAAGTAATTGAGCATAGTTATTGAATCGTGTGAAGAATGAATGTGATACAATAGCTATTCCCCACCTCATCATTGATATGCTGGCTCATACTGGATTATGTATATGACACGATCTGTTTTAAACACTTAAAGATGTTACATATGTCTACACTGAAGTCAGCATTACTTGTTTCTGGACTTACTTTGGCAAATGGACTGATCTTAGCAATATAAACCAATCTCTCACACAATATATTCCATCTTAGAGGTTTCTCTGTTCTGTCACTTAATTTCTTCAAAAATATCAAACCGAGAAAATTGTTTCAAATTCAAAATGACAGCAGAATAAGCCTTTTGAAATTCCTAAACCACATTCATTTCTTGTATAATTAATTCCACTGAAGACAGTATAGAGAGAACTGAGAAGAAGTTAATTCATGTTCCTTTCATGTGACAAATAACTTTCTTTTGCCTGTGTCAAGCATTCATTATTAGAAGTAAAATCACTGATGTGTAGATTCACAATCTTTCACTGCTGAGGTGAATACAGGCTATCCTGTTCCATTGTCTTTGACACCAACTTCCTGTTGGAATTTAGAAATTATCTTTTCTAGTGAAAATGAATGACAAATGGCTATTCAAAAGTCTGAATGCACATATGCTCAGTAAGGATAAAGTTACCATCATTAGAAATGATCATAATATAATTCCCCAAGCCAAAAGAGGTCATTACATGGGAAGGCTCTCGGACTTTTTCCCCTAGCTGGCTTATCCCAAGCTCAGCAGACTTTCGTGGGAGCTGCTCACTGTCATGCCAGTACTGCTTTCCAGTCTGCTCCACGATTACAATTCCCACTAGTTTCCAGGCATCCCTAAATAAGGCCCAACACTTCACTGGATTAAGATTCTGCCTTACATCAGACGTCAGCAATTTTCACTTTAAGAAAATGAGGAGGATATATGCGAATTCTCTTGGAGCAGAATTTAAATTAAATCTCCTTATTAATGATGTATGGATTTCTTTCATTGTTTAGGAGGTCTGTGAGCAGTTGAAAGAAACAAGAAGGCTTTTAGTAACGGGCACTAACAGCACCATTGTGTTTGCATGGAAGCTCTTGGCCATTCAGTGTCACAGGGTCAAAAACAATCCAAGCTCCCACACCAAAGCAGTCTGTGGAAGGCCACACAGACCTCACAACGCTGATTCTTTAGAGCTTGGGTGGGTTCCTGTGAGTGATATGTTAAGTTCAACTTTGGGAGGTACGGGGGGAAATTAATTTTTATTAAAGTTCACACTCATTCAATTTTCCCAGGTGCATTTTTTATTATTTTTCTGAGTTATGTTAGAAATGTGATGGGAACAAGCTGAAGTGTGAAGATGAAATGTTATGAGATGGTCTTCTTTTCTAATGCTTTTTCTGCTGGTCAGCTGGCATCTCTATCAAGCACTGAGTTGCATAGTAACATAGTGTTACTTGCAAATAAGAGTGATAGGAATCATAGAGGTACACAAACTGAGGGGAGGGAGGAGAGGAAACAGGACTAGGAAAGGCACTTATTTGACTTGGTCAACTTTATGAACCATCACATTTAATTGCTGAGATAATATTCAAATCCAATTTTATCTGGGCCTCCTCTCCTTCTCCTAGCTTTTGCAACATGAGACCTAGATGTATGCCTGAAGCAGAAACTGCCAGTCAGCAGCCTTGTGTATTTCAGAGGAAGGTTGAGTCCACATCTGTGAAATAATCAATAAATTCTGCACTTTGCTGCATAACATCAGTCATAGGTTACAGATGTATATTGATTACATATATGCATGTATGTATCTAAATGTTCTAAAAGCATGCAGTTGTGCTGTTACAAAGCACATATTTTATAGCATTTTGTTGTGGCAGTGAGAATAATTTGATATCCTGAAAGTCCCAAACATTTCCAAAACACTGATGTATTATCAACTCTTTTTTCTTTCTTTCCCCAAGGAAATATGCTATCCTTGTCTCACTACTGTAAGGGAAACTTAATAGGATGGGAGAAATGAAAAGCTTTTCAGGCACACAATACACTTCAAAGTTCCTATTCAGAATGCATGTAGAGCACAGCGCTTTTTCCCTGAAGTCCACCTTCTCATTCATGAGGAAGTTTTACTTCTCTCCTGGTTTCACAACTCTGGCAAGACTTGCTTTTTAGCCTTTACTATTACCCTTTTTGCAACTTCTACCAACAACTTTGAGAGAATATTATTTCCTGAGAGTACAGAGATTTAAAGCAGGTTTCTTTCAGACTCACATCAAACCCATTCAGAAGACATTCAGAAGCATGGGAGGGCAAAGTCAGAAACTGAAGACTTTTCTTTCTGACTGATGTTTTAAAGTAAAAGAACATTTACCTTATGTTTTGAGTGAAACTAATGTTAACCATAACATATATGTTTGTGTAGTGTACAGTGATGTTCCTAGATTAGAAGCAAAATTTCTTTGTGAGGGGGCTAACAATACTGCAGGGGGCCATCTTGCTTCACTGAACTGGAACATCCAGTCTTTTAAGAGCACTCATACATTAGGTTGTAAGATTACTCTCACTATAGCAACCTTCTCCAATACAATCCTTTCTTTTTCCTTTCTTTTTTTTCCCTTCTTTTAAAAGAAGCAGCTTTATAACTTAGCTTTCCACTACCTATTATCTTCCCTGGCATCTTCTATCCTTTCTCTTTCTAACCTCCTCCTCCACTGTCCCAGCCAGTTTCTGTTCAGTTTTATACAGTGTTCAACTTCTGCACTTCGAATTGTTTATTAAGGTTTGTTTTTTGTTGCTATTTAATTTGTTTTCTCTAGAACTGAGCAAGAACAAGAGTGTGGAGCTCTCCTACAGTATAAGTAAAATGCTAAATCAGAAAATTCACAACTTCCCTTAATCACTCTGCTGAAAACTGGGCTTCATATTTATAAATCTCTAGTGAAGTGGTAGTATTGTTCTGAATGAAAAGTAGATGTTCTATGACATGTTTTGAATCTCATATCCTTGATAAAACTGCTATGCTACTGAAGGTGTAAGAGCAAAATTAATCAGCTGGTTTGTATCAGAGCTCATTTCTTATGTCTCTCACAGGAGTTAAAAATTTAAAAAATAAAAATAAAAATCAGTGAACTGCTCTCTCCCCAACTAAGAATACCTCTAACAGCAACAAGTCTGAAGCCTAGGGAGGAAAAAAAAGCAGGTCCTCAGAAAGTCTTTGAAAGTTCAGCGAAACACATTTCTTTGTCTGGCCAGAGCCAGGGATATTCCTGCAAGGCTCATGGATCCAGTACTTGTATCTGAACATGGCTGTCTGATGGGCCAGAAGATGCACATGGGCTTGCATGAGGTCTTAGTTGCCAATTGTTGGTGGCTGTACCCATAGGTGGAATGATGAATAACTGTCCTGAATACACCTATTCCTGAATATTGCTGAACCTTCCATCTTCAGTGATATTCCAAAGGCAAGAAACAAGCACAATTTATATCTCTATTTCTATTTTTGACACAGGCTCTGACACACACAAAAAACCTCTAAACACAAACTTATAGCAAAACACATCAGATATAGTATGAGAAAACAAAACCTGGTTATTACAAAGGTGAGCACCACTCCACCTACCACAATGCATCTTGAACAAATAAAGTTTTACGTTTTACCCAACCTTTAGAGAGCTAGCTGGCAAATAAAATCCTGTTCAAGAAAGAATGTCCAAAGAACAGGCTAGACATGTTGGGAGCACTGTTTGTTTAAACTGACATATATGCTGCATGCCTAACCGAAGTACTGAAAGCAAAAATCTAGCTTATGAGACACACTTAAGAAGAGGGTTTCATTGTAGAAATGAAGAACCATTATCTTAGTGATGAAGTCTACTTTTGTCCCTGGAGTAAAACAAGTTAGCCAAGTTCATATGGGTTTGGGTTGCCGACCCTTGATCCGGTGCTGACAGAACCTAGGAAAAGTAGAAGGAGGAGGCTTTCTTGGTTTTAATATTATGTTCTGCCAAAGCTATTTTGAAACTAAGTTGGAAGTTTCCTCGCAGCACCGCATGTGATAGCAAAAGTGACCTTATAGACAAACTATTTCACTTGCTGCTTCAGGAACACAAACTGCTGTTAGCATAGCCCAGTGTAAAACACAGTGGAAAAAAGACTGTTTATCTCACTCTACTAAGCTGTATAAGGACATGAAAACTCAATGACAGCCATCCATCACCAACATACAGTACTACAGACACTTTGGACAAAATTTCTAAAGTTATCCTTACTTCATTCTTCTTCAATTTTACGTGCTCTTTCAGAAAAGAACTAAAGCAACAGAATTGGCTGTGTAATAGAGCAAGTGTAGTAGAGGCTAGTGTGGCGGCAATTATATTAACTAGGAAGCATTCAACAACAATTTTTAGGAAGTTATTCTATATGTGCAAGGGGTATCTTTTTCACTACAGCTTTATTGGGTGACCACTGTTTGTTTTCTCCAAAAACAGTCTACTGAGGTTAGTTGTCTGGGACAGCTGGGTCAGTTTCCCTCAGCTACCACAGTCCAGTGTGGCAGGAGCAGAATATTCCACTCTTCCCCTTTTCCTGTCCATACTATAGCTGCATCAGTCCCGATACAGGCTGCATATTTCAGATTATAGTAGAGTTAGTAAAGTTAAATTCTTGTTGATTCCATGTAAAGATTAGTTTGATGATCTCAAGCTATTCCCTAAAATTGCAGCTACACAGTACAGAATGATACCTAACTGGGCAGCAGAAGGTCTAGGATGTTTGTGAATACTCAGAATTATTTATCTATTAACCCTACCTTCGCAGTGGATGGACACTACAGCACACTGGAAAAAGCAGCATGAGGAAGCCTGTTGCTCTGCACCAGGGCCATTTGGTACTGGTTCTGTGGCTGAACAGAAGTGCTAGTGTCAGTGTTACAGCTCGAGAGGAAAACAATGTAAAAACTCTAGTTAATAAAGGCCACTGATGTCGGAGTGAGCTAACTTTGGTCAAGCAATAAACTTGGAAGTCTTTCCCCCAAGGGCTTCCTTTTTTGTCTCTAAAACAAAGGAAAGTGAAATGAAAACAAGAACTCCAGACTACATAGCACAGCATTATGTGACCAAGCCAGCTGTTGTTCTGATATTATTTCTGTAGTCCTGTCTGTCCTGACAGAATGAAAAGCCTAACTATACACTAGTACGATATTCTTTACCCTCTGAACTGACACACATATGATAGGGGGTACGAGTTGCCACCGATAGATAATGTTTGGAAAAAACATTCACTATTTACTTACTTCTACTAGCAAAAAGGAATAGTAGGAGTAGTTTGACTAATTCTATTGTTTAAACATTCATTGGATGCTTAGTTACATCGAACACTTCCAAAACTGCTGAAAATTATTTACCAAATATTCCAGCTTCAGCAAAGATGCCCTCCAGCCTTGTGAACTTACAGCTATTCATGCACTGAAGTTATAATGAAAGCCAGGCAAATATGTAACAGGGCTGGTTTGAGGTAGCAGTGGTGGGGAGGTTCATATTAAAATCCAATACTGTACCAAAGACAGTGAGAGAGACTGAACAAGTGGAAAGTCTTCCCCCTCCTGCACTCACTTAGCAAGCACATGGAAATAATTGTTGGCCCAGATACACATATCCATAATGTCCATTGTGCTCCAACAGCCATCATACCAGCCGTGCACACCCGTTCTGAGCTATCGGAGTACTGGAATGCAAATCTGCAAAGCCAAGCATCAGGACTTGTGTAGCCACTATTCTCAAAATAAAGCTACATTATAAATCAAAACAAGGTTCTGTAAACCAGGTCATCTGCCACGGAGTCTAAAGGAGTACATCAGCATGGGATAGGCATGTTTGAAGTGTAGCAGCTCTCCTGTATTTAAAACAATTTATTTACAATTCATGCTTGATCAAGCTCGATTTTGATACAGTAAGTTAAATTAGGGAGAAGATACGCTTGTCCAAACAAGTGCAGGCAACTCACAATATTCAAAAACAATATGTTTTTAGAAGTTCATAGATAATTCAAAGAAAAAGGTGTGCTGCTTTTAACTAACTTATGGAATGACCAAAGCCAAGATATTCTCTCTGCATCATGGAACTGAAAAGTGGTCAAAACTATGTGCATCATGAAGACATGTCAACTTGCTTCTCTCCCAGACTGCTTGATGTGACAAAGTAGATGACAGGACCAATGTACAGAGACAGTGATGGTTGGCTCCTGCCAGAAGCACACTACCTAGTCCTACTCTCCCACCATTCATGGATCACAGCAGGCAGCAGCTCTCCATCCTCATCCCCAGTGACGCTGCCTCCTCACCATGACCCCACATTAATTTCTCTGTCAGCAGTGTGGACAGAGAGAAAGCCATAATGTCATAAGAGAGGGGAGATGCACTTGGTTGAATCAAAGATAGATCGTTATATTATTTAGGCTCAAAACCAAACATTCAGTGGACTAAGGTTAAATTTTACTTTGAGGCACTGAAGATCACTGCTTGATACTCTTACATCCTCAGTACCAAAACACTGTCTGCAGACAACACTTGCCTAACCTCATCAAGTGAAGAGTGACTGTAAAGCTCAGTACTTTCACACTCAACAGAGTCTCTTGAACTGGTACTTCATTCACACTGTCAAGACAGGTAACACTTGAGACAACACAAGAGAAATAATAAGCGGAAACAAAAATCTGTATTATGAACGAGTCCCCTACATGCCTATTACTAAGAAGAAAGAAAGAAAAATAAAAAATAAAAAAGGAAGAAAAAAGTGTAATTACCGTGCATTTAGTTCTTCAGCTCTGCAGATATTTTCCTGTTTGGGGATAAAGAAAGAAGAATCAACAAAATGGCTTTTCTAAATTTACACTAATGACTGAAGTTGTTGCATAAGCTACATAGACTCACATAGTGTGCAGCTGAATAATGTCAGTGGAGGAATAAAAAAAAAAGCAAAACATTTTTCACAGAAACAAAATTATTTCTAGATTAACAGGGAAATAATCAAGAACTGGAGTTCTACATTCACTGACATTTTTCATATCATGCCCTGTGAGAAGATATATTCAAAACTAGAAGAGAACAGTTAGCACCATATATATAGATACATATATGTATCACAAAGTACAGGATCTTAAAAAGATCACACTGAATTGGATGTATGTAGGAGCACAAAAAATATAAGCACTGGATGCTTTTAATCACAGACCAACACAGGAAATTAATAATGTAAGGTTTTACCATCCTATCTGACAAAAGGAGAAACAGATGTCACAATGAACTCTTTTGGTATCCTTATAGTATAGAGACTGTTTTCATTGACTAAAGGAGATGCAAAAACTTAGAACAAAAGCAGGGTGCAACTGCTTGATTTCTCTCATATACTCTCTGCTATGCTATTACTGCTGCTACCTCGCTAACTTGGTTATAAACAGAAGCAGTTTATAACATAAAGCAGGTAGCCACAACCAGTGATACAACTTTATTTCACAGTGGGCTCTAAGGGATGGTTTTGCCTCATACTTCACAGCCCTCTCTGTGCACTTCAACAAGAACTTCAAAATAAGTCTGAACTAGATTGGGATTATTTTAAAGTTTCCCTGACAGAAATGATTCGAGGAGCCCACATGAGCCTAAGGTTGTAGTCTTAGAAAGGTTTATGTGCACTTGAGAGCATACAGACAGGCTATTAGCTCAGAAGCACCAAAACTCCAACTCTTGTTAATTCATTTGAGTTCTTACAAACTATCTATTGTATTTTTAACAACAGAGCACATTGAGCAAACCAGGTTTAAAAATGTGTGGAGACACAGACTACTGAGCAGCACTGATCAGATTATGATCCAGTATTTGTGGAAGAAGCTGAATGAAGAACTACCAATTTAAATCGTATGATAGCTTGGTAATCTGCAATTAGGAAGAAGGAAGAAAAAAAAAAAAGAAAAAGGAATGAAGAGAAAAATTAGAGTTCAGTTGTCAGTTTCTTCTTCATTTCCTAGATTAATGAGTCTGCAAGTCTTATTTCATACACCACCTGTGAAACAAAGGGAACATCAATCCTGGAGTACCACTTTCATCTTGGTGTTGCCTACTCTGTCTCTTCCATAATCAGGCAGCACAGTTAATCCACAGAAGACACTGAAAAGACTAGTTGTATGGGAACTGTTGATTCACGGCCTGAACCACTGATTGATTACCTGAGGTGAGCACTGTGTCAGCCATGAGAGCACAGGTGAAAGCAATTCACCTGTATGACCAGAAGGGGGTGGAGTCTGACTCCACCTCTCCCAGACCCGATTTAAGGGCTGACCACCACCAGAGGAGGACCTTCTAGACACTGCTCCTTTGGAGTTTCCTACTGTGAGCCTGGGACAAAAGTGAGCGGTTTCCTTTATTTTTGATTGCCTCCATTATGATAATCTTTCTAACTATATCATCTGTAAAATGTCTTAGCTACAGTACTGTTTGGCATTATTCTGTTAACCATACACCAGTGCTACTCCCTGAATCTTCTCTCTCAGGGATATGCTCAACCCATGCACAGTAATGCTCTACTGGTAGCAACAACGTAGAACCCCTGCGCCAGAGAGCACCAAGGCGCAAGGAATTTCTGCATTTCCTCCTCACCTCAGTTTCTTTCCAGTTAAAGGTGTGAGTAACAGCCTGCTATTTCAGATGTATGTTTTTGTAACTATTCAAGTTGTCTTCTACCACTGATTTCATTTGGAGACAACTGCCAAAATCTTGGTTGTGGCCCCACTTCCAAGGTGTCATGTCCTTTCGAGGCTTGGTCTTGATGTCTGTGTAGGCTACAAGCCATGCCCAATTCTGGGTCATTGCTTACTTTGCTGGCTATCACAGTCTTTTAAGGAGCAAGATGGGTTAAATGCTGTAAAGAGCTACTAGTAAATCCTCTCCTATTCCCAATCTGCAGAACAGTGGTAACTCAATCAGTGTAAATTCTCAATAATAAACAGGAGACAGAAGGAAAAAAAAGACTTATTTGTTGCAGAAAGGTTATTTCTCAACAGAGTGCTATCACTGATGAGGGAGGAAAACACAAATGTTTTTAGCAGGTTAAAATAATTATCTTCTAGGGGAATGTTAGGTATTCATTACTGTTTAGCCTATCCTAACTTCTATTCTTCAGTTATCCTGTTACCAAATTAAGAAAGAGAAAGTCAGATCGAAAGAGACTTTCCCTTTAATTTGCTTTCTGCTCTAATGGTTGAAGCAAGAAAAAACCTTTCTGGCTCTATTGAGTGAATGGTCAAAGGTACCTTTGCAGTTCCTTCATAGGGTGAACTAATCTGTGACAACTGTAGCTAATCTGATAAGAAGGCTCGCATGTGTGCTAATGTGCTAATATGAGGGGATTCAGGGCAGGCAGCGGTAGTGAAAACCCACTGCTTCCTAAATGGACTTTCCTATGCGTTAGACCCGGCAACATATGCGCATTTTAACACCCGCTTAACATCGAAACGATGCAGTGGCCTTTGTTGTGTGACACAGAGGAGCGATTCCCATGGTGGGAATTTCTGCCTCACAGGCAACATTCTTTCAGAGGTGATACAACGGGCTGGTGGCCTGGACCAGGAGCTGAGTCTGCCTGGCGGCAGGGTTACATCCACATGTTTGAAAGGAGAGGTATTTGCTTGCTTCATGGCTGACAGCGCGCATGGTAGGGATGGGGAGAGAGCGAATGGAGGGGAGAACTAGTGAAAACATGTTGGGCCAGATCTCTAGCCAGGATGAAACAGCTTCTAGACCATGGTGCTTTATCTAAAAGAGTTTTAATCAAGTTGATGTCAATGTGTAATCTTGTGCTGCAGCTTTTATATAGTCCTTGGATTAAAATTTGTGTTCAACAGGAAAAATAAATCCCATTTTCTTGCTCCATTGGTTGTTGTAATGTACCTTTAGGAAAATTCCTCTGAGAGAAAAGGTCTTTCTTTGAGAGTAAAAGAACACTGGCCCAGGTTGCCTGGAGATGTGGCACTGTCAGCCCTTTGGAAAAGGTCAAGACTCAGATGGTTGGTGTTTTCAGCAACCTGCACTAGTTGACCATACCCTACCAGGTGAGTGGATGAGAAGATCTGCAGAAGGCTCTTCCAACCTCAGCTCTCGTCTGAATGTAGCACTCCAATAGCTCAGCAAATTCCCCACCCACAAGGTGGGAACTGGCAACATGATGACAATGACAAAGGGAAAGCAATGCTAATATTCACTCTTCTACAGCATTTCAGTGTTAAATAATATTTAGTTTCTCATGATGAGAAGAGAAAACTCAGGAAGCACATAACTCACAAATATGGTCTTTGAAAATTGCTTATCCAGAGCCATTCAGTCCAAAACACGGACCAGACTTAACCAAGTATTCCCATAAGAGCATGACCCTGGTTTTACAGCTGCAGACTGATTTCTCAGCCTTCTGTTTAAACTTATTCCCACATTGGCTATAGCGCATTAGCAGTGATGACAAAAGTCGTGGGATTTGTCAAATACCGAGTAGCATCTATAAAACGATATTATTTGAGCTACTCAAGACTTGTTTGACTTTACCTGGTTTTCTGAAAGTCTTAGTGAGCAGAAATAACTGTTATAAATGTTTCCAAACATACAAATGCATAAATCTTAATTCATTTGCACTTTGTTTCGTTCAGGCATACTATTTTATGTTTGCATTTTGAATGTATAACAATTGACTCCTACTAAATGGTGACGACATTTCCTCTCAGGAAGTCCTGAGGGAAGGAAGGTCCCGCATAAACAAACTTCCAGTCAGTACAATAGAGTGGCCCATAAATGTGACCATTTTTTTCAGGGTATGGGTGAGGTTGACACACTCTTCCTGCTCAGGCAGACCAGGGCTTATCACAGTCCTGTTTCCCTGTAATTTAAATGTTTGCATAGCTTCAAGTTCATTTGTATTTTTCCCTACAAAGTGCAGATGTATCCCATTTTCCTGTTGCTTTGGAACATGGTGACAATTTCCAACAGTGTTACATAAATGACCATCTGTGGTTTAAATAAAAAGAGAAGCTGGTGCACAAGATTGCAGTGTGAGAATTTTAGCTAGCTAGCAGTATTTATGCTATTAATACTTTTGCTTCCTGACAAAGGAAAAATGTAATGTTCCCTCTATTTCAACATACTGTCTATATATGATAGACAGTCACTGTTACCATGTGTGGATGAGACTTCCATAGAAAAGTTGAATAAAGCCTATCTACTTATGCCTAATCTTCTTTAAGCTTTCTGTGAGAATAAAGGCAGACTAAACTCAAGCTGTTTTACTGATCATGAGAGCATAAAAATAAACAAGATACCATTGTTTTGTTGACATATTTTAGCATCTTTGCATTTGCTGACTCCCAGAACTGGCAATAGTGGGAACACTGAGGCCCATCGCACAGATCTCCACAAAATGACATGACAGTTGTTCTAGTAATCAGTGGCAGAAGTAAACTGCTACTACTAATGTGGATGGAGATTAGAGGAATGGAAAATCTTCTCAAGTGACTTCCATGAACACTTGGTACTGCTCCAAGTACTAGAGGGGCACCAAAGCTATTTTTTGTCTTATCACCCCAAGACTGACTTGCTATCTCATCCTCTTCAAAATACTACTGTAGCAGTATTTCCTTTTCCCTAATTCTGACTCCTCATCCTGTAGACAGTCACTTCTCTTTTCCTTATTGCAGGAGCCACCTTGTCCTGGTAGATAGTCCTGCCTACTTACTGGCTCCATATTTGTTTTTACTTCCTCTCATCTTCCTGATTTCTTTAAGTTCTCCCAGTTCATTTCATATCACTGCTGAAAACTTTCAATTGATCTTCATGTACTGTAGCTAAAAGGGCTTGGAAGCCCTTTTTAAAGTTAATGATTTAAAGTATAAAACTGTATGTGTTTTACAAGATTTTTTTCTTTTTACGCAAACATTGAATTATTTCAAACACTGAATTATTTTGTGCTGGGGAATAAAAGATGCAGGCAGATATACATTATGTAAAATTGTATCCCAAGTGGGTAAAGTTCCTGAGGACTATACATCAGGATCAGATAGATATGAGCAATCGTAATAACTTGTGCTAATAGGCACAAAGTCACATACACACGACTCCTCATACTTCACGTCTGAAGTGCACTCACAAAATGTGTATTCATGCACCAACAAGTAAATGTATGCACAAAACTATGAATATTGCCTGTATCTGCAAGCACTGTGACTTCAGCTTTCTCAAATGTGCATTCTGTACATGTGCTTATCTTTCTGCTATGACTAAATACTTTGAAAGTATCTGTGCTCATTCAGAATATATCTTTCAAATCCTTTTAGCTGCAGCATGTGAAGATCTCAGTTATCAGCAGTGGTAGAAAATCATTCCCTTGTTTCTTTCTACAGATGATTTCTATGAACTGCAGAATGTAATTTTTTTTCATTTACAAATAAAAGTAATAGGCAGATATGGCAACTGAAAACGAACTATAATAACAGCAAGCACTACAAGGAGGAGAGAAAGGCCTTTTCTTTATCTGTGAGATTAAAATTTTACTTCATTTGAATTTCCTTCTCTTTCCTATTTTTCCTTCTACTTTTCTTCCAAAAGAAAGTGAGTGAAAAGTAAATCACACAAAAACGTGCAAAACCCAAGTATATATGGTCCCCAAATCTGTAAGTACAACCCCTTGAAAAGTCAGGCCAGATTTCCTTATAGTTTTGCTGAAGTGAATATGCAAACTTCTCCAGTTTTCCCAGTAGCTGCTGTGAACTATTTGTCCTAACTTTAAAACAACTCAAGAAATCAAAGCACCTACAAAACCTCTGCTTTGGGAAACCTCTGCTTTGGGTTTACTGGAAGAATTATTTTGAGTAAATTCAAACATCCTCAGTACTCAGTTCAGGAAAAACAATGAATATAAATGTCACATTCAGCCATTCACTTTTAGTCGAGTAAGTGTTTTTCTGCCAAAGGACTATACATGCTATATAATCCTCAACTCCTTCAGGATTTTAATCCACCATGAAGCATATGGTAAAAAGGTAAGTGTTCTGTAGAATCATTAACTTGCCTAAAGCAACGTGGATGTTCTTTATTTCTTTCTTCAGAGACAAAGAGCATCTGAAAGTAGTTAACAGCTCAAACCCTGTAGTTTGCTGAAGCAGCAAAAAATGAACCTGGAAATGTCCCTGCAGGGCTGAGTTTTATGTTAATTAGTCAATTCCCAGGGCAGTGGGAATCTTGTATTGACAAGAGTATGTTATTGTTCTGCTTCCTTAGTTAGTACTAGGAATGTAAGAGCACAACATAAAAATGCATTTGTTTATCAGCACCACAATCATCAGGGGACTGTGGTAAATCAAATCTACGCTGGACAGAAAAATTGTAGAAAGCCCAATTCTAATCTCATCTCAATGAGAGAAAATAATTATCCTTTTCATTTAGTGTTACTCATTGTAAAAAGGATTTATTTCTTTTACTAAGAGCTTTAAGTCAAACTTTGCTTTGTAAAATGCCCATTCAGTTGGGCTCAGCCAGCTCCTGGTGCTGAGGAAAGGGAAGCTGGCAGACGGCAGACCAAAAGAAAGGTAGCAAAGGATTTACTTTCTTCTAAAGGAGCTGTGGAGCAGCTCAGCCTGCAGGTACCAGCTCTGCTGCTTGACCCCTCTTCCTGCAGCCCAGCTGGCAGGCTGCAAGTCATGGTGGACCAAAGCTCTGGAAAAGCCAGTGTATGGTATGGCACAAGCAACTTATTGTTTCCTCATATAGACTCAGGGTGGCTGGCACCTGGAAACAGAGTGTCACTTGTGTGTATGGAATTTCACAGACCAAGAAGAGATCTTGCAGAAGACAGCCTGATCTCTCCATAAACCAGGACCTTAATTCTGTCCATTGCCATATTGTTTAGCCAAACCACTCACTACTGTGATCAACTCACATGATGAACAAGATTAGGAAAAAGAGAGGGATGAGAAACTACATACAGTAATAGTACACTGGAGTAAACCCACTTAAAAACAGTAAAATGTTGCTGGCAGAAAAAAGCGATTTTTGGACAAGACTTGACAGAGGCCTCTCGTCCGCTAAACCTTTGACCTGATAATTTTTCCAAAACCATTTTCTGGCCCTGAGAATTAATGGCATAACAAGGTTTGGACCCACACTGCCAGACCTCCCCTTTTTGTCCCTGCATCAAGTTACCACACCCATATCGCCTCTCAGGAAGAACCTTAGGTCCACAGCAATCATCCAAATGGTATTTGACCATCAGTTTGGAGATAGTGGTCAGTCCATGCCAAAACTGAGCCAAAAAAATTTCAAAGAAGGAAGTAGACTGTGCTGGTGCACAAACCTGTCTGTTTGCCATGATAAACAGCATCTTTGGAGAAGCAAAGTGTGATGTGTTTCAACCCATCCCAAGTGCTAACATTCAGGGACTGTTCCAGAAAGATCTTGACTCAAAGCACATCAAAATTACTTGCAGTTTTCCCAGTGGTTTCAATGGGTTTTGCAACCTAGTCTTCAACATTTGACAATAATCAGCATTTTCCCTAGAACATACCACTTAAATGCACAGAAATCTAAATAAAAAGTGTTCCCATAATTTTGAAATCTTCATCTGGATCTGTTTCTGATTTAAAAAGAAATTAGATTCATTCTTATTTTGCTCAAACGAGTACATACATCTCTGCTTTAAATAACAAGAAAAGCCAAGCAAGATTTTTGAGGTGATATTTATAGTGATGAGTTCCAAACTTTTTGGAGGGGAAGGCATGAAAGAATGGAGTGGGAGTTTTTAAAGCTAAAATCACAATTAATCTAGTTTGAATGTTAATTGCGCTGATTATTTTTCAGTCTGAAACTTTCCAATATACGTACTTTCAGCATGAGTGCGATATTTAAAAGTTTATTGTAAAATTCCTTTATTTGGAACTTATTACACAGCACAAATCCCAGCTGTGTAGCCTGTGTTGTTAGTACTTCTTTCTCTCATGCTAAACAATGAAAAGCTACTTCCCAGAGAACTGTGACGCACGATATTTCTATAATCTTAATATAATTTTCCTCCAGCAACCTTGTGTGTCCTCTTGCTTTTCTGGGATGAAGTTTTCAGAGGAACAAAACCCCCCAAAAAGTAATTAATCATATGGTTCTGGTTAAGCAAATGGCTTGATTCTGTGACCTTCAAACTTTCCTCCCCCCCAAAGAAAGCAATAAGATTGTAAAGCAGAGAGGGGGAGAGAGAGGTTTTTAGAAGTATAGAGGCTCTGACTCCCGCTGGCTGTTTAAACAATCTTATCCTCAACACTTCACTGAATACAGGCAGTGCCATACAATGCTAGGCCCTTTCTTTTGTGCTGCATGTTGATTTCCTCTTACTGATAAATGGAAATTCTTTATAATTTCATTTTCAATTTTTTAAATGTAATTTGATCACGCTTTCAAGGATAGTTTGAAATACCTGATTATCAGATTAAAATTCACGAATCAATATTCCCTAAACACTTCTTGAGAGTTGCACACCTTGCTTATGAAGTGAAATTCACTGACAGTGTATAACATGGTACTTTTATCCAACTGATTTTCCCATGGAAGTGTACTTAATGGTCATTTGCACACAAAACTTATCTGCTACACAAATTCTCCCTTCAACAGGCTGCTGAGGTACATCACTAATGTTCTAGCACAGCAGAGAGGCTTACACTATGTTAGATGTCACTGTATTGTATTTAGGAACGACACCAAAGCAAAGCAATACAATGTGACTTACACATCAGTAGTACCGATGATTCTTCCAGATGCATGCTTCAGCACAAGTACCAGCAAGGTAAAGTTTTCATCCCAGTTCCATGGAGGATTCAGATAGCACCAGGGCAGTTTACAACCAGTACCAAATACAGTTTCAGTGTGGGAAACCTAAATAGATTAAAATAATTTTTAGACTAGAAGAGCAGCCTAAACTTTTTAGACTAGACTAATCTGGTCACCATCCTCTCAACAGGAATTGAAAGGTAGGGTAGCTTACTGCAGAATCAAAAAGGAACTGAATGACAGGAACTAGAGACAAACAGACTTTGTACTAAATGGACTAAATTTGAGACCATGTTTTAAATCCCAACCTAGTACAACAAAGCAACTAATCTTCCAAAGCAGGTCTATGTATCCTCTCAATATCTGTTTAATCTGCAGTAACGGGATTTAATAACTCACAAATAGTTATTGTGCAAAGCAGTCCTATTAAATCCCATAACTAGCCTGTAACCTACACCATTCTCACATGCACTTGGCCTTGAAGTGGGAGCACTGTACAGGGGAGACACAGAATGCACAACAGTAGGATGAGACCAAGAGTTTTGTAATCTCATATTGCATAACACATTTATTTTCCTCCTCGTCTTGTTTTCATTATATATCCCTTAGCAAATTCCTCCAGAGCTATATTACCCCTTTGGGAAAGCTTATAGAAAAAAAATCTCATCTTAAAGTGTAGCATGCATCTTCCCTCCAGATGTCCATTGCCCCAGTCAATTTGTAGGCTCTTCTTTGGCAGTGCTAGGCCTGTGCTTTCTCAGAAGTTGTTACATGCTTGAGTGTTGGTGGCTGCCTTATTGTTTATGTGATTAGTCACTCTTGGACTATTTTAAGGAGGTGATGTATCATTTTTGTAAATTTTAGATAAACTTCATTTATATTCTGATGATTGATGCTGACCAGTTATCTAGCTAATTGTACTTTCTTGTGTATTTCCTCCAGAATCCAAAGTGCATTCAGAATGAACAAAAGCTTTTCTTGCTTTTTTTTTTTTTTTTTTGTTAAAAAATAATAAAGGAGGGGAGCCATTGTAATAAGGCTAACAAAACTGTAGCTGAACTACAGCTTTATAATAAAGCTTCTGACAAGTTCTGGGATCTAAGCCAAAGTCAAACCAAATGTACAGTTTACAAGGGTGAAAGGTTTTACTGGCCAGTCTGGTTCTCTTCCAAAATGCCTTCATTTCACATGTAAATGCTAATAGAAACAAACAGTGGTAGTACCATTAACTTCTATTTTTGCCTCAACACCTCCATTTTGTGCAAGCCACAGAAATGAATTGCAAAAAAACTTGGGAAGGGGAAAAATAAGCAGAAAGAGGAATGAAATGAAACTGTCTTAGATCCCTCTCTCTGAATTCCATCTAGTCCATTGAGACTTCCTTAAAATTATTGGCAAAACTTGTTATTATTCTGGGAGGAGAAAGGGAAGGTAATGGAAGGAAAGAGGAGGGCTCCAGCTAACTTATAAATTACCATAATTATAAATAAACTGCTTCATGTTCCTCCCAGGCTTTATTCTTTGCAGAGCTAAGCCAGCATAGTGCAAAACACACTCATCCCTTTGTGCAAACCTGATCACCATTTTGCAGCAAGTTCTGGTTTCTCAGGCTCTTTCTGAAATCTATGGGAGTTGTGCCTAAATTAGCTACAGCTTGAAGCAGGAGGGTCCCAGGACCCCCTTGCTCACTGTGATATTATACACACAGCAAGCCTGTGAAAAAGCATGTTTAAACTGTTCATCCCACATCCTTCTTATTTCAGCTCTTATACATGTGTTTCCTCTGATTGCACCTTGTAATAAAATCAAGACTGACAGCTCCTCAAGGCAGTGCCTTTCCATTTACTACGTGTTTACAGTATACTTCTGCCAAAAGCACATTCTTATGCCAGGGTTATATATCAATGCCTAAATGTGATATATTTTTATTTTTTAATTTCAGAGTTACATTAAGTAATTGTAAGTAATCACATGATCAGTGGCAATTAGATCTTTCCTATATTTATACTGCCTGCACTCCCACCAACTTCCCTGTATGCAAAGCTGGTGCTGAGATTGCAACGCAACTCCTTCCTTGTGGCATACCAGCACTACTTTTTCCCCTGAGAAGCAGTTAACACAGAGGACTACGCATTCTGCTCCTTTTGAGGAACCATGTTTAAAACATTTAAAAGTACCAGACACAACCAGGTTGGACAAATGGAAACACCCTATCTGGTTATGTGTTCTAACTATAGAATACAGGAATTCTTACATTAGCATTTGCTTTGTTTTTCATGAGTAATTTAATTGAGCACATCTATCTGGAGTCCTGTATTTGCAGAAACCAGATATAAAAAATGTCAGTACACATAGAATCCTGCTCTCTTATCTCTTGGTGTTGCTGTAATGGAGTACTCATAAGTACAATGATACTCATTAAATACGATGACAATCATACATTCAGATGGGAGTTGCATTGCTTCATCCTTGTTCTACTTTTACCATATATTAAGAAGTATCTTCACTGATAAATGAGGTTTTACTGGTAATTGAGGGGAACCTGACAAAGTCAGTGTTTTCCTCCCCACCCCCCCAAGAATGAACTCTAAATCAAAACAAACTGGGAAGCACTTCTTTACTGACATACCTTCATCTTGCCTTCCTTACTGTTAAACTATTAAGTATGTGGTATTTTGTTTGCAGAATGGTTATGCCATCCTAAAAAACATAACTGAATCACTCAGCAGCCAGTTGGAGTAACATAAGCTATAAAAATACTGGTGGGGTCTTCTTACTGAAGACACTTCACAACATATCTCTAGACCAGACATGCATTAAGGCACAATTGCACTCACTACCCTGATGCGTACACTTATCTGAATCCTTGAGTAGTTGCACAATACACACACAATGTCTCATGAGTGACTCAGAATATGTCCACACTGCAATCAGGGTGCACAATTCATAAAGACATGTCTTTAGAGGTTTTAATGGACCTACTCCAAATAGTTACTAAGTATGACTAGTCTGAAATTGGGTGGTATCTCTTCTGGAAGAATTTGTGCCGCTGACTTTTAGGACACTTGTGCCTGTAGCAGAGGCCTTTGCTTCTCCTAGAGCTGGACTTGCAGAATATTTTAAATGTGACAACAAGGGCAAATGAGAACCATAGGACCTTCCCAAATAAATGCTGACTGCAACATTACCTTTTTGTTGTTGATTCACAAGTTACATTCTAATGAAAAAGTAACTATACAAATATAACAGCACACCAGACTTTGTTGAAGGTGGTAATTTCAGGTTTGACCCCACATAAACTAATTTCCATTAATTTAATACAGGTATGACCTGTATACAGTAGAGTCTTTCTTATAATCACTTTCCATATAGCTCACAGTCTGTATTACAAGATGAGATTCATCTCACAATGTTCGCAATTACAATATAAAAAAAGGGACCTGCAATCAGCAGCAGGAATGTCTTTGGTGACAGTCTTGTTTGCCACTCCACTAGGGTGGATTAACTGAAAAAGAGTAAACGATCCAAGGTAGGATGAAAGCAGGGTTTGGGAAATAAAAACAAAAATTTGAAAACTGTACAGAAGACACAGCAAAAGCAAAATTTCACTCAATGATTAATGATGAGAGTACAGCAATAACCTGGAAAAGAATGCTGTAGTGAAACTTTAGAGCTCAGTGTGAAAGTGAACAAGAGAAAGCATACACATTGCTCTTTCTTAATAAATGCAGTTTAACACTACCACAGATGTAGCACTAAATTTTCTTGTCAACCCTCAATTAAACAGTGGCAGGACAACAAGAGCTCAAGTTTACGGTGGTTTGTTTTGTTTTTGTTTTTCTTCTTTGTTTAGTCATTGTTCCAAGTTGGCCAAGAAGCTGAAATAGATTCAAATTTGGACAGGGCAGATTTATAAATCAAGCTTCTTGTTTATTTCTGATTTGAAGACGGTATAACTCAGTGTAACCATTCACAGCCAGCTTCCCTCAAAGGAAAACTGTACTTTCCAGAGCAGGTCAGATGCAAAACGTACACATTTTAGCACCAAATATCTAGGGGCTATCAATACTGGACTATTCAGGATTTAAGGGCTCAAGAATAGGCAAAATGAAAAATAACTGCATCTTCCAGACTACAGCAACACTTATTTCAGCAAGACACGCTCAGATCTTGGGATGAACTTAAATGCTGCTCCAGTTAAACTATGATACTGGTTTTAGTTCAACAGAGAGCAAGTCAACGTTATGTTTGCCATAATGGTCCTTTTGAATCACAGTATAGACTTCCTCCTTCATAACTGAAGAGTGGCCCAAGCCCCAAAACATAACATTTATCCCAGTCAAAGGTGCTATAATTGTGGATATCCTTGTTACTGATTTAAAAAGCTCCAAGGGAGTACATTCCTCACACATCTGGGAAGTCATGATTCCTCTGCTCACAGTCTCTTGGGAATTAATGAATCTCACACATTTTTTCTATACAATAAATTCAGTTGTAAAATAATGATGCACCTCTATCTCTTCTAGCTAGAGAAAGAAATAAATGTATTTTTCAACTTACACTCTGAGGCATTATTTCAGTAAGGCTACCCTGCTCCTCAGCCAAGTGCCCAACCCAATAGCTGCCAAACAAAAGATAGATGGGGACAGACTGCTGCACCACAGCTCAGGTGGTAAACTCCTTACCTTCTATAGACACATTTAGCAAAGTGGCAAGTTTGGAAAAATAGCTGTCTTTTGGCATATTTTATGTCTGACTTGTTATTCCCAAGAGTTTCTTTCTGAGTAAAGAAACTATACCAAATAGTACTTCTAAGCGCTTAGTTTTGGTGTCTAAATATGACCCTGTGAGCCAAATGCTTCACTTATTTAATTGATACGAACCCAACTACACTTGCTTATTTGGTCAGAAGGGATTTAATTTGTTTTAGTTAAAATGTGTCTCCATTAGATCTCATGGGACCTGCGTACAGTGACTAAACTGGGCTTTCTATATAGGCATCTCTCTAGATGTTTGTTGGTTATTACTAGGCATATCATGGCTTTTTTAAACAACAGTTTCAGTGCTGCAGTGGCTAGATGATGTTATTGCAGCATTTTTTTTTTCCTTCTTAGATGACAGCTTATGTCCCATTTCAAAAGAGGTCCATTTGACTTCAGTGGGTGTGTTAGAAAAAGCAGACAACTGTTCCTCCCATTCTTCAAGTAACGTCTGTCACATAGACAATAGTAGAACTGAAATCTGAACCCCTTGACAGGGTGACAAAATATTAATGTCCTGTTCATTCAGTCTGTTCTTGCCTTTTCCTCTTTGACAGCTCACCTCTTTCAGCCCACAGCAACACTGAAGCAACAGCGCTGAATTCCAAAAACTTTTGCTGTTTCCAAATACTGATTGCCCTGGGAGTATGTAATGCCAATGGCACCCCAAGGGAGCAACAAAAAGCACTTGAGCAGTGAGGCATCCCACAGTCTTGACTCATCAAGGAACCTGGGTAGCTATTAAAAATAGACTGATGCCAGAACACTGTTTTGTGTGTTAAGAACAGGCCAAAGGTAAACCAGAAATTAGATGAAGGGAGATAGAAAGTATTAAGAAATTAAGGTTAAGTGACTAATATTCAATCTGAAGCATTCAGCTCAGTGAGTAAAGAAAAATTTCTTTCAAAGTTTTGCTTAATGAAGAAAGCAAACAAGCAAATGCCTGAGACAAATGTTTCTTGGATGGCAAGGAGCAGAAATCCTGTTAATTAACATTCACATTTCTTTGTTTCTACCTTAAGGAGACTCCCTGCCTCCTTGGAGCATCTGTCCAATTGGCTGATTGTTTCAGTTCTGCGGATATTCTGCTCATAGCTATACTGTAGATTCCCATGCCAGATACTTGAGTTAATTAGCCTGTGGGCTGCTAGTGTCAGACTTGTTTAGTGAGGGAAAAAGAGCTGACAACAAATCATCACTGTGTGAGATCTTGATTATTGTTTAGATGCAAACAGCAACATGCTGGCACTGCCTTACAAGTGTTTTCAATTACAGAAGGATTTTCTAATGCTAACACAATGATGCTGGCTTTTTATTTTTAAAAAAGGAGAAACAAGCTGGATCATTGACAGGCCCTAACCCTGCACAAGTGTTTCTCATGTTAATTTCTTGTAGGTAATCATGTCTTCTCCTCTGGGTTCACAGGTTCATGGACCCAGATCGTCAGTTTTTAAAGGGAGACGCTGATAACCAGTTGCTAAAACACATAGGGGTCACAGAGGACACTGGACATGCTATATGGTAAGCCTGTACTCACACAAATATTTCTGTACGTACATCTAATTGCTTAAGGAAGTTAACTCAAACATAATTTGAACAAATACAAAAGATTTACTCCTTTATTTGTATCACTCCAACCTTTTGTGGTGTCCTGCCTTCTCCGAAACTGCTGCTGCTCTTTTGAGGAAATGTATACACTGCAGTTAACCCTCTTTTAAGATACACCTCTGCTCTCTACAGATGAATACCACAACAGAATATTATTCACCGTGAGGCAAAATACAGAAATGTTCAAAGTTTGCAAGGCACAGGATTGTTATGACATCACAAGAGGCAAACATTTTCTGCAATTCATTCTTTACAATGAATAAATATGCATTTTGGAAAGGCATGGCATCCTTGATAACAGCAGTACGTTTAGATTCTGTGGTGTAAAGATAAAGGAAAAGTACACAAAGCTACATACCTACTTTTGCTCTTCAGCTGGACATCCTGTAGATGCTATTTGTTGTCTCACTAAGTGTTGCAATAACCAGAGCCAGACCCGGCCGAGTCCTGGTTTAAAAATAAAAGGGACAATTATAACTTGAAATGTTTTGTAAATTATATATATTTTTTCATTCTCATGAATGCGTCCTGTTGACAATGCTGTCTTTCACCTCCATTGCCTCGTATCATTTCATTATTTTGCCATAAGAAACTGTCCAAACTTACTGTGAAATGTAAGACAATCTCACTGACTGCAGTAAAACTGCATGAAGTACAAGGTTCTCTGGTGTTTTGCAACTTCCACTGTCTAATCAGGAAAATAAACAGAGGTCATGATTTCTAACCCAGAATCAGAAACCGAGCTGAGACAGGATATAAAAAAGCCACAACTCAGATCTCAGAGGATATTCCAATGACCTGTTTTGACCTCAGTTGCTTCTGAATCATCAAACCTCACTAGTTTGAGAGCTGTAGAATCAAGGTATAGATAAAGAAAACTGCTTTGTGAACTTGCACAAGTAGTAACAAGTAACTCTAGCCATGCAATTAGCTACTTTATATGTAATTAGTATAATACGTAAGTTGGAATTAGTTATGCAACATGCATGCCTGAATTTATTCTATAGGTAGCAATTTATGGATTGCGTTGTATTCCTTGAATTCGTAAACAGAAAAGAGTTTGGGGGTGATAAAGCGTAAGTATGTAAACAGATCAGAAAGAAGACATGGAATTGTTCTGCATGTTTTAGGGGAAGCAAACAAAGGCAGATGTAATGAGAAATAAAAATATCATGCAAAATTAAATACAACTGTCAATCAATTCCTGCTAAATATATTGAAAAGCTGTAACCTAAGGGTAGCAGTCACAATGATAATTCTGTGACTTGTTTGAAATAATCCTGATACTGAGAGTTTTGAAATTGTGATATCCCAACTTTTCTCTGTCAATTTTTAACACTCAACTATAGGCCCAAATTTAATCTCTTCATCCTTAATGCTTACTTAGAAGTTTAACAGTATACTTCCAACATCTTCAATCAGCTCAGGATTGGTGTGTCTAGATTGCTAAATAGTACTATTGAATATATGCCTTTCTTCAAAAGACTTGAAAATGTGTGGAGAAAGCAAAGAGATGGGGAATTCAGAGTTATCCACTACAATCTTTTCATCTATTGTTTTCATTAGATTATTACAGTGTAGCTAAGCAGAAGCAAGCAGGCAGCTAAAGAGGGAAAAGGGAGAATTTTTTTAAAATGCCATTTTGTCAAATGCACCTCCCTTACACAGCAGGAACTCTCCTGCCAGAGCAATGCTAGGGTCACCCTGGAATGACACTGATGGTTCCAGACTGGTTTCCAAGGTACATATTGCAAAATTGGCACTGAAATAGAAAGGGAGCAAAGAGACTCTAGATTTCCAAGTGATCCTTGCAGGTCAGGACAGTGCCAGGTGCAACAGTGATTGCATTAAATCCAGTTACAGATAACTCTGAAAATATTTGTTCACAACAGGAAAAAACAAAGCTAAGAAGCATTTCATATCAAATAGAGAGCAATAGGGTGACGGAGAACAACAATTACTACTAATTACAGAACACGGGGCATTGTAAATCATCATGATAATTCCTGCGAGACTCTGTAGCTGTAAAATGGCAGCAAGACCAACGCAATGAAAAGGTGTTACAAAGAGAGAAGAAAATGCAAAGCTCACCCGTTTTTAAGGATCAAGGCTCACAGGGGAAAACTCCACAAAGGAGAGACCTCCAATACGAAGTCCTTCTTCAGCGGCAGTCAGCCCTTAAAAGAGGGTCTAAGAGGGTTTGACCCTGGCTTCACCCCTTCCAGTTGTACAGGTAAATTGCCTTCACCTGTGCTCCCAGGGCTGACCAGCTCTTTCCTCCAGGTGTTCAATCAGTGGCTCAGGCTGTGACTCAGCAGTTGCCATACACACTTTAAGTGGAAATTTTAAAATGTTGATATAGTGATATAGAATGTAACCTCTGTCTAACCTTCAAAAATACAAATTTCTTCCACTGAAATAAGAAAACGACAGAATTCAACACCTACTTAAAATGGCCAGAAGACAGACATCCTTGCATGATAGCTGTATTCCCTTTCATTAAACAAAGAAACTTACCAGAAATTCACATAGTCAGACATGAGATGTGTTAATTTAGGACAAGCACTTTATGGACAGGATGCTCTGTGCACACTGTCAGAACATGTTTCTTCCCTATGACATCTGTAGCCTGGCTGCTTTCTTTTATGAGTGGATTAGACAGGTATCGGTCTTTAAGCTCAGACAAAAGAGCAAACCATTTTATCATTTCAAGCTATAAAGCTTCAGATTGTATAGAAGCCCAGAGCTGCTTCTAAAAAAGATTTAACTTCTTCCCCTCACACTTTCAGGAGAAATGATAAATTAACAGGACAGTTATATATGAAATTACTCAGGAAAGCAATAGAGAAACATAACTGCTGGGAATTTAATGATGAGTGCAGCATACCAGTGTTCAGTCTGGATCTAAATCAATGTTAGCTCTTGATTTAGGCACTGAAGACAGTGTTTGGATACTGCTTGGCAGAGAGTGCTGTTGAGATTTAGTAGTCGTAGTGTTAACTATGAATCCTGCTCAAAACCAAGGCTTTCCAGTGCTAAGTCATATGGAAACATGCTCTGAAAGGAGAATTTGGAAATCAGCGACAACCTGTGATGCTTTTGAGGTGGAATTTGTATGGTGAGAGAGAAACTTTTAAAGTCAGCGGGTATAGTCCGAAAAAATACTCAGGCCTGCAAATGCTTTTTCAAGACATAGGGATTTCTAGCATTTTATCACCTATATTAAAGAACTCCTCCTTTTTCCTGTACTAAGGGTGACTGAAGGATCTGAATCCAGAGAGAATTGCACAAATGCTGTAGATATCCTACTTTATTCCCTGTAAGGTGTGCACTGTGTATTTCCATAAATTACAGAATCTAGCAGCCAGCAAGAAAAGCAGTATCTTCCAATCTCATAAACATGTTAACTTTATACTAGTAATACTGGAGCTATAGACCCTTCCCCAAGCAAGGAATATCCTCCCAGACATCTAAGTTCACAACTCAGGTAAAAAAAAAATCACAGTGTGTTGATTGATTTATGCACATGAATGAAGTATAATGCAGATATAATACATATTTAATTAAAGATAACCTCCTGCCACATCAGTGAAACTGCCCCTTCTCCCCTTGATTGCCGACAGAAGCTGTCCACGTGCATTGGGGTCAACAGACTGTGAGCAGTGGGGTTCCCCTAATGCAGAAGTGCATCAGACTAGCTCAGGAGGAATGAGAGCAATTAACCACCGTGTCATTCCAAAAGAGCCACCATGATCGGGTTTCTCTTCCTTTGCAGTCTAAATGGCAATGGCCACAACTGGAAACTCATGAACTTTTCAATACAATTAAGTTACAGCAAGTCAAAGACCTTTCTAAAAGGATTCTTAGAAGGATGTTAAAAAGTCTCTGTGTAAGCAGAAATCAAGAATCTGGTTTGTAACATTTTCCTTAATCAAACGTTCAGCAACCTATAATAGTAGTCATCAAATAACTAAATTATGTTCCTTACCAGTGAAATGCTCCTAAGGACACAGCTTTAGGGGAATGGGAGGGGATAAAGTAATTTAAAAAATAACAATTTCTGCAGTTCTTTACATTTCATTACTAATATTTAACTGTTGCTGTGCCTGGCCTGTTTTTATGACTGGTGTTTGCAAAAGTTCACTGGGTTGTTTTTTTTACTGGCAAAGATATCAGCAGAAAGCAGAGTTTGGGGGAGGGTGGAAAAGGGCACACGCAGCTTTCCAGAACCAAAGGTTTCGTTTGCATGCACGAGCCTGCATGCCAGCACTGTGTGCACACACGTAGGCAGTGAGCAGCTAAGCAGTACAGCTTTTATTTCCAGGACTTGGTGATCACACGTCAATGTAAAGTATTACCCTCCAAAAGTAACTTTTCTTGCAAGCATCATGAACCTAACCAAAGTGTATCAGATAAATTATTCGCTGTTTCATTATTCACTCAGCTATACTTCTGTGGGTGTGCTCCCATCAGCATTTTGAAAGTCAGCCCAAATACTGGAGCTTACCTATGAGTACAATGAAAGCTTATGATTCACAAAGCACAGTTCCAATTTTAGTAAAAAGTGTTTTTAAAAATCACTTTCTAGACTCACTCTGAAAGAGATTAGCATAAAACGTCCCTAACTAACAACTAAAAAAGGAACGGTTTGATATCAGCTTTGACAAGCTTTTTAAAATCATTTTTACTATTGTCCACTGTTGAAGATATGAAGACTGTACAACTGGTACTATTTCTCCTTGCATCTATCAAAATTTCAGATTTACCTCTTCAACCTCAATGGATTACTTTCATATGTATTTCTCAGAGTTTTCAGTCCCAAAGATACACAACCACGTATCGCTGCAGTGTATGATAGCAGTTTGAAAGCAATTTAGAGTAAAGATACTAAACTGTTGTCTTCTGCTAGCAGCATGCACTGTTAAAGCACCTACTGATAGTCTGAGTGAATTTAGCCACACATGGCACAGACTACTGAAAGTACTTTTACAGATACTTTCAATGTGTCTGCAGACCAGTGACATTTTATTTTTACATCCAGCCTTGGGGCTGATCAGTTATTTGAAAATACCACAAGCAAAACCAGAAAAATCCCCCATTAAGGCAACAGGTTCTCAAGGATGGAACCACCAGAAATGTAAGAAAGCTTCAACCAGGAGGATTCCTTCTCAATTTTCAGAGCAAAAGAACATGCCTGTAAAGTTGCCAAACCAAAACTAGCTGATGCATTTCTTTGGATGAATACCTCTTTATCCTAAGTGTGTTAGACCTTGTTGACCTAGGTCAATTTGAACAGAAAAAAAATGGAGATGGTATATGATTTAGCCTCTACAGCTATTCAGAATGAATCATAGATGTCAAATACTTCATTAAAAGTCCCAAGGCTAGTATTAATCTCCAGGGCATGATGCAGTTCATACAAGCCACAGAAAGGAGAATGTATTCTCTCTTCCTTGCTTCTAATCTATTTGATTCCCAATTGCTCACTGGATAGCTTATAATATATAGTACAAAAAGGCATTTATTATGAAAACATTTGATGAGAGGAAAGAAGATGATATCTATATGCAACTTAAGGATCTTAGACATATACTGTTTCAAACAAGAGACCTGGATGGCAATCAGAACTCTACTCATCCTTCTCAAGAATATTAAAATCCAACTTCTTCCCTGATAGCATCAGTGATCAAAAGGCATAAACAATCAGGCTTTCTATGCTAATGACTTCACTGAAATATTTCCTTAAGTAGATCAACCAATTAGAAGGAGCAGCAGCCATTACGAGGAATCTTAATAATGGATTAGTTGTACACAATCCTTTTGAAAAAAATAGTTTTTGACCTCATGTATCATTTTTCTTGAGATTTGAACCTTTTTTTTTTAAGTTAAACAGTTCTGAAACTCTTAGAGCATGATGCTACCAGCCTCTTGCCTTAATTTTTATTAACTTAATTTGTGAATCATTGTAAATTAATAGGCAAAGGTTTTCTAATTGCTATGAATAGCAGGGACAGAGAAAAGCTCTTAAAATGAAGTCACATTTCTGTAATTGGATCTCATTCAGAAGCAAAGTCAGGGTTAAGATTTGACTTTTTGAAGTAGCACAGAAATCTTTGAATAAAGAGTTTCTGTGCTTTATTCAGATGGGAATGGAGAAAAAGGGATTGCTTATGCTTCGGGAGTATATTGTCCACAGAACATCTAGAAGAAAAAAAACACTTATAACTAATCATGTCCTCTAGTGATGATTAGATTAATACTTCTCAAAATTTGGTGGATATACATTATGCTAACAGAAAGTCACACTCAACTGTGGACTCCGTTTTGTCCATGTGTTGAGCAATCATTGCTGCAGTGCAGGAGGATATAATGAGTGACTCCATGGTCAATTCAGAATTAGCAGGAGCATCACATATGTCATTGTTACCAGAAGCAACACAGACTGTTTAGAGGGTATATGATTCCTCCGCAGGCTATTCTTGTCCTAGAGTTAAGAAAAATAACCTAATTTCTTCGTTCCTCATTTATGTGGTGTGATTTTTTTATGTTAAAAGAAAAATAAGAGAGGAGAAAGCAGAGATACACAACATTTTTGGTCAGGAGCTTTGTTTGGAGGGCTTCTCAAATTGTTTCTACTGTGACCAAATCAATATGCCATCAGGGCCTATGCTCATTCAAAGTGTAACAGGTAGCTCTTCCTCAGATAAACCTGTGGCCGACTTGTCTGAATGTCTCCTCTGCTTTGCTGCAAAGCCAGGCTTAATTCCTCCATACATATCTCACTGAGGACAGGTGGAACATGTTAGTCAGTCCTAGCTTGGAAAACTACCAGGGAAGCTCTGCGTGACAACTGCAGAAATAAACCCTGGTGACTGGTGAATCACAAATCTCTGACAGCAACACTGGTTTCTAAGGGAATTTAGCTCTTGCTCAGCCAGGCTCCAGGACACATTTTGAATGCTGTCTAAGTATGGGGTCATGCTCTGAGTTAGTTCCTACTAGTTTCAAACTTCTAGTGACCTTCATACCAACCTGCAGAGCATGCAGCTGAAATACAGTGCCCTGTTAGCAAGCCTGCTCAAGCCCTGAACAGCGAAGGAAATCGTGGAACCATTCACTCTTTTGGCAGCTTTCTCTTTCCTTCAATCAGGAAAGAAGAAGGTATTTTGAAGGTGAAACTTCTGGTGGTTACACACCAGTCTCACAGTGCATCCTTAAATAAACATAAACACACTACTCCTGCCTTTAAAGGGATTTGGTTTTTATCTCAGAACAGGAACATTTAGGAAAACACTTAAGTTTTGCAGGTTGGAAAAACATTTCCCACACAGCTCTAGTTTTAGTAATGGGAGGTCTCCAATGGTATTCAATATTTCAAGCAATTTTGGTTTCAATTAAATTAATAGAAGGGAAAAAAAGAAAGGGCTGGGAGGGGGGGTAAATTTTTCCTACCCTGAGGGAAAATTCAATTACTTAACTTGTTCTTTTGCAGAGGAATGAAACAATTGCAGCAGAAGGAACATTGGAAAATGTCATCTAATCTGCTTCTGAAATGCAGTTTATGCAATGAAGCACCATTTCGTGGAGTCAACAAATTTACTCCAGTTTAAAGCATTATCCAAAACCCAGTTCTCAAGTTCTGGTGTTATTTGATAACTTTTTTAGGAATATTAATGGTCAGAGATAGGTTTTTCTGTCGTTGTTGTTTACATTTTTTATTGTTGTTGTTGTTCTACATTCCCAGAAGCAACTGAACTAAATGAGAACTTTAAACATTCAAGTTTTGTGTGTACCTATTGCCAAAGCAACTGAAGTATCTAGGCTCATTCCACAGAGGCAGCTGAGGCACACTGGTTTCCCTGGCATCTCAGCAGCATCTAGGAGATGCCTTGGAAGCCGATGACCAAGACATGCAGTTGTAATATACAACCTTTAGGAACAAAGATGCCAGGAAAGCTACAGAACAGCTTTCCAAAAAGAAATACCTATGACTATGCTCAGGCGTCCAGCTAGTGAACAACAAAGTTAAAATGCGTTACCACTGGGTAATTAATGATTATTTTCTAAGACTTGTTGGGCTATACCAATCTATGACATTAGTCAAGACCATTAGTCACAACTAAGTCACAACTTATTCACAACCATTAGTCACAACTAAGTTTAAATAAACATGATCTCTAACCTCATATGGACCCTGGCAGGGCTCACCTTGGGATTCCTTGGAGAGCTATGCAAATGGTACCCACGGTCTTCTGGAAAGCATACACACAACTAAAGTGTTCTCAGAGAGATTATTCACTTTCTCTCTGCATGCTTTTAGGAACAATCCTATTCATAGCTGGTTGGAAAGGTAAGCGCTTGGAACTCGCATCCAGCAGGCAAGAGTTTTACTCCAGAACACTTAAGAAAATTCTGCTTCAAAAAGACAGTAAATTAAACCAAACCCAAGGAAATAAATATGTAGCCAGCATTTTCCAAAATATACCACTTTCAGCTGGTTCTTGTTTTAAGAATACAGTAAAATTGAGTTATTGCAGGTACTGCTGTCTGGAAACGCCCACTATTACAGCTGATAAGATGAACTCTAAGAAAAAATCTTGAAATAGTCTCAAAGAACCCCCTGGAAAAAAAAAAAAAAAAAAAAAAAA
>VXAB01003170.1:237122-362148 GCA_013399175.1 Odontophorus gujanensis | reverse complement strand
AAGGAAGAAAGGAAGAAAGGAAGATAACTTTAAGCCTGTGTATTTTAGAAAAAAGTCTGGTTTTCACTGCACCAACATCCATCTCTTCCATTCTGTACATGTGCAAACACATTGCATCGTTGATTCTATTTTTCCAGTCTATTCAACTGCTGGCTACCACTGCTTCAAATTTCATTAATTTCACTGGGTTTTGTCCTCTTCTCTGAAGCAGTACGTTAGTGATGACAACCCAGTGCTACTAAATGAATCTCACATTTACACTGAGTGCCTGAGTACATTTAGAAGCTTGACTTTTTCTTCTCTCATGAGTCTGTTTGGCAAAAAAAAAAATAGCAGCTGAAAGGGGCATGTTCACTTTCAGAATTCAATGAGAGTGAGCGGAAAAGCAACTTTTCAGTGTTGCTCAAGAAAATACTTTTCAGTCAAACCCCAGCAGCATACTGCCCGGTCCCTGCCTGCCTACAGAGCCGAGGCTGCCCACGCTCAGAGGCGATTGGCAGCCAGCGCCGGGTTCCTTCACAGCACTGCTAATCTGCGCTAATACTCTCCCATGCTTCATTTAATTTCACTCTCAGGGCTCTTTTTGAAATTCCTCCTCAAATCTTCAAGCAATGCCCTCATTGTTTAGGATTCCTTTACCCTGACAAGGCTGACCTCAGATATCCTCTCCTCTTTTCCTGCTCTGTAACTCAGGCAGTCCACTTACTCATTCATATGGTAACCGCACATAATGGCCTCCACATTAATTAAGTAATTTTGGTTCTTTAAGGTACTACAGAGGGGTTTTCAATCTTCCAGTGCCTTTCAGGCCAATTGAACTCTTTTTTTTTTTTTTTTTCGTTGAATGGGCCAGAGAGTACATGGAAGAAGAGCCAAAGAGAGCATGCTCTCTCGTTGGGCCATTTCTTTCATGCTGCTGCATGACCTCTTCAAAACAACATCAGCAAGTCTAATTTGCCCCAGCAGCGGATGGGAAACAGCCAAAAACCCTGCAGATTAATTTATGTAAGATGTACACTTAAAAGCAAGTGAGAGCGAGAAGGAATGAGAGAGCATATACAGGGAAAAAAAAAAAAAAAAAAAGAAAAAAAAGAAAAAAAAAAAAAAACAAAAAACAAAAAACAACCATGCTGTTGCTGCAGAATGTAGAAGGATCCTCTTGTTTCAGCTCTCTTGGGAGCTGAGTGGCCCCAGGACAGAGGCTTACCTTTGCTTTATGCTTTTTATTTTGTCTGATGCTTCAGAGTTATCTCACAATTCAGTCAAAATAAGAGGGAGAAAAAGAAAATTTATACAGTGCACAATGAGTGTTTGAGCAACTGCTGGCATTTCTAGCAAAGACATTTTGGTACTGCAGAGACAAAACAGGCACAAAAAGGGTTTTTGTGCTCTTGTTTGTTTTTTTTTTTTTGTTTTTTTTTTTGAGGGTCACCTAGCACCAGAACAGTAAAAAAGTGATAAAAACTTTAACACATAAGTTAGTGTTCCACAATCAGTGCTGTACTCAAAAGGAAACTGCAGATCAATTATATGGATTGGTTGGCATTGCAACTGTGACAGTCATAGAGAAGCTCAAGTCCAAGCCATCGTTCCTGTTGAACCAGTAGACTGCAGTTGCTCCCTGATGGCCAGCTGTGATCATCCAGCTATGATATTCTCATGAGAGCAGTCCTGCAATGACATATTGAAATCCAGGGGCTGCAATGCTTTGTTGGGTACTATTCAGCGTGACTTAGTTGGGAACAACTGCATCTTTACATATACTTCTTTTCTGTATGAAACTCAGCACACGAACTGAGAAACAGCATGACTGACAGTGGTTAGATGTCTCACTGGCATTCCCAGCAAGGCCAAGAACAGTCATCCCTGTGACAAATCTCCCCGTTTGGTGATACTGCAACACTCAGGATGCATCACATGTGGTGGTACCACTGTTCAGTAACCATTCTGCTGCTAAATAAAGCTGACTTAATTATGCACATTCTTAGAAACTCATATCCAGTCCCATCTACCCATCGCATCTAAAAACATTTGTTTACTCTTTATGCGGCCACTACCCTTAGTTCTCAGATGACTGCCTCTAAAGTTCAAATTAAGTTTCATGACAGAAGCACAGGATTAGTGTGGACTCATATCTGGTGAGAGCTAGTTTGGCTCCAAGAGGTTTGAGCCTTACTTTTTATTCACACCACTCCTAATCCTTGTTTTAACATTAATAAGAGACAGAAATAACAATATTCAAGGTCCTACCTGATGTCTAAATGCTGATCTAATTTGACAGCAGAAACCTGACGGTAGAAACTTTCAAATAAACCAAACAGACAAAAAGTGCAAATCTAAAAAGAGGGTGAAGACATTTTGTGGAATTAGACCTTAAATCTTGGTTTCAGAAGAGACTTATACTTAAGAGCCTATGTCACAACTTTCAGCAAGATGTCAGATACAGCTAATACTACATTTAATACTGATGCAGTTAGATTTGTACTCTTAGCAGTATCACCTATGTCAATCTAGAAAGGAAATAGCAATACAGAGAAGCAGCAACATAGTATGTCTTTATATTTATAAATGCGGTTGTGCTGGGACAATTTTCCAACAAAAACACATGCAGTAACCTAAATGGCTGTACTGATGCCAGATCTTCTATAGGAGACCAAAAGTCTCAGATGTCTTAGATGTCTATAACACACCAGTTTCACTAGAATTTTGGCAGCTAATGGTGTTTCCAAGCCCGTGTGTAAGCACCAGATCACATCTGAGAAAGCAAAAAGATCTTGTTACCTGTACAATGTGAAATGTGAAAATATTATTTTTTAAACAGATGAAATGTATAAGAATTGTTGAGTTAAAAAAAAATAAGGCCATCATCTTCAAAAGAAGAAAATTGAACAAAACCATTCGGAAGATGAAATAACAGAAGTAGATAGAAATCTGAAATAATGCTGATTATATTGGCAAGACTTCTTTTTATATAACCTACATTTGTGGAAAATGGTAATGGCAGCTATTAGCAATATGTATAATGCTATCTGAGCATTTGATCTGAGTTAATAAATATGCTGTTATCTCCATACGTGTGAATAAATAAATTCAGTAAGTTCTACATTCTGAATTTCCTAATTTAGATCCCCCACAAGAAGCTTGGAAACTTCAAGCAAAGGGAAGAGGAAGGAATTCTTTAACTGACTTTCGTGAAAGCTTTAGGTTAACTGATACAGTCTGTCACTTTTAGGGTAGTTCTGACTGCCCTGTTAGAAACACGCTGGTGTGCCCATGCTGATGGATATCCAGTCCAAGACTAATCTTCATGGCATCAAAGCCTTGATCATCTATCACAGGTTCAAAAGTGCACTCTGGCAATGTTGCAGATGGATTTTTCCACTGGACATTCACAGAAGATTTGAGAAAATGCCATTAACATTTCCCTCTCCTTACCTAAGCCCACGTCACATCCAGACAAAATCGCTCATACTGATCACTTCATACACGGGGAGCATTGTAAGCAAGAATTCTGGAGTACCTGGCGCTCCAGAACTGGTAGATTAACATGGGAACCAAAGCTCACATCAGGTACTGGTTATATGAGCCCTTCCTGCCCCATCTAAGAATTTCTGGACTGTACCAAGCATACAATCGCAATAGTATTTTCTCATAGCAGAGCTCACGACTTCCGTATAGGAAGAAGACTTACACAAGGAAGATGATCAGAATGATGATTGCAGATATCTTAGTGTCACTCCTGCCATAAAGCCCTTCAGATTCAGTAAAATCTATACCTATTTCCAGTGACTAGACAAAACAGCTTCTGTGATTCCATGAAAGGATGTAAAGATCTGAAGGATAGTTGAATCTCAGCTAATCATTAATGTAATTATAATATTTGCATAAATTTATTTTTAATAGAGGAATAACAGTGAAATGATTACAAAGTTTACAGATGGTTATGTATTTGGTATCCTAGAACAGCTATCTGCATGCATTTCATCATTCTATTTTACACACTGATTTATCCTTTGACTTAACGAAGTACTTAAACTTTACTGTTCGCATATAATCCAGCATAGATTTCTGCCACGAATAAACACAAAGTAAGAACTAACAAATTACCTACCAGCAAGGTACCCTTGTTCTGCACTTTCCAGAACATCTGTAGAAGTCTGAAGGGCAGAAATCAGATCCCAGGAAAAAAGTTTGCCACAGCTAATACTTTCTGAAAAGAAAAAAAATTTAAAAAGTCCTTTCACATATTTAAGAAGGCTAGGAGATTGTTATCATTTCCTCTGCAAGTCACAAAGAGGTACTTTTAAGAGAATTCAGCTAGGGATTGGGCACTCTTAACTGCTCTGAATAGTCAGACCTCGGTTGTCTGGTTTAAATGATAATCAAAAATCCGAAAATACATCAATGGGTTTTACATGAACTCTTGATATTTCCTGTCCTTTGTTTTACGTTTTAGATACAGTCTGCTGTTCACATTTAGAGGCATTGGTAGGTATTTATTTTATTTCAAATTGCCTGCATAAGATATTTTTAGGTTCTGGGCCAAGTTATGGCCTCAGCTGTGCAAATGTAAACCAATATACTCCACCTTCTTGAGTGAGCTCCCTTTAAGTAAAAGCGTAAGCAAGACCTGCTTTCATACCTGATATGTGGCGCCCTGTAAACATCTCACACTGAGATCTCAAACAGAAATATTTGAGTGTTTGAAACACTGCTAAATATAAATCTAAGCCTGCTCAGGTTTTTGCTGAAGTGCCATTTAAGAACTGTTTGGAGAGAGAGAGGAAAAACAGAAAAAAGCTGGACAATTTGACCTAAGTTTCTAAATTTACCATTTGACTGTACATTTTTCTTTAAATGTGCTGTGACTCAGACATGCATGCACTTGCTGTCTGTGTACACAGTGAATAGCTACACACATTTCACGTGACCAGCCCTGTTTACTATCTCTCTAAAACAGAAGAGGTCACTGTGTCTGAAACAAACCTGAACTTGAAGCCGAAGTAATAAGTAATGTGAATGCAAACAGACCGAGTGATCTCTCCCTGAAGTCAGCACGAAGCAGCTGATATTCCTCACCACCCCCCTGCAAACGAGCTAAGTGGGAAAAGGAAAGTATTAATGCTCAGGAAGCCTGAGCAGAGCCTGCAGTCTGACAAACGCAAGGCTGCAATGAACTACCCTGCCTTTCCAGGTGATCCTGCTTCTCCCTGAAACAATGTAGTGTTCTGAGTCCCCATTCTCATAAAGCAGGGGAAAAGCTTGCTACAGGGAGAAGTTGTTATCTTCCCAGCTGCGGGAACAAACTCAGACTTACTGAACAAGCTTCTGTGAATCCAGCTATATCAATGAAACATCAGCACTCAAACCTGATGCTTTATTTCCTTCAGTCTGAGGTTCTGCTCACTATAAATGTGATCTGGACCAGCACGTGTGAGATTGCGAAGCAGAAAAGAAATGAAAACAGAATGTGATGGTACGTGAGATCAGCTCCATGCTGATGTGATAATACATTCAAAATTCTCATTTCTGTAGAAAGCTGACCACAGGCACTTCATCAATCAGTATTTCAATTTGTAATGTGTTCCGTATGGTCCTCTGTCATTACTTAATGGGGAACATCCCCTCTGAAAACATCTGACTTGGAGCTCTGCATCGAAAGAGCCGCTCATGTTTCAACCACGTTTCCCAGAAACTGAACACTCAGCAACATATTCATTTTAGTGACAGCCACTGCTAATGAGAAACAGCCATGGCTTCATCAAATCCTTTACAACCCATAGATTTTTATATTAAACAGGAAAAAAAAATTCACTCATTTACATGATGACCAAACTGCTATCATCCCAGCTTCACCAACCTAAAGCTTATTCTGTATTGGTACCCGTTATGTGTCCTTTCTTCGCACTTTTTATTTCTCTCACCATTTTTCATCTTTCATTAGGCCAGTTGTTCTGACATGTGTTCTGCACATCAGGAACGGGAAGCTGGACAATGAGTTGCTGGGTTCATCAGAAGCTGAGAGCTAGTGAAAAAAAATAATCAGTAAGTGCATCAGAAGTAAAAGGCTCACAAAAGTCAGTGACTGTGTTAGATCTGACGGATCTGCAGAAAGCAATTAGAAAAGTGGAGTGCCTTTTGCTGGAAAACTAGATTATTTTTCTCTATTAGTCTCCTTTTTCAAACCTGTTTTTCTTTTTCCCCTCCCATGTTTTGTCATTGTTGATGTATTTTGTTTCTAAACAAAAAGCAGCTATCCCAGACTGCAATTTACTAATATATTAAACACAAGTTCATCAGAACTATAACTCATACAAGTTGTGAAAAGATTTTTTCACAAATACTTCACAGAAACTTCAGAATGCATGAGGGCAATCACTGTTGCAGAAGATAAGGTAGCAAGCACTGTACCTTTGTTTAGAAAAGTCTCTGCTGGTTACTCAGGACATCACTTTGAAATGGTCATTAAAAACACAGCAAATACTAAAACAGTTATAATAATATAAAAATATAAATAATAAAACAGTTCTGTGTTCAATATGTTACAGAGTTTAATCAGTAGGATTTCTGCAGAGAAAAAACAGCATCTCACTAATCTGTTAAGAATTATTTAAATCTGCCAACAACATAGTGACAACAGATAATTTATTTCCATAATGAACCTGACAGAGGCAAAGCAGGACAGCAGGCAGGACAAAGCTGTGGTAAGAATGAAAGCATCAGTTCTGCCAGCCCTAAGACAAGGTGACTTGCTCCCTTGCTCCCATGGACTCCAGAGGGATTTGTTCCAGGAGAAAATGACTGAAGGTGGAAAAAAGGGTTTTTACAGTTACTCACAATTATGTTATAATATTGACCAAGGCAAGGTATATGACTTTTGTTTTGGAAGAGTATTATAATCAGCTGGCTAAATGCTATTAAGTCAAGGTCAGAGTTGAATTTTTGACTGGTATACCAAGTTCAAAGCATGATTAATTAGTACTTTCCGTTTCTTAAAACACAGGAACATATTATGTTTCTTCACACTAAGAAAGTTTACATTTTCCTCCTAGATCCATTGCTTTTAGAACTGTGGTCCCTCCAGAACCTCCTTTTAGCCTGAATTGCTCATACTTTTCATTTTCACTATGGTAACCAATTACAATGTAAAAGAATTGAAATCCAAGTACACCACATGACAAAAGCAAACAAACAAACAAACAAACAACAACAAAACAACCCTAATTTGTTAGCTTACTCACCAGGTACAGATGGAAGAGGCAGTAACTCCACTCATTGCAATGGGAATTACTGAGTAGAGAAGCCCTTTGAAAACATGTGGCACGGGAACCCAAGCTTGAAAAAGTATCTCTAAGACAAAAATTACAATATGTGAAATAGGAAGGCTTCAAGAGATCTGAAGTACAAGAAATAACTAAGAAGTTAATAATCCTCCTTCCTGAAGCAAAGCACTTGAGATAGGGGATGTAAAAAGTACTAGGAGTAGAAATCAGAAGTTATCTGAGTTAAGAAAGGGACAAACAGAGCTCAGAGAGCACTACAGAGTAACAGGTCTGGATTCTCTGCAGTGAAGTTATTTTAGACAGCCTAGAAGATATCTAAAAACAAAACAAAATAAAACAATCCTGATTTATACTTCACAGGTGATAGATAGTACTATTACGTAAAATGAAAAAACCATACGAGGGAGGAAAAAAAAGGCTAAGAAACAAGGTTGTGTACCTCTCAGAACATTCTGCAAATTTACATGAAAGACAGCTACTAAGATTTAAAACACGACAGGTATCACTTCATAGATGAAGAAAAATAGCAAACAGTAAGGAAAAAAACTGATTAAGAAGTTTGTTAGTCAACTGACTTCTAGAAGCAAAGCAAAGGAAACAGTAACAAGAATGCTACCAAGGTACGCCAGTATTTATGGCTTGTAGCAGCCAAAGACCATCACACAGCTTTGACCTAGGCAGCAGGAGCAAATGTCACCACCTGCAAAAAGAGAAGAGAACGGGCTGCGTGCATGTTAAGTTCTGGGCTAATCTAGACACCTAGCTTACAGGTACAAACAATAAGGTTGAAATTATGTTTTCTCCAAACAAGAAGCTGTTAAGAATCACAGCTGAAATGACTTCTGGTGTCTGCTTCACTACACTGCTTATCACTTCAGTGACCTCTAAGTTGAATTCATTCAGAAAGTGTGTGTGTGTTGTGTTAAATACAGGTTTTTTTGTTTCATCTTATCTTTTAGTAGCACAGAATGGCTTTTCCACGTGGTAAAGAGCTTTTAGTCTGTCTGCTTTGACTTATGTCTATGGATTGTCTTGTTGGTGGTCTTTTGGTGCCTTGAACATCCACCAATGGGCACTCCATGGTCAGAAGGTACCAGTGCAGGAAGCACCACGTGAATGTTCCTAGCTTCTTCGGGACTTAACCCCATCCCAGGGAGAAATTTGAACCTTACTGATAGACCAAGGCTGAATGATAAAACAAGATACTCATTTTGCAGTTCTGTGGCTTACACCTGCCAAGGGGAGCCCTGGTGGTGCTCCCACCAAAGCATTTGCAGGGCAGCCAGCCCCAGCCTCCTGCTGCTACCACTCTCTTCCTATTGCTGGTAATTAATTACCTGTAACTAATGACTGCTGTCACTGTGTTCCCATTACTTATAACTACATATTTGAGTTATTTTTGTAGCTATTAAGCTAGCAATAGGCTAAATCCCAATCACCCAGCTCAGTTTTTATTCACACAGAATTATAATCAGCAGGCAAAACATGGCTAAAGCATTCAGTGCCACAGTACAAGGACACAAAACTATTAGAGAGCATCCAAAGGAGGGCTTTAAAGATGGTGAAAGGTCTGGAGGGCAAGACATGTAAGGGATGGATGAGGTTCCTGGGTTTACTCAGCCCAGAGCAGTGGAGATGAAGGGAAGCCTCATAGTGGCTGCAGCTCTTCACAGGGAGCAGAGCTCTGTTCTCTGTGACAGCAGCAGCACCCAAGGGAATGGCATGGAGCTGTGTCAGGGGAGGGACAGCTGGGGGTTAGGGAAAGGGTCTTCACCAGAGGGTGGTGGGCATGGCCTCAAGTTGCTGGAGTTCAAGGAGCATTTAGACAGCGCTTTCAGACATAGCATTTGAGTGTTGGGTGGCCTTGTCTGGAGCCAGGGGTTGAACTCAGTGATCCTTGTGGGTCCCTTCCAACTCAGGATGTTATATGAATCTATGTGATTTTTTTGTTCAGATTTATCCTTCCATTTCCAGAGCTACGTGGCTGATGTTTCCATTTGCAGTTCAGCAGCTGCCTCCTACTGTCCCTCTGAATCAGCAGTTTGGATGAAGTTGGTAGAAAGAAAGAATGCAATTAATAAACCCTTCAATTCATAGCCTTATAAAACATTATTGTACAAATAAGCTAGACAGCTTTTGTTTGGAAGGGATGCAATGAAATCCGAGAATTAGATTGTGAGAGGAATTTGCAGAGTCAAAGGAAAGTTAATCACAATTATTCTCTTCACTTCTTCTGGCACAGGTTTAAAAAATTGATTTGATATGAATTTAGTAAGGGAGAGAACTGCTGAAGTTATCCTATTGCTCCCATAGCTGAGCATTTAAAATACATTTCATCTTTGAGCTGTAAGCCTTTTGAGTTTGGAGCCCTATCGTAAGATAACATTTTGGGATGGAGTTTTGAGTTCACAAAGAGGTTCAGGGACTTAGTAAAAGAATCCTGATTTCCAACATATTAAATGTTCACTGTAAGGATCTGAGACTTACAGCCCATTATTAAACCTGACCTTTAGCATGCCCTGATGTTCAGCACCCTTCACTGACTTTTGAGTGGGAATTTATGCCATGCTGCTTGTCATGTGTGACTAACATAGCAATGAGGTTGATTTTCACATCTTGTTATGTGCCCTCTGCATAAGAAGGGCTTTACAATAACTGTTATTAGTGATAAAAACAATAATCATCAGCCTAATTTACGTTATTAGTTATATAGAATTACAGGAAATTACTGAACAACACATCTGCCAATAAAAATTACGTGTTCCTCAAAATACAAATTAATTTTAATGCTTAGGGAAGGTTAGCAAGTAACAATAAAAAGCCACATTTATTATGATTAGCATACTTAAACACATTTCATAAATCTTATATTGCTTATGCAATAAACAAACACTAATTTTATTTAAAAAAGGGTTAGCATTAGCAACCCTTTACTGCATCAATACAGATGTCATTGAGGTATTGAATATATTCAATTACTAAATATATATTTCAAATTATTTAATATATGTCTCAGCATACACAAAGAAAACATAAAATTGGGAAAATCAATATTTTCTTGCCTATCACTGCTCTACTGACACTTATTCCAAAGAACACACAAATTCCTGTAGCATATTTTCATGATATGTCACATAAATGTTGAAGATCAGTGTTATATAAATATACTAATAGTTTCTTATTCTGTTATCCTTCCATAGGCACTAAATAAAGTGACAAGTACATTAATTTATACAAAGGTCAGTGTAAGATAACCAAATTATGGCAAAAAGCACTGTTGCACTTGATGGGTGTAATTTTTTTTGTTAACATGTAGGCAGCCCAGTACTTCTGATGCACTTTAATCATTCTATTCTCTATTTTTAAAATACTCAGGTAGTAGTAGTAGAAGTAGTGGTGTTATGTGCTTTACTTAGACAGGTGCCAACTAATAAGCTTTACTAGACTTCAAAACACAGCATTTTCATATCGATTGAATCATTCCATGAATACAACACTTGGAACAATAAATCATTACAAGGAAATAATTTAAGACTATAACTTATTTCCAGACACATTGCATATTTGTTCAAGACTTTCACTGTTTCAAAACTTTGTTCTTCTACTTTTTAAAATTTCTTTTAAATTTTGAAGTATGCGATGCTGCCTTTAAGTTGGGAAGCTGACACAGAAATCAGCCCTCTCTGCAGCAACCCTGTGATGGTGTTTGGCTGTACACACAGCTGCTGGAGCAGCTCTTTATGAGTGTTACCAGGGGATGCCCACAGAAAGCCTGTTTGTGCTTTACAGGGGAGGGAGGGCTTCTTTACAGTCATTGAAATGCGTTTTCTGCTAATGTTGTACAATCTCCTTCCAACTTTTGAAACTCCTGGCACATTTTTGTTCTCCCTGTTGACCTCATCTTCATATAAAACATGACTTGGAGAAAGAGAAAACAGGTGGAGGCTCAGTTTTAGTGTTTCCCATTCCGCCCATACTGTTTCTGCCCACCCGGCTGCCCTCTTTCTCCCCCTTCCCTCCCCTATTTCAGTTACTCAACAAAAAGCAACAAGTGAAAAACTAACCAGGGAAATGCCTCACAAAAAACATTCCATGGCACCCTCTCCCCAACGCACACACACAAAAGCTCAGCCTTAGTGATAACCATGCCTTAGTAATAACCAAAGCCATCCAGCAAATCCTAAAAACTCGACATAATGACCATAGAAAAGTGTGAAATGCTAAACCGTGTTATTCAGTTAGTTCTTGGCAAAACAGTTTTAACATAAACAGGTTTGACATCTGATTAGAAATACGCTTTTTTTTCCCTTTTTTTTTTTTTTTCCTTTTTTCTCCTCTTTCTCTATTTTCTTACTGAAAATGAATTATATTCAGAGCTTTCTGGTGCATAGATAAATGATAGCGAGCATATTTTTAACTTGATTACCCTCTGCAGTGATGTATAGAGGCACATAGCTACAGTAAGTGATTCCATGAGGAGAGGGGGGAGGGAGGGGAAAGCCCTCCGCGGATATGATAAGGAAAGCTGGGATGAATTGTGGGCTCTGTTCTCTGTTATCCAAGGGTGGCTAGCTGCTGCTGCACTAAAGGCCTTTATTCCCTGCCTGTGGGAAAGTGGTGGGCGAAGGCTGTGTGTTCTCAGTTACACTGCACATGCAGATTTTAATTAGCTGGATTAAAAACAAGACCGTATCATGTCCTTTAGCAGTATTCTATCTAGAAACAAAAGATTTTCTTTCCTGGCTTCTGCAAGCAACACAGTAGAGCATTAATAAAAAAAAAAAAAGGTCACGGCAGTTTAAGATGAAAGGTCACACATGATAGAAACTCTATGAGAAGGGGGACATCGTGTTTATCTCTGTGATAAAGGAGCTCTGTCCAGGCAGGTCAGCACAACATGCCTCAGCAGTAGGAAAATATAAACATATGGAGTGGATAGATGGTGGAATGGGGAGTTTGGCAAAGCGGGTTCAGTAGTGGAAGTAAAGAGGGGAAGAAAAAAAAGAGAGAGATCTGTTAGAGGGAGATTATAAACTGAAAGGATCCAGCTTTAAAATAGACAGCGAGGGTCAGAAAGAGCCTGAGACAGAGCCTGGGGTGAAGGCTGCATAGCATTGCTCAGCGCCTGTGCATTGCGAACAAGCACTCAGCCTGTGCTAGACCCTGCATAAGGGGCAGCAGCACCATCTGCATTGCCATAGGGTTCTGTTAGGGCTCGGCAGTGAGTGCCTTCACCTCCTGCCCACAGAAAAGGAGGGAGATCCCTGCCCTGGTTCACACCCTGAGCCTCTGCTTAATGCCTAAGCACTCCCACGCTGGAAGGTGTCTGGTTCGAAATTCTTTCGTTGCTATATGGGCCACTACAACTAATGTTGGTTTTGTTGTTGTTGTTTTAAAACAGAGGCCTGGACTCACCCCCAGTGAGGACCAAAGGAATCTGCACGTACTTCCAAAGGAGTTAGCAGCTCACTCTAGCCTCCTGAGGCTTTACCCTGGAATGCACTGAGCACTTTCAACACCACAGATATCAGTGGGAGAGAGATTCAAGTCCTCTAGGTTCCTCTCAAGATCATGCTGCGCAAATAAACACATAATGGCCTTGCAAGCCTTAGCTGATGCAATAGTCTCTGTAGGTCTGAGCAGAGTCACTGCCATATGCAAGCAACCACAAGAGAGTGCTTCAGATTTGGGAGCAACAAAGCAGGAACAGGGAACCAAAGGAAGAAAATCAAGTGTTTCTCTTCTACTTTGCTGAAGTGCATTCCACTTTATCGAATCACTGAGTCATTTCTGTTGGGAGGGCCCATTAAAAGTCATCTAGTCCAACTCCCCTGCACTGAACAGGGACACCTACAGCTACATCATGTTGCTCAGAGCCCTGTCCAGCCTGGCCTTGAGTGTCTCTGGGGTTGGGGCATCCACCAGATCTCTGGGCAACCTGTTCTCAAAATCCAGATCAGAAGAAAAAAAAGTATATATATATATATACACACCAATTTCTGTGTAAATTAGTTTTATTCTTTCTTCATAACACTTTCCTAAAATAGGATTCACACATGTACATGTTGAACTTATGTTGAACATAGCCTCTTTCATGAGTATGACCCATTTGTGGATCAATTAAGAAACAAAGAGGCTTTTTAACCTAAAAGTAATACTGGGCGAAAGCCCACAATCTCATGGTTCAGCAAGGTGCTGCACATCAAATGACTGAATTAATTGACAGCACACTCACAGCCTGTAGAAAACCCAAGGCAAAAAGCACACTTGCTTAGATGTTGTTGAAATCAGTACTTGTCAGCTTCAGTAATTCAATCATATGTCTGAGCCTCAAGAAAAGTAAAGACTAGTGCTAGAAACCAGAAACCTTCTGGATAAAACAATACTGTTTTTCATTTAGAGCAGAAATATGGTATAGTGGTTACCTACCTCACAAACTGATAATGCAATGATTAAAATGTCTCCTTTCTGCTGCTGCTGAGATCATCGGAAAATCATGGTTTAATTCAATACATGCAGGTCATTTTCTGTAATACAGCATGGCTTAATGTAATCATTTTAGATGATGAGCTTTTTAGATCAGCTTGATCACTACTACCATTTATCTTTAGAACAGAGAAAAAGATAATAGCATGAATTACCTGATTCTTATTTATATCGCTGCAGGCAGAAGTACAGCATAGTGAAGGATAGTTTTACATGGGTTAATTGGGGTACCAGGTGCAGAGAGTTCGCTCTAGAAACAGAGCAGCCACTCCAAATTAGCACAGCCATCCCGGTAGAATACTTCAGACTTATCTACACACTCCCTCTGTGCTACACTGAACGTATGCACTCAGGTCCGTTTCACAGAGTTTAAAACAAATTCCCTTCCCAGATTCGTGAAGAAGAAAAAAAAAAAAGCCACAGCAATCAAAGGGAGTCTTATGCTTACATCAGTTTAGTGTGTTTGTGCACCTGGTGTGTTTGTATCTCAACACCTCACAGCTTTTAACTCTTTATCGAAATGAGTTGTGGAATCACAGGTGACCTAAGTTCCTTACTCAAAGCCACAGGAGATTGTCTGCCAGAAAAGAGAGCTGAAGCTGGCTTTACCAGAACCACTATTTCTTAACCCAGAGGGTTACTCAAAACTAACAGTGAGTTTTGCGCAGGTAATAAGCCAGTTTAATTACTCTATGAGACTGAAAAAATGTTCCCTTCACTATTCTTTTGGTAATAGTCAGAATGAGAAAAAAAAAGTACACAAATATGAAGGAAGTGAACAAGCTAATAATTACACCTCTCAGTATGTTCTGATCACTGGGGCCAATAAAGGTTTTATGTTTATTCTTGCCAGTGTGACTGAGGTTTCATTCTGATACTAAATAAACTTAACAGGACCACCAAGGTATATGGATGCTTTTGTGTCTACTACTAAATTGGGTCCTGGCATGATTTTGGTTCAGACTGGCTTGTGTTCTTCTAGGCAATGCCAAAGCACAGTTTGGGTATTAGCCTGTATCAAGGACCATCTCCAGTAGGTGTTTTGGAAGTGGATGTTGTGGTCTGGAGGGTAAGAAGAGTTCAGCTGTGTGGATGCAAGCTCTTTCATTCCTGTTGGCTTTCGGAAAAAAGCTCTGATAATTTTTATTTCGTAGTTAAGATGTAGTTGGTGTGTTCAGATCTTTCTTTCCTTTCCAGTCTTACCAAAGCCAGCAGTCAATTCTCAGTTCAAATATTGGCACTGTGACATGGCATTCAGCAGGGTGGCAGGATTAACATCATTTGACCACGCAGTTCTCATAAATGCAGCACAGTTCATTGTATTTTCAAGAAGAGTATTGTTATTTGGGAAGGGGATTGAAGCGGAGTTATGATTAATAAACAAGCCACAAGAAGAAATGATGCAAACAATGGAAGAATGAATTGTCCAATTTGTTTCAGCTAATTAGGGGCTAGGTCCCCGTAACTATAAAGCCGTCTATGCAATAAATAAATATATATCTGGGCAGTTTTTTTTCTAAATACAAATTGTGATGTGTCACAAACTGTTGAGTATCATATGACAAAAAATAGGTAGGTTCTGGATGGAAGAAAACAACTGTTTTAAACAAAGACCTTCTCATTTAAAGCAATAATGATCAACATGTGGCTTATATGTAGTATGTGGCAGCTGCAATAACATTCATATCTGTGTGCCTGCTCTCAAGCAAGCAAAAAAAGTGTTGAAAACAGTAGCATTCCTCATGGATTTGCTCCAGATCCCACAGAAGTTAGGGAGAACCTACCCTCCGTGCTTGCTTTCACATTTGGGCAACACAGTAAATGTTAACTAACAGACCACAGCTATGAGGCTCTCTTCCAGCAGCCAGGCACATAAGAAACATTTTAAAGTCAGCATTTTAGGGGGAAAAAGAAAGCAGAAGAGAGATGGCAATGCCTGGTTCCTTCAGCAAAGTCTGTCTTGCATTAACCCTATCATCTACATAGGCCTTGAAGCCTCCAAGACCCATCAGATAAACAACCGTAGTGTAGTTTTCTTTGGGTGGAGTTAAGTGGGGGAGTGTGTTTTTTTGCTTACTGTTACCCTTAATATGAAGCCATAAAACACATTATCCCTACTATAAATATTCCTAACACAATATCAGATTATCTCAATATGAACACGAGTTTTGGATGAGCTGGCCTACATGTTCTAGAAGGATAGCTGGGAACTGAGAACAATGACATCTCCCAGGAAACAAGTTGCTCTTTTTACCTCTGCGCTGGACTTCTGATGATTCTGTCCCACTTCAGATCCTGTTACGGGGAGAAGGCAGGGAGCAGAGTAATTGCTCTTTTCTCCAGTGAGCACCACCTTTGTACTGGGTAAGAAGACAAAAAGACTGGCTCACAAAGAAGATAAGATCTTCATACAGCTGCCCTGTAACAGACCAGATCCTAAGAATTGTGGAAGGTGAGCTTTAAAAGATGCATCAGAGGGACAACAAAAGCACATGTGCACACAACACCAGTTTTTCCATATCTTCAGTGCAGATGGGCTGACATTCCTAAAGAGAGGCTCCAGTAGGTATGGTTGTGAAGGGGATTGCAAGTCCATCCTGTTTGGCTTGCTTAGCTTTCCTATAGAGAAAATGTTTTGCGTCAACATGAGTCAAACTAAGAACATAAATCCTCATTCCTTGATCAGGTGTATTCATCTGGACCATTTCCACCATCTGCTGTACATATAGGAAGCCAAAGGGAGGTAGGAAGAGGCCTCTAATGGGACATCACATCAGACACCGTGAACTGAAGAAATGGTCTGAAGATATGGTATTCTATTGTGTGCAAACTTAAAATCACACTCATGAGAGGTGACAGGAGGTAAACTGATTTCCAAGCAGTTTCTTAAATAACTGTCTGTTTTGTTGTTGAGAGTTCTTTGTTTATTCGTTTAGTTTTTACATCTGACAGCATTTTAAGAGGGTACCATAAAAATACATACCAATATGAACTCTGTTAGCCTCTAACCTACATATTAAATTCAAACCCCCAGGAGGACCTTGATAAATAAGTCACTGGAAAAAAAAAAATCCAAACCTTATCTGATATTAACCATACAAGTATCAAATGAGAGACCTAAATTTGAGACCTTTATGGTCTCAGACCCGATAGCACTGTGACATGCACAAGGCAAACAAGATTTGCCCTCAAAGACCTGGCACCAGTATCGCTATTGTGTAACAGAGCTTTAAACCTGCTCAGAAGCAAAGTTGTAAATCAGGACTCATTCCACCAAAGTCAATGGAGCTAAGAGACCGTAAAACTGGTATGAGAGAGAAATTAGGTTGTTAACCTCTAAGTAGAGCTTGCACTCTTCTCATAGCGTCTGTTGGGTCAGGCTATATTTTTCAGTGTGAAATGAGAGCCTCAAGCTAGGAAATGAGTATTTGATTGCAGTAAATCTATGCTTGATATAACCTAATGATACTAAACTTTTAGCATAAACTTCTTGACTCCAGCAACAATACCTAAGATGAAGTGGAGGTGCCTGATTCTAACATCAAACAGCAACTTAGGCCACTGTCTGCCTACGTAGCCTAATGATATGAGAACTGAAAAGCAACGACAGGCTTCCTTCTTTGACCTGGAAGTTCCCAAGACATTTCCCCAGAAACACTTAAGAATCCCCCAAGGAAACAAGAGAAATAACTTATCTATCAGATAGTGGTAGGAGATAGCTGTAATATTTTGGTCCTTACTGTCAGGAATAACCTGATCACTATCACTGAAAACAGGAAACTGGGGTAAGGAACCGGAACCTCAGGACATCTACCATATCATCCATGTTTAAAACATAGGCTTTAATTGGTGTTTTATTCTTCAGAAGATAATCGCTACTTGAATTCTGAGTGGGCTGAGGTGTTTAATATTAATTGTTGGCTGGTTGGAAGGGACATCTCCCTCAGGAGAAGTGAGACATCACCATTACACTGTAGGATTAAAACACATAGGTATGCAAAGTGCTATCTAAAGTGCTTCACAGAAGGCATAAAATAGTCTGAATTCAGGTAAAGCAGCCCCATGTACCCATGGGTCGGTAGAATAACCTGTCTTTACAAGGCACCTTTAAACTCCATGTTAGTGCTCAGTAGCAGTCAGACAGCAGACAGGATATACACTTCTGATCCTCTCACTTCCAAAAGGACATAGCAGAAAGAGGAAATCTCCACAGGGGTTATCTAATACATAGGGTTCTCTTCATGAAGAGTTTAGGTCACAGAGGATTCTTTAGTTTGGAAAAAAGATGACTGATGAGTATTTGGCATAAAACTATGATCAAAATGAAAGGAGACAATATTCCGGAAACTTTTACTATGTCTCATAAAGACTAGGAAGACATAGTCAGAAGACTGAGGCATGTTAGACTAAGAAGACTAGGATGTGCTTTCCTTTCATACAGCCACACAATGTTATACAGGTCTCACTCTACAAAAATACAAAATACAATTAGATAAATTAAAAGGACCTACAAATGGCTACTGAATATAGAGATAAAGAATCCTTCCCTTTTTCTTTCTTTGCATGCATTCTGAAGATCTGATCATTCTCTCAATGTGGAAGAGATCCTGAATTTGGTATCATTTCTTTAAGTTCGTAAAAAACAGATTAGAATTCATCACAATACAAGGCTACATAGAAAGATAGCAGTTTTACATACCTATTCAAAGGAAAAGAATGCTAACTAGAGGTTAAGAAGCTGCCACATCCAGGTCTGAATTTTAAGTTATTCACTGCTGAGAGGCATCTGGAACATATTTAATGATTAGTGTTATTAGCTTCATGTTATGTGCTAATGTGGGATTGTGTGCAAAAGTCAGTCAGAACGCAGCTCCTGATTTCTGATTTCCAGCTACATTGTAATTGTAAGGCATTTATTCATACTGTTAGGTTTTGCCCCTGGTTTGGTGGAAAAGTACAAAAGAGACATCTAAAATACTAAAAAACATCAAAGAAAATGCACAGCTTATACATATATATTCAGCGAAGAGATGTCTGAAAAAACACAGGTAATACCTGAATTTTTGTAACTTCAGCCCATAAGCATCTTCACTGCACAGAGGGGAGGAAGGTGCCAGAGAAAAAGCCCTGGCCCAGGTTGAGTGCATTTCAAGGGTTTTGCTGAGCTTTCAACCTGGCTGCCAGGCCACCCTGGCACCAAGTGCTCTTTCCGCAGCGTTTCAGTTTCTGTTTTCTCCAGGTGGTAAGGAGCTTTCTGTTTTATCAGGGGGGAAATCTGGTTTTGGCAGGCACAAAAAAAGTGCTGTTCACTTTCTCTGGGAAATGTAAACAGCATCACACCCGGCCAGCAGCACCAGTTAGTGTAACAGCAGAGAAGGCAGCCGTTCATGTCTGCGTTTCACCTCTCTAGGGGCACATCCAGATGAAAGTAAAATACTTAGTTTGAAAAGGATCATCCATTTATCCTGCTGAAGTAAAGACCGTTGTTTTATTTTAAGGGCTTTTAAGGTTTCTGTTTTCCTTTTTTATTATTATTATTTAAAATAAAAATAAGAAAGAGAAAGTGAGAGAAAGANGAAAGAAAGAAAGAAAGAAAGAAAGAAAGAAAGAAAGAAAGAAAGAAAGAAAGAAAGAAAGAAAGAAATGCTGCAGTATAAAAAAGCAGCAAACCCTAAAAGCATTCAGAGAGGCTGCAGTAGTTTCAGCCTTCTGTTTGTGCGATTCCAATAGGTGTATTTAAATGTAAATGCTAGCCTTTCACCCCTGAGCCACCTATTCTTGCAGCCAGCAGAAAGAGAGCATTCATGGTATAATGTCTTTATGAGGACAGATCTTATACTTAATTTCTCATGTGAATCAAACTCTTTTATAACACATTTTTGCGAGATTAAAAGAACAATATTAGTCTAGTGGCTCAGCAGCCAGATCACTGTCCCGTCGCATGGTACCTTGGGTTCAAAGGGATGGCAGGCAGCTTGCCTGGGAAGCGCAGGGTTGGAAACGCTCACTGCATGGCTCACTCTGCTGCTGCCACTGAAGCATTTAGCTCTGCACTGACTGCTCCCCTGAGAATCCTCCACCATCTTCCCGCCAGCTTCTGGCTAGAAGCCGCTGAGGAAGCCATTGGGGAAAGGCCTGAAATCCCAACTTTTCCAAAGCCGTATGTGCCAGCTTGTATTTGAACAGTGAAGAGGATACTCAGGAAGAAGGGAGACTTCAAACAGCTGTGTCCACTGTCTCGAGGCCCTTTGCCCAGTTCCACCACAGAGTGTTCAGGTGACTGGCACACATGGCACGCGGGTGGCAGCTGGGACCCACAGCAGAAGACAATGGAGCTGTGGCTGGATCCTGCCCGGATCCTTCCATGCCAGGGCAGAGCCCCACTGAAGCACAGGGCAGAGCCCCAAGTGCTCAGTGTTAAGAGACTGATTTCTTAAGCACAGAAAAAGAGCCCATTCAATTTGGCTAGACAAACTGAAAATTAAATTAGTTAAGCACAGGCCAGGCCAATTGTTTTATCATACTTTCCCCCCACTGAATCAAAATAAAGTTGTTTTTTCGTTGTTTTTTTCTCTTTTTTTTTTTCCCAGAATGATTTTTTCTCTACATCCAAAGCACCAACTCAACACCTCTATGCTACACCATACACTGTGGAATGGTCTCAGGAAGGCTGCAGGATGTCTGCATTGTACAACTACATAAACTTGGCTCTGCTGGATACTAGAATTATCACTCAATTTGGGTTGCTGCTCAGAGAGCACAGTGTTAGGAGTCTTTATGTAGCATGACATTAAAATGCTTGAGAATATGATATTTTTCTCCTCAAAGATTGCAAGTTCAGGTCCAAGCCATACTATTTTCCCCTTCCTCCAGCCACATGATGCCAGACAGAGATGCTTGTGTGTGCCGCATGTGTGAGCTGTGATGTCAGAGAACCCCATTTGTGCTTTCCCTTCCACTTCCCCTTCCCCTGCTGCACAGCATGCATCTTGCTGTGGCACCAAGAACATGAAAAACAAAGGGAAATAGCCTATTATTTTAGGAGGTGTGAGACCAAGCACCTGGAACAGTGAAATTCTTGAAGAACACTTCTGTAAATGTTTTAAGCTGTAATATATTAAACAATTAAGAGGTGTTGGTATTTCTGTGCTTCAGGGCTTCTGAAACAGGGAAGTCCCCTTTAAAAGCACCAGAATGGAATGTGTATGGTCATGCTCTTTAGAAGAAAAACTACCTCCGTTTTTTTTTCTCCCCTTTCAGCAAAAGAAGAGTTTCAGCTGACTTGCTCTTTCGGCTGAGGAAATGAAACCATATTACTTCAATACTGTTTCTAACAGTTAGCTCTTAAAAAAGTCCAAAGATTAGAATTAGTTGTCTTGAAAGCTTTACTCAGGTAAGTTAGGAAACATTTTGGCTAATAACCTTAATACACTGCTTGTATACCTGTGACTGTCAGCACTACAGGTTACTGCAGGTTAATCAGTAAATTGCTGATAGCAGCTACAACCACCTCTTAAGAAATTCAGCATCTATTACATTTCTGCTTCTGTTTCTCTGACTATAACAAATCAGTGTCTGTGCACCATCAAATCAGCCTAAAAGGATAAGAACTGGTAACTGGCAATTCTTAGCTGAGAAAATATTCAAAATGTAATGAGGCTGATGTCTGCTTAGTTAATTCTTAGAAAGCTCTTCTCAGTGTGCTTGAAGTACGTGAGAACAGAAAGCACGTTCTTTTTATGCAGGTAGGCAGGATGATGGTCATGCACAGGACACATGTAGTATGTATTTGTATATATACATAAATTCAATTCAGACTAGCTCTAGGAAACTTTAATAGAAACAATAAAATCATCTGCTGGTTCATAACACATCAACGAGTACACAGAGACTATGGGAAAACTTAAGAATCTTCTGGTCAAATTTTAGAAAGAATACATTAGCAATCATTTTCACCAAAATATTTTTCTGACAAGAAAAGTACTAACAGAATCTAAAAATTAACAGCGGGAAGTGTCTATTTCAAAGTTCCTTGTAAGAAAAACAAATACAGGAATTGGCAAATTTTGTGCAGCTTTTAGCTCTGAGGTAATTATGGCAGGCTTTTACTTTTTTACTTATCTCAGGGCAGCCCATCAGATTAACGAGGAGAAAAAAACAGTATTAAAACTTAGTGAGTTACTGGAATTTTCTGGAACTGAAAATATACAGATGGTCTGTAACATATTTGTATAGGAGATGCCCGACTGTTGATGGGTTTCCAACTATTAGAGTAGCATAGCAAGAAGGCAGATATTGGGCAGTGAGCACTGAGCAACTGTTGTCACTGAGCCTTCCCTTCTTGGCTGCTTCCCCACTCGCCCAACGAGCAGTTTTGGTCTCCCAGAGCAGAGACAAAGGTTGCTTTGGAGAAGCCGGGAAGCCTAAGAACACCATGTAGATTTAGGGCTGGATAGGAGGTATTGTCTGGAGGCCATGCCCATTACTCATCCGCTGGCAACGGGCTCTCTTCCTTTTGTCTGGAAAGACGGTAAACTTTCAATGCCATCTGAAAACAGAAGGCCTTTCACGGACTGCAAGAACTCTGCCATCTCAATCATGTGAAAATATTGTAAACACTTTCCCAGCCCCCATTCAGCTGTCCGAAAAGCAGAGCTAAAAAACACAAAACAAAACAGAAAGGAAAGAAAAGGGCGTGTGTTGCACACTTCGTTTCAATTTATGTATTTACTCTCAATAGGAATCTTACACGGAATCTTCTTTTTTCCTTAACATTAGTGAACAGGGTTCAGTATCTCTGATGAGCAAAAGGCATTTAAAAGCCTACTCTGTGTTTTATTTAGAGGGAAAAAAATCCATTACCCAACAGTTTCTTTCCAGCAGAGCTCTCATATTTCCTTACAGCCCCTGCAAAAGTGGATTTCAAACATGCTGTGGGACTTGAGTTTCTCTTTCAGCGCTCAGGTTGACCTACCCCAGTGAACTTTTCCCAGGAGGGCCTTTCCTCTAAACTTTTTAACAACAGTAGTGCTGTATTACTGGCATATCTTAACATATATAATTTCAGGTCCAGTATCTGTGTGGGAAGTGTTTCAGAAACAAGTATATATTCAAATAACATGCGTGTGTATATATATATGCTTACATGGCTATCAAACACAGAACATATCAAATAGTTTTGCATACTTTTCACATAATTTTAAACTACCTCCCTGATTATACCTTCTAGGTAGCCTGTGCTGGTGCAATATCACATTCATTCTGGACAGCTGTTTTTAAGGTGATTACAGTGCATGATGTGATCGCGTGAAAGTCACATAGCTCCTTGCTGAAAGAGATGTGTTCATGCTACCAAAGTCAGTGACTACCTGAGGTTTCATCATAACTTTGAACCCCAGTAATGCATTAGAGCCTGGCTTCTTCACTATTTAAAGTATGAAGCTTTGATTGATGCTAATTAATTTAATACTGGAGAACAGCAGAGAAAAATAACTAGGCTGACACTAAATAGGAAATGTGCTTCGTTTTCTTCTGTAGGAATCCCACTCCAGAGCAAGATCTGAGGCCCAGGCTGGTCCATGATCCAATCACTAAAACAGAGCAGGATCAGATACTGCAGGTGAACCTAGTTTGTTAACTAGTTTTGTTATCTAAACAAATCATGGATGTGAACATGCAGACCAAGTGAAGCATAAGCCCGTGCACATTCAAGAGCACTCAGTGCTCTCTCTCATCCCCACCAGGCTCAACCCATCTAGACCAGGCATGTCCATCCTGCGGCCCGTTAGGCTGCTTAAGGCTCTGGCCAGCTAGTAATGCAGCTCTACAAGATTGTAAACTTTTAACAAGATTATGTGATTTTTAGCAATATTTTTCAGGAGGCAGTTCTCTTCACCATCTCCCAGTACACGTATTATGCATCAGCATGATCTACTTAAGATTTTTAGAGATCCAGTAATTGAATTCCATACCCCTCAAAAAAGAATGCATGTTAATATGCTTGTAAAGTCACTTAGACTTTCTATATATACAGTGAGAATATGTAATTACAGGTTAAAGAATGAGGAAATACATTTGCCAATAACTAAAGCAAGGGCTGATAAGCTGAATGAGGCTTTAAATTCACAAATTCATTCCTTGAGGTTGCCTTGCACATGCTATGTCAATACTTCCCTCCTAGCCCCTCAATTTTATATAAAAGAAGCTGTAATAAATTAGAATTTTATGAGTCTCCAAATAAAAACCTTCAAATAAACCTCTCCAAATAAAAACTAAAATTGAGAACAAAACATGGACATAGAAGCATATGGAAAGCCTATGAGAGGGGGCAATAAAAAACCCGTCCCACTCTTTCTTGGTATTTTACAGACCAAAAATTACAAGAGACAGATGAAAAAATTTGCTATACAATATGGTACAGGCACATCTCCCAGCAAAAAGATATTATAATTTTCTTAATCATTCCTTTGATGCAAGTCAGCCTAAGAATAACTATTGTTAAGATCCATTTTCTGACTTTCTTCTTAAAATATTTCAAAGTTATATATGGAAATGAGATACCTTTCTGCTTTGATCCTTAGCTTAAGGGTAACCAAGCAGAAATGGTTTCCTGGCCTTTCATAAGAGTTTTCATTGGAATGAAACACTGGGCCCTCTAAATTCTGTTACTAGCTTTTTAAAGAGTTTTATGGGATAAGGGCAGGGGTTTATTTTACTTAATTAATTAATTATTTCACCTTTGTTCCAAACCTCAAAATGATTACTTCTGGTCACTAAATGCACATTTTTATTTCAAACTTTTTTTTTTTTTCCCATCATTTCTTCCATCATTGCCATTCTCTTCTTCCAGGATAGTGTGGGTATGGGATTTTGTTCAGCTACATGATGGAGCGGCTATTAAGGATTCTTTCACTTTGTTTTTAAATACAATACTCCACATTCCAGACATTTCTACCAGACACAGTGGTTTGGATCTGAAGACCACTGCAAGCAGTGAAGTTTGGGTCTGGATCTAAACTATTGTAAAATACTTAGAGAACTTTTTAGATCGTCCATCTCTAAGGTGGCCCAAATTTGGGGATAAGGAAAGAAGATATTTGTGTAACATCTTAGATCAGAAGTGAGAATTCTGTTGTATATTTTGTTCTACGAGAATAATTACAGGTTCCATGTCCAGTACCTAAGGAAGACCTATGAAATGCTAATTTACATTTATAGAGAACAGAAGTGATACCAACTATTCAGACAGTACTCTATTGGCTTAAAAGTATATTGATTTGACATTTCTGATAAACTGATCAGTTGGGAAATGGTTTATGGTGGCAAATATTAAATTATTCTTGATTCTGATACCCAGTTAAAGATGTGTTCAGAATATGTGCTATAGATGGCAAGGGTTCCTCATGATTCCCTATCCCTCAGCTGTTAAAAGCAAACAAATTCTGAAGAAAAGGTGATAAAATGAAGGTAAAGACATTCCATATCAGAGTAGGGGGAGTGTATTTACAAAATGGACATGCTTACGGTCTGAGGAGGTAGCATTCCAACAGAGAAGTTGCTATAAAGGCTTTGTGCTTAACAGATTTACTCGGGCTTTTAAAGAAGAACGTGTATACATAGCACATGAAAAGTATCTGAAGTGATCTGGGGTTTTGCATCTTTCTTTAGATATAATCTTGCTGAAACTCCGGAGCTCTCCCCTGAATGACCTATGACTTAATCAAACATCATGAAAATGCCACTCTCACTAACAAACAAACAAAAACCCAAACCAATAGTGCGCCACACAGTTCACTAAGGGACCTCAGTGACATGAAGTTTTGTGGTAGCTGAGAAGAATGAATAGCCTCCAGTCTTCTGTCATTATAGAGAATAGTAAAGAGAGAGAAAAAAAAAGATATTTCGAGGTTGGGCGGGATTCTGTCTGACTTCTATTTCATTAGAGTTTTGAACATCCCTTGATCTTCTGTCTTTTCCTTTTTTGGCTCCAACCCATGGTTCCCACTGAATTATTTCAAGAGATCCTTCTTGGATATCTACAGAAATGGGTCTACTTCACAGTTTTCATCTGTTTTCAGATACTGAACATCCACTCTGTATTCAAGTAAATCAAATATAGGTCATCTGAAAAACTCAGCTATTGAACAAATATGAACTCTTCACATCTCTCAAAAGCTATAACAGATGAACTTCAGCAGTTTATCAGGTTAATATTATTTACAAGTTAAATTTAGTTTGATGTTAAGGATTTGAACGTAATGAAAAAAGACTGCAGTCTATGTTCTGACTTTTTCAGTTCTGGAATCCATAAATAGTGGATATTTTTTCCACCGTAATTATCTTGTCACACAACATACTCATACCTAAGCACGATCACAAAGAGGAACACTACAAGGAAAGTCAAATTGCTCTAAGGATCTCTTCTGGATCACAATCCCAAACAAATACCCTTATGAAGGATGGTGCCTAATCACACTTCACACCTTTCTATGTTATTTTCTATAGTGTTATTAGCTGGCAACAAGACCCCTTCCGAGACACGAGGTACTCCCAGCTAGCGTAGTAGTAAAGGTCTAAGAACTCCTCCCCAAAGGAGGTTGGCTAGAAGCATAGCTTTGTGGACAGATCCCACAGTTCCCCGTGGCAAGTCCTGCCTTTTTATGCAGTTTATTTTGCCTGCTTCCCAGAACATCTATATTTCCCCCACTCCTCTGTATGGGAGATGTAAGACAAATCTAAACACAGCTGTCAAGTTCTAAAATCAGCATCAAAGCTCAGTAAAAGCAAGAGAGAAAAACAATATGCTTTGTTAAATAATACTGCCTCAGATCTTAAAGGGTTATACAATGAAAGTAATACCCCCTTTGAGTTCTGTATGTGGCACACATTACCTAACATCCTTAGTCAGAACCCCACTGTTTATGAGGTGATGAGAAAAGAATACAGCTCCCTCTTGTCAATAGGATATCTCTACTGCCCTGCAGGAAATTTTTTTCTTATATTTCAGATGTATTGAATCTTCTGGACATTAGAAAAGCAAAACATGCACTGTGCCCTCTGGAGCCATCACCTTTCATGGTTGGTTCATAGGTTCACCAAGGTCACAGAGAACACTCTTTTACATCATAAGTGTTACCTTTAGGCTGTTTTACTCCTCCACAGGAATCTGAAGGGATTTAAACAGATCTATCAAAGCAGAAACGGCAATATTTATGTTTGGAAACAGTGGTATTTCTAAACATTGCTTATTTCTTTCCTTCCTCATTGATACTGATTCCCAATTGCTGAGCCATGTGAAGTAGTTTAAAAGTTACTTCTCAGGAAAAAAGAAAAAACCTGCCTGCTAAGTCACTCCCCATTCCTCTTAAACACTTCTGCTTCACTGTTGGTATTGGTGCAGCCACTCTGTATGTATATAACATTAAAAAAAAAATTATATATATGTTTATGTTTAGAATTTGCTTGTTTTAGTTATACTTGTCTTTTATTTTATAGATACCAATTTTCAAGGTTAGTGTGAAACCCTGTGATGATCTAATCAGATTATCTATATAATGTAAGCCACAAAATACACCTTTTTGTTGGGATCTTGATCCCAGATTATGTCTTTAAACTGCAGTAAAGTTGCAGAGAGAAAAAAAAACAAAATCTTTTACTTGAAAAATGTGTGTTCTATTAGTAGAGCAGTTAGGCAGATTGAAGATATCAGAGACCTCTTGTTACACATTCTGCAGGAGCCTGGCCCTCTCCATAGTCTTCCTAAGGCTGTTCTAGGAAGGACCACTGTGGATTTAGTCTTCTAGGACTAAATGTTGGCACATTCTCTTGGCACAGAAATAATAGGTTCAGAAAGAAAAAGAAATTTATGGTAAATGGTACAGCAAGATTTTTATTTATTTTTAAATCTTAACTGTCAGGTGAGTTATTCCACTTTTTGGTTCTACAAGATCTCTGAGTGGGCAAATCAACATCAAACTCAACATTTGCTGGTATGCAGGAGGGCAAATGAAGCCAGAAATGCATTTGGTAATGATGTTGTTCAGCTGGGTGTCTATCACAGCCACGTATAAAACACTTTCTGCTGCCACTCTATTTCAGCTGACGCTTTACTTTTTACCAGATAACAGGGTGTGTCATACTCCATACTGCAAGTATGAGCAAGGAATGGAAAATACTATAAACACTGAACTAATGTTATGGTATATTCCTGGGCAAGGGGAATGATTTTGCAAGGATCATAGCATGTGGCCCTCACTTCAGATTATAAAAGAAAAACACCTTAAGAAGGGAACAGAGACAAACTTAAGACTAAATGACATATTTTCTCCTATAGTGAGGCTACAGCTGAAGGAGCATAAACTGTGCTCCTGCTGATAAATTACTCAAGCAAGAAACAAAGCCAATAATCTAGCAGCTATAGACTGTTACATACCAACAAAGAGATGGAGACCACCACTTGTTATTTTACCTGAGCATAACCTTTGCTGATTTTCCTCAGACACACATAAAAACTTCTTTAAGGTGAGGGATCAGCTAAAGCATCAGCTGGATGTGGGGGTAAGGAATGGAGACGCACCTGAGTTATTCAGCAAGTAAAGATGCTTCATGGTCCTCCATCACGAGGAGAAAGGGAAGGAAGAAGGACATTTTAGGCTTCAGACAGGAAGACTGGCATCATAGCAGGAGTAATTCAAGTGTGGACAAATAAAAGAAAATAAAAATCACTTTTTAGCAAAAAATGACTACTCTGTGGCACCATAGTTTCATATCTGTGGTGGATGAGCATCCCAGGCCAACAGCCTAGGATAAACATGGGATACAAGTATTCCAGAAACATACACTCTTTCTTCAAGGTAATCCCTTCATCTTTCCTTTTCATTGTGAAACTCATTCCCCTCCCTGGGACAGTTTCCTCATTCATGACACCATACCATAAACAGCTTATCTTTGCAAAATGCCTGGAGGTCCATGGAAGAAAGAAAAAAAAAAGAAAACACCCATTCCGCCCTTACCACCTCCTGCTAGTGCTTGGCCAGGCTTGTAGTTCTCAGCCTAGCACTTTGCTGTCATATACTGTTTGAGCTCAAGCAAATTCCAATCCACTCCTTTTCCTGAGGCTCCCATTTATTTAAACAGGTGGGACCAGAACTGCTGTGCTTCCTAAAGCACTGCTGCAGCTGAACCAGCTTATAAAGTAATTCCGCTACAGGTATCAATTAAGAACAGGGAGAAGTGGTAAGGGCAGTGCAGCAGCCATTTCTGGAGCTTTGGTGCTGGCAAAGTGAAAAGGAGTGCTCAGCTATTCTGTAACTTTCTTAGCTCAAAAGACCCTCCAGCCAAAAGACCATTAGCTGGAAACGTTGCATAAACTTAATAAAATCTTTTTTTCATTTAAGGCTGTCCCACCATTCTATTATCTGTCATTAATTTTCCATATGTTCCCCTCACCACTGCTCTTAGGCTGGGTTCAGTTTACAGAGTTGGATCAGATTTCTTTACAAGCCAGGACATTTGCTGGCTTGCTTACTAGCTTGAGGCCAGTTATGTTTGAGTGAGGCCCAAGCAAAACAAGTGAGATTTGGTGACTTTCCAGTGAGTAGGCACCAAATTGACAAGATCTGAGGTTGTTGTTTTTTAAAAGTTGAAAATTTTTAAAGTAATAGCTCTTTCAGACAAACTGAACTTTTTTAAAAAAGCTGCTGGCAAACACTTACTCAAAGATTGCAGCATCCTCCTGCTTCCCATAAAGCACAGCTTCTGGTTCTGTTTTCTTTGCACTTAATGTAAGGCAACAGTTTCTTTGTTATCTATATTTTTAATCACATATGGGAAAATGCACCAGTACTTTGGGAGAAAATAAACTGATGAGAACAAGATCAGCAACCATTTTTTCCCCACTATTTATGCTAGATAACAAAGTCTAGTGTTTGCAGCTTTTTCTCTAATAAGCATTCATACTACATGTAAACCCCTCCTCTAATTCAAACCTGACTTCCAGAAACATTTCTTACACTGTCACATTGAATCAAGAAAATAATTATGGCCTTCCGTCCAAACCTTTACACCTAATAGTCACTGATCTTCTAACTATATCCAGCATTGTTCCACTCCTTTGTTCTCTCTTTTTTTAGTTTTACTATTCTACATCTGAATTATATTCTAAATGCTTTTGGATAAGGACTACTGGAAATTGCCAAGAATATCTGTGAGCCTTATGGAAATGCTAAAGTAGAATTTCAAAAGCAATTTGAGACTGAAGGACCTCCAGACCCCTGACAATCTCCCATTGTGTACTCCCCACTGAATATTCACAGAAAGGAAGGTATCAGAACCAGGGTACAGACCAAAGGTGAGACAAAATGAGCGTACCAGTGATGGATATTGCATTTCAGGCTGAGTCAAGTACAGAGCAGCACATGAATATCCAGTAGTTTGAAAATATCTTGAATGAGAAGGGATTCCCACAAAACATTACATCTTGTTAGGGACATACAGCGTATGGTGGCAGGAGAATACTGTGACATTTTGAAACTTGTAGCCTTTTTTTTTTATTAGCATCAATGCAATAATAGAACAGAATAGAATAGTTCAGTAGGAAGGAATTTTCAGAGATAGTTCACTGTGTGAATTTAGCTGTTCCAAAGGTATTCCTTTGGTTTTTGCTCCATACATTTAAGCACTGTGTCATAGATGTTGTAACAGACAGCATGTGAAAGTTACACAAATGCTGAAAATAAATGTTATGTCATCTACATTGTTAATATTAGTTGTATTTATCAGGGCAAGAAAGAACAAAGTATGTTAGCACTAAGCATTTACTGAAATACAGATAAATATGCTGGTCTGATCACAAGCAGGATTTTGGCTCCACAGTGCCAAAAAATTGCTACTTCTGACTCCTAGGTGTGTACCTGTCTGATGGGATCCAGAGCTTGGGCACTGAAGAATGCAAAAAATCCCAAACAGCAGCTACCCAAATAAGCCATTAGGAAATGCTTAAGCCTCTATGTAATTTTGTTGCCTATCTCAAGTCAGGGATCTCCACCCTCCTCCACAAAAAAACATAAGGAGGTGCTACTGCTGACAGCTGGGGTGCTCCCTTCTCACTACAGGAGCACTGGGCTCCATTCCTTCTATGTATGAGGAATCTGTATTATCCACACCTGCGCTAAGAACTGCCAGGCTATAGGTTATGCCGATCTGGGAAGTTCCCACTCTTTCCTTTCAAGGCTGTTTCTTTTGGCATGTTTAGGAAATGAACCAAAGGAAATAAACCTAATCTAAACTGAACATCATAGTGACTCCATTTTTTTTCCTTTCACATCTATTCTTTTTGAAAGGGGCAATTTATTGCCTATGTGAAGTTATTTAGAACATAAAGGAAACCACTTAAATACTGCACCATTGCCGTCTCCCAAATTGTGTGTGCTTCCTTGCAAAACAAATTGGAGTTGGATAAAGAAAGCGTTAAATAAATAGTTGAAGAGAGAAGAATGATCTCAGTCAACTCAGGGCCATGGAAGGATTCTGCAGAACAGAAGTTTATACCACACAACCATAGGGATGGTTTTTTCTTACATTTATTTTAAGGTTTAAGACATGAGTGAGAAGGGAAGGGGAAAGGTAGAGGGAAATGAAGAACTCAGAAAGATACAGTGACAAAAGGAAAGAGATCAGGTAGGAAAAGGCAGATCTTCAAGTCATTAGTAAAAAAATGTAGCTGTTCTGTTATTATACCCTCAGTAGGCTGTGCAGAGAACATAGAAAGGGGAGAGGGGAACCCACACGCAGAGCTCACCAAGACACCTGAAGAGATCAGAACTAAGTAAGAGGGAACCACGAAATATCCACCAGCAACTGCTGAAAGTGGACCTGAATGAGAAAACTGAAAATTAGAAGAGACAGTTGGGAAAGAACAGTCACAAAAGTAAAGAAAGGGTGAGATTTCAAGGAGTCAGTGGGGTGAACAGAACTGAAAGCAAGTGATAGGTAAAGAAAGATGAGGTTGCAGAACAGACCTATGTCTAGATCAGGAAAATCCCAGTGGGGAATTAACTACACACTAGGGATTTCTGTGCTTAGACACAAAAAGCTTTACAAATCAGACTGTTGGCAAAACTTCATGAGTCCCACGCTGGAATAATTAAAATAAAAGCTGTTCACTGAAGTTATTTTTGGTGGGCATGTTTGGATCAGAGAGCAGAGTTGTTGAGCACAGTCTAATACGTGCCAAAAGTCCTATTATGTGCCTGCCACTGAGCCCTGCCATACTTGGAAATATGTTCAAAAACTGTGGTAGAGAATCCTTATTGGCTTCACACATGAACGACAAACCGGAGTTACATTTTAGTTGGTGTTCCTCATGAGCCATTTTTCCTGGAGGTGGGGGCCATCTTGCTTGGGCAAGGGAGACATTTGCTCTGTGACAGACCTCAGAGTGGTCAGGGGAGTGGTCTAAATTCAGTATTCCTAAGGGAAATTCCATACTCAAGAAATATCAGGAACAACAGCTTCATTACATATTTTCCAGAGGAACCAGGGCATAGAAGTCAACAAAAGGTTATAGCACATGGTTATTTCCTAACTGATGAAATGCAGTGCTCATACCAAATATACTTTCATGACTGACTTGGGCTGGAAAACCAGATGATTAAGCACTAAGATCCATTAGAAAATATCATCCCTCTCAAGTATACAATTTCTGTTTTCTTGCAGTGGAGTTCCTCAAAGGATCTTGCAGAAAATCATGATGATTTTCTGAATAGCCCTTCATCACAGTTTTTTTCTCTAAAAAACACAAGTATAAAAGCTGCCGTAAATGTGAGACAAACTGAATACAAAAAAAGTTCCAAAACAAGTGTGAACCAGAAATATCAGAGGAGTGAGAAGGCACCCTTTCATTAAGGAGATTTTTGGCCCAGAGGCTGTTATTGGTCGTATAGAAAATTACAGAAAACTGTTAGATATCTAACTAAATTCAAACTTGTGGAAACCCAGACACTAGGCATGTGGCCTGAAATGGCTGAAATAACCTTAAAGCATTGCAATAGGCAACTGTCCCTATCAATCTACCAGTGACCAGCTTCTTGGGAACAGGAAAGTAGAGCACGTACCCAATTTGTTCGACAGTTCTCCTAGTAAAATCATGCCCACACTATATGTTGCTTCTCCCCTGCAGTAGATATATACCTCAAAAAATGTCTTCCATCGGCACAACAGCACCAGATGACTCATAGCAGGGCAAATTGCATTCCTTTACTCTGAAGGTTATTTTTCCCTCGACAATGGACAATGTAGGTTGACTCTATTTGCTGTTATGCAAATAGAATCTCCAGACAATAACTTTCCAAATCAGGCTTTTACTGGGAAAGAAAACAATCTGAGAAGGGCTTTAAAAAGGAAAAAGCAGAGAGATGTATCTTTGATTTTTGTTTGTTTGTTTTTCCTTTTTAGGGGCGTGGGGAAGTTATAATTTGCCTCATTATTTAAGCAGCTTAGATTCGCTTTGAATGTAACTCAGTCATCAAAGTGTTAACTAGCGTATGTGTGAGGGCTGAGGCCAGGCTCTTGTGCACTGTTGTATTTCTGTCATCTGAAAGTTAAACACTGGGTTAGGAAAATCCAAATGGTGGCTTCATCATCAGAATGACAGCAGAAAGAAAAATATTTGCACTTTTTTCCCCTCTAAGTAGAGGGTTGGAAGGGAGCATTTCTCTCAAGACATTCCTTTAACCTTTTGACAGCAAGCACTGCAATGCTGAGACTGTCTCCAGTCACACATTACTAATACCCCAGCTTCTCCTGACTAGAGCTCGTGCTGCAAATATTGTTTTTCCCAGAGATCACAGTGTTCGTTGGCTTCATTTTGTGGACACCAGAGTCCCTGTCCCCTATAGCCCTACAAAAATCCAGGCAACTTCTATTCAGCAGGTCCCAAGAAGGTGAGCAGTGGAACTGCCAGAGCCAGGATTTGTACAGAGCTTAAAGAGCTGAAATCTTTTTCTAGCTGTAACCATGTAGCTCTGTTACACCCTCCACTGTCATGGGTGTGGTTTTGTACATTGGAAAAAAGTGATCTTATCCATTTTATTCAACATCTGTACCTGAGACTTTTGGGATCAAATTATGACTTCCTAAAAACAACCTGGGTTCAGAAACACTCATTCTTCTGACAGTGCTTCTCACTATTTTTTTAATAGTTAAAGCTTGATAAAAAACAACCACACTACTTCCTTTCAAATCCCACCTTGAAATGCTCCTTTCCTGCAATAACCATTCAAGATCTTAATGGCAGTGTGATTAGCACTGAACTGAGGCTGTGTTGATAGATATCGCTGCCATTTATACTCACTTTTCTGTCTCAATCTTCTCGTTCTTAGTTTTATGCTTAGTCTGTGAGCTCTTTAGCTCAGAGATTGTTTCTACTTTCTCATTTTGAACAGGAACTAGCACCATAAGTCTCTGTGCTCCACCAATATAAAGCATCAACAGGGAAGACAGCTTTCCCTTCTTAATGAATGACTGCTCTCTTCATGATGTTTTAGCTTTTGTTACGTTCAGATAGGAGGAATGTTCTCGGTCTCATCTTAATGATGAGACAACAGTCTGAATTTTAATCTGCAGTATTCAAAATTAAGAATGATTTTGAATGCTTTAGCTTTTTAACTGAAATCTGGGCTATCTTTTCTAAGCTTCTTTAAATGCTTTTGACGTAATGTATGCCATTAATACCATTTCCAAATAAATCTTCCCAATTTCTCTCTTCTCAGTTTCTCCTGCCTGAGAAGAGGTATCAATTATGAAAGCTTCATGGGCTCCAGATTCTATTCTTCTTGGCAGGTCTGAAAAGCTACAGCAAGTCCAAAGTGGAGCTCATGGGAGGGAAAACAGTATTTAACACTTAACCATCTCATGTTTTGTTATATTCTAACCTCTCTACACAAACTTTGTAAAACAACTAACCCCAAAACTTAACAGTGTCTGTTACCCTGTGCATGACTAACAGCTGAAGGCCACATCAGCTCAAGAATAGCAGAGCTATGCAGGTACACACATGCTGTTCAGGTGCACCCTCTCACTACCAAGGGGCTGTCAGCAGAAGTGATGCAGCAGCTCAGATACTGGACTTTTCTTATATGATAAAGTTGCCAAAGACAGGCTGTCTGCTGCCCTACTTATTCCATGATGCAAAAATACGAGTTACTCTGGTAAAAGTTTCCATCAAAAGTGAGAGATTCCAAGCTGGGTTTTTGGTGGCTCTCAGTTCTCACTAGCAGGGCCTGCTGCAGCTGACCTCAGAGCAGTGTGCACAGCCTGGCTGCTGGCCTCACACACTGAAACCAGTCAGCCAGTTAGCACAAGTCTCCTATTCTAAAATATGTGTAATTTATTTGAGCTGATAGAGAGGATAAGAATCAACTGTCTGTTTCCCAGTTAATAAAAAACATACAATGAGTGGAGAGCTCTGCCAGCATATCTTGTTTACCCAAAAATGTTTGGCATTAAATGTGAAATCGGAAATGAACTCATTATCTGATTATTTTCATTTTGAAGAATTAACTGCTTTGGGGGAAAGGCTTGTCCTAAACAGTCCCCTTGTATGGATGACTAATTGCTAATACATATCTGAGAAGAATACAGCAAGCTCTTGTGACTCCCAGAGTAGGCTAGAGCTCTATCAATTTGGACAAGAACATTGGGAGTATCCTCCAATGTTATGTATTTCAAAACAGGAGGAAAAATGTTCAAGCTAGCAGTATTATGTCCATATAGATGAGCATAGAAGAGTTTCAGGAATGGCCGCGTTCTGTCATTCTCATTTAGACAACGTGGATAGGAATGCTTAAAAACTGTGTGTAGTAGATTTGCCCCTTCCTCTTCTACAATATAATTATATAGCAGACTGGATATTTATTACTTTCTAGTTGTAAAAGTGTGTTGAAAGCAGAATCCCTCAGTGGTAAAAACTGGAGTACTTCAGTGAAAAATAAGACAATTAGCATTGGAATTAGATACTCATTCAAGGCTAACAGAGTTTTAGGAAAACTTCCCACTCCACTGTACTGCCAGCCTCAGGTCACTATGGATTAGGTGAGAACTGAAGTCAAGATAGGCTATGGGGCTGAATCCTTTTGCTTTGTCTTCTGCTGTTTCTTTGTTCTGTTCTCATCTGCTTGAGCTCAGCTTTCAGTGTTTCTGGTTTGCCATCTCCATAGCTGACTCAACAGCTGCTGCTCCTTCTAAGCTTGGTGAGTCCCTCGTCTGGACTCAAATACTTCTTTCTTTTCATACTGGAAACTGAAGTGAGTTTTGAAAAGGGTACCAAGGAGCCCTCCACTGTGAATCAGCACTGTGCAACATAAACACATGTCCTCCATTGAATGGTTGGCTCTTCCTTTTCTTCTGTGACTCAAATATCCCCATCTTTACATGCCATGTGAACCTATCCACAGTATCACAATGTGCATATCACGAACTTCCTCCTAGCTACATTGGATTTATTTTTTTTTTTTCTGTCAAGCCCATTAATAGAGAGGTAAAAGTACATTGATGGGTATCCAGGGAAGTGGCAGGCCAAACATGCCAGCACAACTCTGATCTGTCCAACAAGCCAACAGTTCATAGGCTTCCTGCAGCCCACTGAACATGTGTAATACAGGCAGGGGCAACCCAGATACCTTCCTTCTGTCTCAACCAGTACAGAGAACAGATATCCAAAAATTTGTCAGCTGAATCACTGTGCACTTGGTCCCTACTACTCAGCTCGTATCTCTGCATGCTATAGCATAGACGCTCTCAGAGATGATTCAGCTGGGAATGAGAAATCACCTTGCCTGGCTTATGGTCTCCAGAATTTTGCAGCTGCTATTTCTGATTCTTCCTCAGTCTACATTCTCCATTGGTTAGACTACATAGGGTAAAACCAGCTCCCCCAACTGCACAAATATAGGCAGCATTTTAGAACAAAAATATATCATTGCAGATGTACCTCATAAAAAAATATATAATGAAAAAAAATCCTGAAAACATTAAGTTCCCACCTACAAAGATACACATTCCCAGACTAATGCTAATGTGACAATTTCCATGTGCTCTGGTTTCTTCCCTTTCACGTAGCAGCGCACACACCAATGCACTCCTCTGCAACAGCTGGTCTAAAGCAGTGAAGGGTCACCAGTACTGTTCTGTTTCAGTTTCTGGAGGCTCCCTGCTCTGGCAAACTGCCACACTTCCTGAGCAAGTCTGTCTTGCCCCAGAAACTGAAGAAATATTCCCTATTAGAACTGTTAAACTTTCATTTCCTCTCTGAAGTTGTCTCAGCATGAGTAGCATTTTGGAGTCTGTTTAGGTGTTTGCTCTTCTTTCTTCAAATCTCTGAAAGATCTTATTTGCACCGAAAGGGACAATTGAGCATGAACTTTGTGAATTCTTTGGTATGGCAAATGTAAGCTTTTAAGACAAGGCATTTGAGGTTTTCTTTCCATTAAACTATAGAAAGCAATTAACCAGAAAGTGTAAATAGTTACCAAATTCAACACAACAAAATAGGCTGTTTGACTCTCTTTTCATTCCAAATGAAATGGAAAAGAGAGAGTAATAACATTCTCAGAGGAATTTGTCACGTGTTGTTTTTGCATATCTTTCACATCTTGTTCTTCCACAGCCTGTTAGATCCTGGAGTTGAAGGCACATTCTTCAACTTCCTTCTGCAATCCAGACCAAACCATGGCACTCATAGCTGCATTTTTAACTCAGTGAATAGTAAGGGTTCCACTGCTTTATTATTATTATTACTATTACGTCTATTATCTTTTCTAGGAAGTTGCATGTTACATCTGCTCCCCACATTACCAAAATCATACAGTGGTGCTGGTTTCTGTTGCTCTTGATGTGGCTGTTACTGACACTTTTCACCTCTTGCATTAGTACTTTGAATTTATCTCGTTAAAGAAGGGAAGTCAAAGAAGTGACCCTCACCTCATCAACATCACCATCTCTGATAAAAGAAAGCAGCTTGTTGATCAATATCCAAGAGCAGGGAAGAGCAAACTTGTTCTAGTACTTCCATGGACACAACACTGCCTGCAATCTTCTTCTACTGTTTCTACTTTTTAATTATCTTAAATTAATTTGCTTTAACCCAACTTTGGGTTGGGAAGGATACTACTACAGATACTGCCACTTGCTCCCTTCACCTATGAAGAAGAAGAAGCCCGAGAACCAGCATGACTTCTGACAGAGTCAACCAAAGATCTCTGTTTAACTACAACCCACAGCAAGCCAGTTCAGTTATTACTAGCACACAGTGTTTTTTCACATTGGTATGTGCAGTACAAAATAATTTCCTACTCTTGCCTAGCCCTGCACCCAGACGTGTTTGTCTGTAGGGACAAATGGAAAGGAAGAAGGTGTACCTATTGTCAGTCATCTCTGATAAAGACTGATCTACTTGTGTAGTGTTATTAGCTTTGCATTTTTGGAAGCTTTAGTCTTGAATATTGTGTTTTGTTTTCCTGATAAAAATGTTCTCAAGAATATTGTTTGTTAGGACCTGAGTGGGCAGATTCCAAATAAACTTGAGTACAGGAGATGCTTTTTTGTATTTTTGGGGTAGGGAAAAGTATGAATCAACTTCTCCATCAGTAGGCTTTCCCATGTCTTCTGGAACCACTCAGTAATATGGGTACATAGGTCAATTTCCACACTGCTGCTATTGTTGCTCAGGTTTTCTGTGATCCATAACTGAATGCCAAATGCCCACAGAAGTCTGGGAAGACACTGAACTAAAGATCAAGCATACATACCATCTCTCATAGTCTTCTTTTTTTTCTGCTAAGATACTACAATTGAAAAAAAGATTTGTTCCTCATTACATTGCATACTGAAGTGCAGCTTTGACCTTTTTGCACTTAGAGTATTCTCTTGTCTGTGTTAATCAGCTTCTTAGGGAATCAGGTTTATTCAAAATTTAAGGCGGAAACTTCTGTGAGAGACATACACATTGTGTCTCAGAGAAGTATCAAATAAACAATTCCCATTTGTCCTCAAGTTAATTTGGAAGCTGAGGATATGTAGCAGAGAACATGTCAGATTCTACCATAGGCCCTTGGGAAAGTTATGTTACATTAACCCAACTCCATCTGCAGCTTGGGAACTTGAGAGCAGCAGCAGAAATGGTCAACTAGCTTCCAGCTGAGTAAGCACACATTTAATACAGCAGCTTGTTTTAATAAAGCATTGTTCTATGTTATATTAAGGGTCCATGCACAGTAAGCAGACAAAAAAAGAAAAAGGAAAAAAAAAAGAAGCCTTTGGAAAGATTAAGATTTACTGTCAGAATTTACCGTGAGTGCCTGCAAAAGCCTCATAACTGGAAATCTGTATGTCATATGCTGAAATGAATCAAAATACCAAAAGAGACTAAGAGTCTGAACATTCTACCTCTTAAACCATGTCTGAGGATAGAAATAAATAGTAAATTAATTGAATTTAGATTGTTGATGAGACGTGAGGTTAAGGGCATATGAGACAGACACAATTATATGGGTATATAAAGATGAGTACTGTTATTTTATGACACTTCAGAGTGCCCTCTGCTTTTCAGGGCAGGCAAAGAGCATGTACCTTCTTCTCAAAATAAGTCATAATCTATATTTTCAGATGATTAAATAACTGTACATGGAGATGAGGGAAAAAAACATAGAGATTACAGGAATATGTGTAAATGTTAATTCAGAGAAATGCATGTACACAGGCTGAATGAATAACTTATTCTGTCTTTCATATTAGACATAAATGAAGGGTTTAAAAAGAAACATAAAAAATTATTTCAGAAATATCCATATGGAAGGAAGAATGCAACCATACGAGGTGTGGCATTGCCAGTAAGTCAGGGACACTTCTGAACACACACAATGGCTATTCTTGTTAGCCTTGATGAGATGAAGTTCTAGAAGTGTATCATATTAGCAGTCCTATCACAATGGCATATGTGTTGCACAGATGAGAGGTGTCATAAGATGAAATTCAGTGTGAAGAAAGGTTTCTTAGTGTTAGACCAGAAAATAGGTTCCAGCCCCGGTAGGTGGCCCAGAGATGTTAAAACATTGGCACAGACTGTATATCACATGTCCATTTTTACTTTTGACCTATTTGTGCTTCCATGCATCCAACACTGATACCCTCAGCCCTTTCTGGCCCCCTGTACCATCTAAATTTACAGTTGTAGTAGAGCAACCCTCCTGATGTCTTGTTCCCAAGACACACTGTCTCTGTCCATCTGTACTGCCAATCTATGTTTATACAGCAAAAAGTCTTCTCCAGGTCTTTGTACATCAATTCAATTTTAAGCCTATCTGCATTTTTTTTCCCCAAGTAAAATAAAGAAATGACAGTGTGACTTTTCTGGGGAGAGGCTCTACAGAATTGCAGGTACACTAATTATGAAAGGAGGTACTTGTACCAAAGCACAGATTTTAACAAAGTACCACCATCTGCACTGTGTCACAATAAATGTTCCTCTCACTGATGCCTCACTTGGGTTCAGATATGAAGATGAATAACCATTATTTCTCCTGCAGTGTAGCTGCAACTGTGGAATTGCATAATTAGTATACTGTACATATTCTAGCACAATATGGGGCCTTCTGTTGGATATTATGAACTGAAGAGGGCTGGGTCTGTCTGATAATTTGGGAAGGGGATGACAGGGGAAACCCCCAACCTGGCAGGAATTGGTGTTTGTAAAACAATAGCTGGAACTCTGAGTCACTGCTAAAGTAATATTCAAACATGAGTATCACAGGACACGCTGTACTGCAAAGAGAGCCAGCTTCTGGATAAGTTACACACATGGAGACCTAAGAAATGTTCAATTCCAAAAAAATTAAGAATCCTGCTACACGTATTTCAGGAATGAGATCAATACCCCTGGGGTGGTTTTAAATTTGGTAATTACATTTTGTTAGACTCCAGCAATTTTAATTGGATTTTAGCCCATTCTTCACTTTTCTGTCTTCCACAGTGGAAGCAGTACTTCCATAGTACTTGCACCTTAAGTGCTATTAACTAAAAATTTCCCATGTTCACTTACAATATAGCAAATTAATGCATTATTTCCTGACTTAAGCATTATTATCATGCAGAAAATTTGAAACGCCAGATAAATATGAAGAAATCAACTCCAAGAGCTGCAGGATTTACTGAGATGCCAGTAAAAAAATGATCTGTTCGAGAGAGGCAGACAGTCTGATTACATGTGCAGCATGATCACAAAGCCACAAGGAAAAGAGAGAAAAAAAATGAGCTCACCTGTCTGCCTAAGGCCAATATTTCTGTTTTTTAATGCAGTTCTTGGTCTTACTACCTGAATGAAGTCATACTTGGAGGGAGTGTGTCCTTCAGGTCAGAGCCGTAGTCACAAGACTGCCTTTTCTCTCTCGCCACAGAAGGTTTTGCAGTTCAGGAGTCGCTAGGATAATCCCTGCAAAAGGTAAACAAGACTCTGTTCAGCTGAACATAATAGAATATAAGATTTTAAGGGAACACTGAGAACTGCAAAGCTCTTTAGGTGAAAAGCTCAGTTTCAGGGAAAGATGTTATTTGTTGCAGAGTTTTAAAAACCGAAACATGAACTGAGTCAAACTATTCCAAAGCCAGGATATTTTATACAAAATCAGCTTAATAAGTGGAAAAATGTATAAATCTTGTCCTTGTGGGGCATTATAAAAGTGGTATCACATGGGAGATTGATTTCCAGAGCTCCCAGGGGTATACTCTCTTCTCTTGATGCACATGTCTAGGCACCATTAGCACTGTTACCAAGGGGACAATATACATGTCAGTATAAAGTACATGATCACAACCTTCTGAATTACAACCCCCTAATTAGCATCCCTGTGTCAATTATCCCATTCAGGATGTCAAATATTTCACAAGGATTAAATTTCAAAATACTCAGAGACTCTGATATATAAAATCCCAAATGGATGTTCAACATAGATTAATGTTATTGTATCACATATACAACAGGTAAAAAATTAAAGTCTTTCACACACTTCTAGAATGATAAAGGGGATACCTACTGTGCAAAAAGGGGAGAAAGAAAGGTTTAACATTTTCAGCCTGCATATTCCTTTCCAAAATAGTAACAATGTTGTAATTCAGTACCCACACTGAACCTCTCTGACCCCTGAATCCAAAACTGGAGGGTCAGGAAGAGAAGGAGAGGAGAAAGAGTGGGCTCTACCATGCCGATGTCAGAGCAGCCTTTGCTTCATGGCTTGTGCCTCACTGTCAGCAGGCAAAGAATGCACACGTGTGCAGCCATGGCATAAACATATCCATTTGGAAGTGTTTGGGCTTCCAGATTAAATCATGCTTCCTCTAAGAAATCTGGCTTTCTCAATACGCATTAATGTTCCACTTGTAAAACAAACTTGGCCTCAGTCTATTACAGGATGTAGAACTCCAGGTGAGCAAAACAACCTTGGGCTGATCCAACAGGACAGAAACACACACCTAAATTAAAATCTCTGTGTAGTCCCCAGCCTGAAGTGTTTGCAGGAGGAAGATGAATGAATGAATGAATCAAGATCTAAATTATTTTACATCTAAGACAGCTTTAATGCTTCACAAATTGAAATCTTTTAAAGTTAAGTGTCTGGTTTAACTTGTTAACCTTTCCTTTAGTTACCACTTTTTCACTGTCTCTTTTTCACAGATGTTTCAATGAAAAAGCACTTGCATAAAAATGCTCTAATGAGCAAATTTACCGACTGAAACAAGAACAAAGAACCTTAATTGACTATTGAAGAAAATACACAGAAAACAACTTTTAAGTTCAGAATTGTAAATATTATGTCAGAAACAGAGCCTTTACCATGACACTTCTCTATTTTAGATAGAAGCAAGAACTAGCAAGCCTAATGGGCTCAAATTTTGTCATTAGACCACACAATAGACTACTCTTGAGCAAGCAGCAACCCAAAAATTAGTCCCAGAAATGATTAAGGAAATAATTTCAAATATCAAAGGGAAAAGGACTGTGTTTGGCTGGAGAGAAGCAAAATATAGCAAATAAATTGTTTGTTTCAAAGAAATAACCGGAGTCCCAACCAAGGGCTTCTTGTACTTTATGTGTGTTGCAATGGTTCACAATGTGATCTGAACAAATCAGAAAAAAACACATTTTTATAAAATAAAAAGGCCCAAACTACAGTGGCTCTTAAGATCTCAGGCCCGCCTTGAGGAAGAAAGGGGGAAGTGGGTGGGGAGGAAAAAAAGTGAAAAGAAAAACAAAACAAAACAAAAAAAAACAAAAAAAAAGAAAAAAGAAAAATCTGAATGAAACCACAATGCCTCAAGCAGCTTTACACATTCATAAACTACATTTTATCAAGCCATTTCAGTGGCATTTTCAAAGTTTAGAAGTCAAGCTCCTGCTGTCAATTCTCTGTGTAAATGGAAACTCTTTTATCTACTTCTGTGGAAGCTGTGAACCATTGAAGACAGAGAATCTTTTATTACACACATGCACAGTGATAAGTGTAGTGAGACTCTTCCATGTCCTCTCACCTCAAATCAGAAAGTGAACAGAGTACTAATATAAATAATAAACAACCATTGGCAATTAAATATTTTCATATTAAAATACATCAATTTTCCAGTTTTTCTTCACATATTTTCTATTTCACACTGACTCTAGTAATAAGAGATGTTTGTATCACTTTCACTCTATCCCATCCTTTTAATTTTTTGCCTAAATTCATTGATTCTTCAGTGTGTGCTACTCTTTAATAAGCCAAACTAATTTCCACCTCCTAAAGCTCTCTCCCCCACAATCCCATCTTCCATGTGTTTCAGCTTTACTTTGAAGTGACTTCCTTGCCTGGCATGCTAAAATCCAGGAACAAAGTGCCTATCATTATGCCTGCAGTTCATGCCCTGACTAGCCACAGCAGCAGCAGAATTAGACTATAATCTCCTAAACAATGTAGAATCTGTAAATCAAAACCAACCAGCTCCATTTGGCGTGTAGATCACTGAACCTGTGGGACTATGAAAATCAAAATCACTTTTCTAAGGTGAAAAAAACCTCTGCATATGGATTTGTTCAGCTTGGATTCTTTCTCTCCTTATCCCCAAAAGCTATTTCATCCTGAAAAAAAGCAACTTCTTCTGAACCAGAGTGCAAAACAGGCACACACGAATGTAAGCATACAGGCAGTACAGAGATTAAAAACAACCTAACTTCAATACTGCCCTGCCCAGCTTTCTTGATGGTAAGGATGTTTGCGTTTCTTTGCTCTAAATGTAAAAACAAACAACAGTGGCTGCTCTAATCAAAGGAGTAATTACATGTTGCCCAAAAAATGTACAATGCATCAAGACATTTACACACAGCCTAGAGTTATTTAACTGATGAAACACCAGCTACCCATAGTACGTACAGAAAATGTTCAGAGAGAGTCAGAGAAATGGAGCCTGATGGAGTAACATAAAATTTCTTGGCACAGAACAATAATTTCCATAACACAGTACACAAGGGGTTTCTACTCGTAGATATTAAGCCCCCACATGCTGACTGATGTGTCATCACGCAGAGAATTTAACTGGGATAGCCCAAGTCCCACGTAAGTCACTGACCGCTTTATATCGTAAGTTACTTGAAACCTCACAGGTGTACAGAGCTCTCTTCCAGCAACACAAGTGGACCTAAATGTAATCCTCCAAAGAAGAGTGTGTAAGATCAATTTTTTCTTTATCTGTCCTAAAGAAAAACATCAAATAGAAGGCTTATAGAAAAGGATTATAAAGTCTAGTTTTTCCTCCTAGTCCTCTTCAGTTTCTCAGCTTTGGTATCTCTCAGGTTCATATTTTCCAGGGTTTTCTTCCTTTTTTTTTCTTAGGGAGCCATGAAATTCTCCAGGAATGGGGGGAAGGTGTCAGAGGCTGATCTGCTGACCACATACTCCCAATATGTGATTCCTAAGGCTTCCTCTTAGTGACATTTTCAAAGTGGAAAGTCAATAACTATCATAAACAAAAAATCTGTAATCCTAACTCCTCCTTCCACTCAATTTTTCATGCCAATGTGGACCAGTGTGGAAAGAGAGGGCCTCCAGAGTATCAGCTTCGGTAGACGAGGACATGCAGGATAGTGTGAAACAGTTGGAAGGCCAGGTTTAAACATGTAACCTGAAACACTGGAAACTAGAACTCACAGTGGGGCTTAGCAACAAAATCAACAATATAGGCATGGCATGACATGTGATCGCCAAAGCAGAAGCAAGGTTGCTTAAATATAGCCTTGGTAGGTATTAGAATATTTCAGAGAAGTACACATCAAGCACGAGACAGATGCTACTGATAAGTAGAGCTTTAGACATTTATTTTTGTATTTAAATATCCAGCTATATTTATCTGAAAGATTTAACAACTACACCATTCTTGACCAAAAGGTATGCCAGTTACTTACTGCTGTCTAGACAAAAAGATTTAAAACTGCAGAAGATAAAACCTTTACAAAAGAATATGGAAAAGTGCTTTAAGAGTCCATGAGAAGGGTAGTATCTCTGTACTTAAGTCTTCATAGCTTTAGCTTTAAGAGCTTTATCTTTTGAGGAACTCAATATATTCATAGTTTTGTTAAGAGTTTCCTAATACTCGTTCTTGAACCTAAATTTTTTGTGTTTGGAGAAGAGGTCAGTAAGTTAAGAAAATTCTAGAAAGCTGGAAAAAATCAATTCATCTTATAGGCATAAGTACTGTCTGATGATCACCTGACACCTTGGGAGTCGTGATCATGGTGTGGTGAACCACTTCAAACTAGGACATAAAAATATGAATCATCTACAGTGAGTAAGCTGTCCCACTTCCAAACATCTTGAAAAAAAATCCACACTATCTGGACACTAACCCTAAGTGTTCGGACAGCTTTAAATGATCCTGTGATCTCAGAGAAGAAATTGTTCTTGAAATGAGTTACACATTTCACCTCTATTTTTAGCATAACCATAAACCAGACCTGATAAACAGAGGTTTCCCAATCTCTGCTGCAGTAATTTGGTACCATGTGGTACATAAAACTGGAAGGAAGCAGCATACAAAAGAGTTACCCCATACATCAAGGAGCAGAGAGGTCTCAAGCATTCCACTAAATGCTAAATATTCAGAAATACTTATATTTCTTTATACATAAATATTCCTGTCCCACTGCTTCCTTGAAACATTCAATTTCTGGCCTAAACAGATGAGAAATCAAGAGCAGTTCACAGGTAACACTTCAGAACATCAAGTCCCTACCAAAAGAGAGTGTTCTGGGTAGACACAGGAATCAAGTTTATACAGTTTGCTCCTTGGCCCCGTGGTCTCTGTTTGCACTACACAAAAGAAGCCCTGATAGAATAGTGTAAGACATAGCCCAGATGGTAAAAAGGCAGTGCGCAGTTTTTTGCAACTCATTTCTACCATTCTGCTGGGAAGGACTCTGAGCTTCAGGTCATGAACACAGAGCACAATGCCAAAGCATCCAGTGCTCTGCAAGGATCCCTTATAGCCACCTGCTTCTGAGACTGATAAAGCCAGACACAGTAAGAGTACGTGTTAACGTGGCAAGAGTTGGTTACCTTTTTTTCCCAAAACTTTCCATAGGCCACTGAGCAAGAATTGATTTTACTGAATATTTACATTCAACTCATTTCAGAAGTTATAATTTCTATTATTATACTTGTACTATCCTGAAATACTGATGTTAAAATAATTTCAATTACAAGCAAATTTAAGTTTAGCAAAATAATTCACACAGCAAGAATGTCAAACAACTTCACATAATGTAGTCCTTGTATGCAGGCTAGCATTGCTCTTGCTGACTAAGAGCTTTTCCTGTAACACAATAACTCTCTTCATGGAATTAGGTGCTATTTGAGTTAAGAAAAAGTTGCAAAAACTATTCCAGTCTTCATATAAAATTATGTAGAGTAGGGCTGCAAGAGACATGAAAAGGTCATCTGGTTTGTCCTGAGGCAGAATCAATATTTGTGTCCCTTGTGTCAGATGCACATTCTTAATGATAGTGACTTCACTGCGTTCCTGGGTTTCACTATGCTTATGTTTAGAAGGGTTTTCCTAATAACTATTCTGACTCTCTGGCATAATTCAGCTTGTTGTCTCTTATCATGTTTGCTATGAACACAGAGGACATATTACTCCCTGTTTACAGCAGGCTGGGTTTTGTTTTTTACATCTTAATTATTGCCCTGACCATTCCATCTTTTTCTGAGTGTAATAACTCAAATTTTGACATGCTCTCTGTACCATAGTGCTCCAACCAAAGAGTTTGACCATGTGCTCCAAGCTGTGTCCTTACTCAACAAAAGCTCCAGAAAATTACTTCTGCAGGCTGCATTCTGGTTCATTCATACTTGGTCACTTAGCTTTTTAATAATTCATCAGCTTGCATTTAAATTGATTCACTTTCGCTTCCAAATCTTTTCCAAAGAGGACTGCTGTCTATAGTGTTACCCCAGGCATGTCCAGCCTGTGGCCTGGCAGAGCTTGCATTGAAACTGCCTACTCATCCATGTTGTAAAAGAAGAGGCTCTTCCCCATCTAGCAGCCAGCCTAGCCCTGGGCATACACTCATTGCTCAGTAAGTCAGGGTGCTGTTAACACTGTCTGAGCAGAAAAAAGAACACAAGTAGGGCTCAGTGCAGTGCAAAACAAAACAGTAAATGATTGTATGCATTGTATACAATGGCTAAACGCAGTCCTGTGAACAGCAAAAAAAGAAAAAAAATGCAGCCGGGTTTTCCATTCTGATGAAAGAATTTGAGGTTAGGTTTCGGGATTGCCGGAAAAAATAATTAATTTTTGAGTATATTTGCAATTCAATTTTCATTTGACATAAATTACCTGTAAATTTTCAAATGGAATATATTACATTGCAATCATCAACTCAAAGAAACTTTGATTGTATCTCTTCACCAGACTTTCATCAGATTTCCCTTGCCAGAAAAGAACATCCATTGCTTCACAGTCATGCCTTGTTCATGCCATTGCTTTCTCACAGTGTGTACATTTGTGAACAGCTATTCTGAAGGATGAAGCAAAGCAGGAGTAAAATTTCATCAGAAAGTCTCTGATGAACTCGAGAGCCCACTAAGAATTGCAGCCACTGACATCAGACCAGACTGATGAACTAGTTTCACAAAAACAAGGTCAAATATTCCACTTTCTTCATGGGTTTTGTTGCTCTTTTTGTTTAAATGTTTTAATAAAAATATTACCAGTAAAAATAAGTTTTATATACATCAGCTATACTACACATTTTGTGAGGACTGCTCGAAAAATAATGTCTCCTATTTCATTATGTTGACCATGATGTCAGAGGTGAGTGCTGCTGGTACAGCAGTAGTGGTTGAACCTTCCCAACAATATTCCATTATATTTTGTTGCCATGTGACAGATGGCAGCAGAGGGGCAGTCTGACAAAACGGCATTTGACATGGCAGCATGTATGAAGAAATGGTGTGACAATGAATTCCTCCATGGAGAAAAAAATTGCGTTCACTGACACTTGGTGAACTTTTATGGAGGCCAAACAGTGGATGTGAGCACAGTGAGGCAATGGGTGGTGCATTTCAGCAGTGATGAAAGCAAGCATTCACCTTCAGTGGTACAGGTTTTGATGAACATGGCATGCAGGCTCTTGTTCATAACTGACAAAAATACAGAGCTAATGATGGCGACTATGTTGAAAAAATGTGTTTCATAGCTGAGAATTTGCTCTGTCAAACAAAGATACTGTGCTCATTGTATCTGTTGTAGCTTCCATGGAAATAATTAGGAGGCATTATTTTAGGAGCGCCCTATGATTAAACAGCCCAAGACAAATCCTATTCATGCAGTGGGGCACAGGCAAGCCAAAAGGTTGGACACCCATGTGTTACCCTATCCTGTATTTGTGCAATCAATTATTTCTGCCTACCACTTTGCATTTGTCCCTGTTGGACTTAATCCTGTTTCTTTTTTTCTTCTTTTTTTTTTTTTTTTTCCAGATGATCTCTCCAATTTGTCAAGACCACTTGGGATTATAATTCTGCTTCCCACATGTTCAGAATCCCCCATCTCCTGTCGTATGAAAATTTACTGCATATCATATTATTCTCTCATCCAAATAATTCATAAAAATATTTAATCAAGATCGACCCCCCACAGAAAATTTGCAATACATTTCAATTAAACAATAACATTAGGTAACTATTTTCTGAGATTCACTTTTCATTCAGCTTTGCATTTACTCCGAAGATTGAACAAGACTATTTCTTTAGCTTTCCTGTGAGAATATCATTCAAGACAGTGCCAAATCATAAGTAATACTGCAGCAGGAGATTTACTGTGTCCCCTGTATTTGTGAACTAGTTACCTTGTCATAGAAGGAAGTTATTTTGCTTTGTCATTATTTGCTCCTGACAAATTATTTGCTATTTCCTCTTTCCATGCTGTGTTCTTGCCATCTAGGAATATATAGACTGTTCACGTCACAATTTTTCTGAGACATTTTGGTAATTTTATCATACAGTATGCAACAGAAAATCAGGATCCTCAAGGTACAATTTAATTTTATCCAAAAAACAAAAAAAAGTACTTTTGAATCCTTTTTCATTAAAACATACTCCTAAATATCACTGTTAAAGGCAGCATCTGTAACAAGTTCTGAGTGAGTAGAGAACTGCGTATCTCATGCATAAATGGTGTATCTCATTGATCAGCACTAGTAGAAACATTTCCCTGTGCTACTGATTTATGTCTCAGTGTGTCACTCACTGAAATAAAGGCCACCATAAAGTGTATTAATATCAAGAGGTAGTGAATCAATTATGCTCATCCAGATCACACCCAAAGCACTTATGTCATATTGTTGACTCTTCAACCACCTGCTCTTGTCAAGAAGGTCTGGCACACAGGTTTTGAAGCATTCTTGATTTGCTCCAGTCATGCCATGTTCTGGTTATAAAAAAATCTGTTGTCATCATTTTCATATAGATATCTTTTGAATAGCCAGCAGTATCTGCAGAAGTGCACAGCCAGCAGTATCTGTAGAAGTGTACAGAGATGGAAAGGATGCAGCAGATACATGGTCTCTTTGGAGGAATATATATTTTGTGCATCAGTCAGATGATGTAGGCTATCTGAATACACATCTGTCAAATTAAAATCCAGTTAAAAATGAAGTATTACAACATTTCTGACCAGATTTTTTACTAAGATACATGATCTATTTTACATCTAAGTCAAGTCATGTGGAAGACTAGGAGGCACTCAGATGTATGAATCCAACAGAATTACCCTTGAAAATAAAGATACTGAATTGCTAGACTATGCAAAATAAAAAACAAAGACACATTAAACCAGGACAACTGATTCTTATTTCAACAATCCTAAATCCCATTAATCCTAATAGTCACTGGAGTAACTCTATGCACAGATGTAGGCTTTTTCTGATTTTACTATCGGAAAAAGAGTAAAAAATGAACTTTTCATAAGCCACATGAGAATGAAAACCAATTGGTAGATCACTTTTTCAATTAATAAGAATCAATAAATATCAATTCAATTTGATCCGGAACATGAAATTCCATCTCACATAGCACTGTGCAAAACTTACTGCTGAAGAATATCTTCATTCTTGAAGGTATGTTTAAAAAAAGTTGGAAATTAGCATTTCACAAGATGTTAATACTCATAAGTAATTAGTTTTAATATGAGTTTTTCTAAATTTATATCAAATAGTTTGCATAAAAAAATTACTGTGAATTTCGTACTCAGCATAGGAGGTCTTCCCTGGCCTGGTGTTATTTTATGCTCTCTCTGCAAGGAATTATTCATCAGTGGTGTTATCCCCTTACAGATTTATCCAGAGCTTCAACTGCCAGATTTCTTTCTCTCAAGAATATCATTTATTCTGTATTAAAAGTACTTCATATAAAAATATAACATTTTTCTTCCCAAACTCGCAGAAGTGGGAAAGGTGAAAAACATAGAGAAAGAGAAAATATATGGGAGGCTGAGATAAAACCTGTTCACTCGTGGTATTTTTTTACTAGTTGTGTATGAATTTCTAAATTTGATAAACATGGAACAGAAGCAAGTAAAGCTCTCAAACCATGAATCAAAACTACTAAGATCCTTCAGGGACGTTCAAAGTAGACATCGCCTTCAGAACTGTTAACTCTTCTATTCCAGGGAAGGAGGAATTATCCTGTCAGGAAAAGTAACGGCACAAAAAAAAAAAATCTTAGTATAGCTACTAGTCCTGAGGATAACAAGTCTTTTCACTTAGCCATGATTAATTAATATGGCTAATATTCCAGTATCTGTCTAATAACGTTTAGCTACTAGAATCATGGAATCACAGAACTGTAGGATTTGAAGGGACCTCTAGAGATCATCTCGTCCAAACTCCCTAGCACTACTAGGAACATGTAACCTGGCAATTTATTGCCATCCCTTCCTTCTTTCTATTACCTCATTACAGACTTACTTTAAAATGTTGAGATGCAGTGGCCTGCATGAACTTTCTGAAGGCGCTATACTACTGAATGATAAATGGAAAAAAAATTGACAGATAAAGGAAAGAGATACCTGCTTTTTATTAAGTACCTCCTGCTGTTACAGTGGAATAAAGCAACAGCTTTCTTTCCTCCCCACATCAAAACATACACTTAAAGGCAATTTCCTGAAATGGCACTTTTAGCTAATGGGAAAGTATATTATAGGACAGAGAGGAAAACTATAAATGGTAACAAGGCTTAAATTCCCCAGCTCAGGATCTCCCATAACCCGTTGTTAATCTAGTCACTCCGAGGAAATAATGGTAAGATGATAATTACTACACTGTTCTTCCAAAGGAGGCACTATATGGTACACTCTAAATAGAAGAAAAAGAATACTATCTTTTAGTATTTTCATCATGCATTGTTAAGCCACTGCATTTCTGTGCTCTGTCCCACTATGATGAAGCCCAAGGTGGTATCTACCTGATGTATTGTAAGTGGGCAGCTCTTAGGCACAGATATCACTAGTTCCTGCTGTATTCCAAATATGCCTAACAAGAAAGAATGCAGCGGTGAGAATAATATCAGAACTGCAAAGGAATTTCCAAGAGATTGACGCATTGGTTTCCATTGATTTCAGCCAGCAATAAGACAGGCTCCAGCTGACGTTATTGAACAGGAAAATTCTGTCTGTAAGTGGTGAACATTTCAACAGGTTCACCAACAGTAGAAAAGGAAGAACTATGTAGAAGAAAACTACAAATCGTTTCAGGTTTTAACATGTTCTGGACTCATACTCCATCAAAAGTCATGGAAATACAGTGCTTGTAATCTTCTTCCAGTGCTTCTTAATGTCAGTGGAATGTCAACCAAATAACATGTATTTTAAGTACAAATATATTGAAGGCTTTTACCACAGTGAAAACATTGTAAATACCTTTCTTTTTAAATGAAAGAAAATATTAAATAGGCAGACTATTAATATAGACCAGTGTTTGGCAGAATGCACATTCCAAATATAACGTAGAACTGTATGAAGCTCAAACCTTGTATGGTTTTTTATGTTTTTTTAATGTTTTGTTTTATTTTTTTCTCCACTGTAGAAAGAGCAATGCAACCAGGTCATGCCAGTTTTAAATAACAAATCACAGTGCTGTGATAGAGGCTACTATACCTTCAGCTATTGAAATTTTTCTAGAGTGAGAACATGGCCTGGTGTGTCAGAAAACCGGAAAAGTTCTACTTCACAGGCATCTACACAGTGGAAGATTTTATTGCCTTCAGTGCATATGCAGGTTATAAGCACAAATCTCTTTTCCTGCTGTTCTGTGAAGACACCTGCAAACAATGAGGTGAAAACAATACAAGGATCCTCAGGCTATGAGTGTACACAGATGCCTAAGCTTTGCCTGCCTTCCAGTAGGATGCCCCAAGTCCTCTCTGTAGTGGGTCCCTCACTCACGTTTCATTCCCTCTGAATCACTGTACCATACCCCTTAGTCAGACTTCTTAAGTTTAGCCTAGAATGAGAATCACAATTCTGGCAAGATCAAAATTATTCTTAATATTTCTAGGGTTTCTTATTTCTTTGCATGAGTAAAATAATGGAAAGTGGTTAATTACTGCACTAACTCCTGTAAATTTACTTCTTCCCATGGAGACAGATGAGGTGGTGGTGGATGGAATGAAAGTCAAATGTTTTTGAGGCTTGTGCAGAGAGTTCGTCTCTCAGAAATCCAGAGCAGCTAATCTTGAAAGGAAAATGAACACATCATTCAAATCCAAATATCTGGTGTCACATGTGCAGTTTAAGCTATCGGCCATCAGTCCCAGTCTCAGTAAACTAATCTAGAAAACAGCTTTCTTTCCCATGCTCATTTCTTCTTTCAGTCTTTTCAGTTGGATAGCTGTAACAAGTAGTGGACACATACAGATACATTTCCAGCACAACCCAGTAGATTTATCTCAGATTTGGGATTCTAGTTACTTGGTCATTAACACCATGTGCATTTTCAGCAAAGCTCTTAACCTCATTATGTCATAATATTTTTACAAATGTCACATATCTTACTGAAAATAACAGAGAGCACCTGTGCATAAGAGATTGCTGGCAATCAAAGCAATTACTTTTTTCACATCTATGCCAGAACAACAACCATTAGAATAATTAGATTCTTTTGTTGGCCAAAAAGCTTGGAGTTATCCATCTCTCCAGTTGCTGGCCTTTAGTGAAGATGAGTTGCTGTGTTTTAAAACTTTTATGGGCTACAAGCTGACTCTCAGGACAAATAGCTCCTTTCTCAGATCAAAACCGAAACCTGTTGCATTAAATTATACTTACTGTTGCCATGCCAACATCCTTTCTTTGCTCACACTTCGTTTTGCACTCTGAATGGCATGCCTAATAAAACAGCCAGGACTTTCCATTTTAGTCATCTCAAATGTACATCTGGACTCCATCCCAGATTCTAGGTTTCTTTAGGAAATATTCAAACTTGAGTTAAAAATACAGCTCAACCATTTTAAGGTGGTTCCAACCATTACTATGGAACTTGAACACAAAGTACTTTGATAGAGAACCACTACTGCAGGTTCTGTGACATTATAGAATTTGGTAGATCTGTAAAGCAGACCATGAAGTAGTTTTCCATGAGACAGGTACCTTCAGAAAATTCAGAAATAAAAATAAAAATAAAAATAAAAAGGAAGGGAAAAAATGGAAACCTGTATCTAGCAAAGAATCTATAGACAAAGATGAGTTACAGAGAGAGCCTGTTAATATATGCCTTATGGATACATACGCTTCCCTGCAAAATTGTCTGGAGCGTGTCTTTGATGATAGTTTTAAAAGGTATTCAGCAGCTAATCTTCATTATGTTACCAAGATAACTTGTAGCACTGCCTTACTGCAGACACAGACTTGAGTCGTCCACTCCCAGACTGTGCTTGGGGCAGGGTTAAGCTGCAGGAACATTCTCCCTGCTGCCTGGGGCAATCCAATAGGCAGGGGACAGACACGCTTTGTGCCTCGTAGAGCCTTGCCCCAACCAAGGAAAACGAACAACAGGTTTTGAAGACACTGTAAACTTTACCCTCACAGCTGGAGGCAGAGTGAGGCACTGGCAGCCTGCAATAAGGGACAGCCGAGAAGAAAACAAAGTGACGAAGGAGGACAGCCACAGCACAAAGAGCTCATTCTGTGTCTGTATTAAGAGTCCCCTACCCAGGAAAAGAAGCCAGTAAAACATTCATTAAAATGAATATCACCTTGGGCAGTTATTATTTATTGCAAGTCTTTATAAGCTATCTCTCTTCAGATTCATTCCAATAAGTCCCCATGTACTTCCCAACCTTCTCCAGTTTGCTAACAGACCAAACATCCTGCAGCAAGTGCCAGTGCCACCATGCTGATCCAAGGCAGCAAGGCATTTATTATACATGCCTAGCTAGGACTGATTTACAATTTGAGCATCTGCAGTTGAGACCAGAGTACTTAATTTTAGCTTATCCAAAGGAAGAAAGTTGCACAGAACAAAAGTAAAGCTGCATGTGCTCTACACACTGTCTATTCAACTGTGCCAGTAGTTTTAAGAAGGATGAAACAAAACTGGAAAGCTTGCTTTTGTCTATGGCTTGGTTGTTTTGCTTTTATCTTCAGAATTTACCTGTAACACTGCTCTTCTTTCATCAGTTGAAACAGAGGTGAAAAATAATATATTCTCTGAAGAAGAATTAGGGATCTTCCTAAAGACATTTAAATAGGTAATGACTTCACACTTGTCAGAATGGCTTTAATAAAGTCAGATTTAGCCACTTACTAGACTCTACCAACCTGCTGGACACTGGCTGACAATCTCAATTCTAAGGACATTTTTAGGGCAGTGAACAGTTTACTGAAACTAAATCTACAGTAAGACTGAATCTAAAACTGTTGCCACAAAATTCCTATGCGTTTGATATCTAGATCTTCCCAAATTAAAAGGATTGGAAACAAAATATAAGAGAGACAACTGTCCATGTAAACCAGTCTCTTTTACTGATAGCGATTGTTGCTTTTCCAGAATTACTCCTATACTCAGGAATTCTTTTAGATATGATAATAAGAACTAGATGCCCTGAACATAGCTTTAATGATGCAGGATGAACAAGTATTCAACAAAATGTGTAACCACTCTAATTGGTGGCTGGTTCAACAGCATCAAAGCTAGAAAGATTCTTTTTCAAAGCTTTTCTCAATTCCTTATTTTATGATATCATTGCTTTAGACTGTTAATGTCAAGGAAATATTGGTATACTCAGATATATTTTCATATGTTCAGTCACTTACAATATTAGTAAAGGGAATAAAAAATAAGGAAGCTGTACCCAAACATGGAATGATGAAACATACTGAGAGCAAGAAGCTGGAATGTACCCTCTTTGGCCATATGCTATGTGATAGCTTCTGAAGAACATTTTCTCTGGTGCTTAGAGCAACAGGCAGAAAATGAAGACACTTTCAACTGTGCCATCTTACTCAATGTGTCTTCTGCTTGGCCATATCTAGTTGTAACTGTCAACTTGATAAAAGTTGTTATTTTCCTTGTATCAACAACTGTTTTCAACATAACAAAATGGAATTTTACTGGATTTTTTTCATAGCACTGAATGTGAGTACAGTGTCTAGGTACACGTACAAAACAGATTGCGATTACCTGGCAGTATGGTATCAGCACAGAGAAAGTGTATTTTCACTTCATTATAGAGTTGCACCTGCTTTGTTGTTGAGTTTGACTTGGGCCAGAGGAGTGGGAAGGGTTTAGCTGCCTTTTTTGTCACTCTCTCACATAAGGAAACACTCCAAAAATATAATTACATGGTTTTTTAGAGACTTTTCTAGTGAATGTACTTTAAAAATGAGAGAATGTCACATGCTTTTTCAAGTTCAAAAAGTGTGAAGATTTATTCTGGGGTTCAGCCTATAGAATTACCAAACTTAAGAGATTGGAGAGAGAGTACTGTTATTATTTGACTAGCAGCAGCTGCTGGGACATAGTTCCTTTAAGAGACCTACATTCTGGTGTTCTGTCTCCTCAGTATGCACAGGTGCTGTCAGACAGTCAGGCATGGTTAGAATATAAGAATTACTCTTGGCGTATGTTAATTGATCTCTGTGTGTAAGAACTTAAGGATGTGTTAAGGATACGATGTATACTTCTGGTATATGGAAACCAGAGTCACTGTAATATAATACTGTAATGAATAAATCAAAGAATTTCTATTTAGAGGGAGATACTGTAAGTTTCTATTTATAACTTGTTCAGTGGTTCAAACTGACTTTCCAGTCAATTTCTCATTTATTTATTTTTTAAATGAGTCTGATCACACAACAATCTTCTCACACCCTGGTGAGGAAAAGCTGCAAAACCAGAAGTCTTGCAAATGCCTACAGCCATGGTGACAAACTTACGAAAACTGTCCCGGAAAACAACAAATTCTTTGGCAACTCTCATTGTTACAGTTCTAGTCTGTATTAGACACAGTGTATTTTTGGATATATGGAAGACAGAAAGGTAGTAGCAGCTAAATGGACAAAGCAGATCCTTGAGATGATAGTCATCACGTGTCACTATGACCCGCATCTTTGTCAGTACTGGAGAAATGAGTTTACAATTTTGCTATATGGAATGTATATTGAGATGAAGAGATAAATGAGGATGAATTTATGACAGTTTCTAACATTTCTACTTTTCCAGACACAGAAAAGGAATGTGAATGCACAATTTCAATAATTCCACAGCATTCGCAGGTTCAACCATTTGTGAAGTATGAGCTGTGCAGCAGACAACCACCACTTTCAGCATGTCACATGGCTTGCTGGCTACAGGCAGCTGCTTTCCCCGTGTGTTTTCAATAGATTTCCTCTACTACACCTCCTGAAGTTATCTGAAAGAATTTAATATTCTCACTTCCTCCTAGGTAAATCACTTCTGTGTTTTTCCTCCTGGAGTTTATTGTCTTTTTCTGTATTGTGTTTAGATCAAGGTCAATGGTCCTGGGCTCTGTTTCCTCCCCAACGACCTCAGCCCCCCATCTCCTTTCCAGTCAGGAAAACCCATGTGATGGCCAGCAGTGATGTGAAGGACAGAGATTTCCTCAGTGCCTTCCCTCAGAGCCTGAGTCAGCAGTGCTCCTCACAAGCCTCAGTGCCCCAGCACCGTGGGGAATACAACTTCGTGCCTGATATCTCCTTCCAAAGAAATCCATTTCCAGACCAATTCTTAACTCTAGCTGAATGAATTCACGAAGCATTCAGCGCTTTTCTTGTAAATCTGCTTCACATCTTAACCTGAGTATCTGCCAAACTATGGAAGTACCATACATAAATGTTCATAAGCCTAACCTTAGTCAAATGACAATCCAGACTGCAATAAAAATATAATTTTACACTGATTTAATAAGTTTTTTGCTTTAATGTTTTTTGCTTGATCATCTTTCTAAACAAGTTCGGGTTGATCAGCTTTTAAAAATAGTTCCTGTTATCAAAATATGTCATTCTTACAGTTTTCAATTAATACTCCCTCCTTACCATCCATATAAAATACTGTTCCAGAAGTGAGATGATTTATTTTACAGCTGTAAATCTAAACTTTCAAAAGTGAGCATTGATTCTGGCTTCTGATCATCCAGTATGAGTCAGTTTGCAGCTTACAAAAAGCAGGAAGTTCAATATTCTCGATTATACTACAGAGTTATTGCATTAGTAGTATATGAGCTTTGGTCAGTGGAACCTTCCAAGTACAAAATCCACCCTGAAGCTGTTTGCCTGATGGACTTTGTTGTGAAAATCATTTATTTCTGCATTTCCTGCAGTTGTTTTTTAAAATATTTGTTTATTGTGATTTCTTTTTCTTTTTTTTCCTCTATTTTAAAACTTAATCCACATCCCAGGGTAGATAAAAAATGCCCCACAAGACAAAGTATGCTCTCATTATCAGGCAGGGAGACCTCAGTAGCTTCAGCTGTCCTAAGTAAACATTAAAGAGATAATAGGATAGTGGCAGAAGGTAACTTCTAGTCGGCCTGAAAGCTCATTTGTAATCGAAAGATAAGTCTAAGATACAGCATACGTCTGTACTAATGAATAGATGATTAAAGAACCTTATGAGGCACCCTTTGGAAAGTATGAGATGTTAATATTTCTCAAACATAAGAACAAGACTGGTAGAAGACACAAGTGAAATGCAGAGAACCGCTGCAAGAAGTAGACAGTTCATGTGCAGAGCTGATCAGTGGAGAATGTAGAAGTCTACTAGCAGCGTTTTATGAGAAATTTGCCCCTCTCTTGCTAGCACAAGTTCACCTCAGACAGATGAGAACATCCTAGCTTCGAAGATCCACTTCTATTTACAGCCACGTAACATACTCTGGAGCAGACAGCCAAGATGTAAATCATTACCTGACGATAACTGCCTTCAATTTCCTCAGTTATGCTTGCATCTTCAGTGGGACCATCATATGGGGACATTATGTTTCCATCTGTTACACGGAACCTGCTCTAAGAGGGGGCCATACAGTCTCAACCCAGATAGCAATTTCTCCTGTGCCACATAGAAGCAGTTACATCCCTGGTGATGGGATCCCCAGCAGCCAGAGGCCTCAGACAGTACACATCTTCCAAAGAAAATGCCAAACAGAGAAACACACCTAGAATCCTTCCTTTCTTTAAAGTGCAGAGCTTCTTAAACACAGCCAGTGCTAATATCACCATTCACATTATCCACAGCCCAAAATACAGAAGACTTCTGCAGGAAATAGGCAACTAGACAACAACTGGTTTCAGTAGTTCTTATCCAAGGTGCAAGATGTGACTTTGATCATTTTGTATAGGAGTTCCAACACAGCTAACGGTTTCACTATCATCAAGACCCAGGATTCTGAAGACAAGTAGTTGTAGCTGCTGACTTCTGTGCTCAACCCACTGCTGCCCCCATGAACAGACCTACCAAACCCAGCCCTTCAGGAAATATCAACTCAGAAAACCAATTTTGTGACTTCTAATGCCAGGACACTCCGTCTTGCCAAAATAGTATTATTTCTGAATAAAGAAATTTCAACTTAAGGAACTTATAGACAAAATTGTATGCCTCGCTGGCCTTTCAGAAACCATCAAGGTTAAAGTTGGCCTTATGGGTTCCTAAACGTCAACATCTGAATCTCACTTTAGAAACTTGATCCTTTTTTTGATCAGGACAGACACGTCTGACTACAGACGAGGTCTGCACCTGTACGGGTAGATTAAGCAACACCAGATGCCTTTTCTGTTCAAATGGTAGAGCAGCACTGACACAGTTTTAGTATGTGTCAGCAAGCATTTGGGAGAGTGCTAGGTTACAGTTAATTCCTCACCACAGCTCAGAAGTTAGTATAGGCCAGAGACTGTTCACAAAAGTCAGGGGATTGTCTGGTTTGAGAGTAGGAGAGTTCAGCAGTGTGGGCAAAGGTAATTCCAGTTCCAAATACTTGCAGAAACCTGAATTCACTAACATGGCATTAAGATCTGGATACAGAAATTCTTTAATGCCTCAGCACATTGTGCTCCACCATTCTTCAAGACAGCAAAGGACTGAGGAAAAAATATAGTACTACACAAAGAAGGCTGTTTGTCCTACACTGGGAACCTTCCATTCCTGGAGAAAAATACATAAATAAATTTGCTAATGACAAAACGTACGATGTTCTTATGTTATAGAATTACACTTGTGAAATGGAAACACAGCCTCACAGCTGATAAATAGCCAGAGAGAGTGCTCACCAGTCTGATTATAAATATGCGCTCAGATAGCTCAGGGACTCTGAGGATTGAAATCATGAGATACTCCACATGGCAATGTGGTTATTTAAATACATCCTCTTCCACTGGGAGATCAGCCATTATTCAAAGTGAGGAAGCATATTCATTCCTGAGTGCCCTAGACATGGGACAGTTATGAAAAGCTTTCTGCATAAATGAAGCAAACGTGGCATCCCACAGGGAGACCAAACAACAGCTTCTGTCACAGTCTCAGATCCAACTGTACCTAAATGAAAGGAGACTGAAAGGTAGCTGAGTTCACAGAGTGTGGCATTTACTGGTATGTCGCTGTCTCTTGAGGGTTATTTCTGTGAGTTTATAACTTTATAGAATTCTTACAGATACAGTTGACAGGGTGAAAACAATTAGATTGACATATAAACAGTTGAGCTTATTAATGCTATTAAAATGAACACTCAAGGAAACTGCAGCCATTTCTACAGCTGTTTTGGAAAGTTGCACTTTGGCAGAACATGCTGGATTGTCATTCTAAATGCCTGTGCTTCCCATGCTGGTTTCCTGAGGAAGGGTTTGTGAACAGACTTGTTTATTTATTACAGCTTTTTTTACCCCTCTTAACTGTAGCTGTGGATTCCCCAGCCTTGTGAAAGCAGTCATTAGTTGCCTTGGTTGGTCAGGAGAAATATAAAGAAACTGGCACTTGTCCAGAGAGTTCCTGGAATTTTCTCCTAACTTTGTGTAAGAGATTAATAAAATCAAATTTAATTTAATTTATCATATGATCTGTTACTAGGCAATAGGTACTTTTTTTCTTTTTTGTGAGCAGAAGGCAAAAGAAGTAGAATAGTGCTTATTGTTCTAAAGTACAATAGCTGATCTGAATGTTGATTTATTATGTAGGCCCACAACATCAGAGGTGGATGTTGGTGGTATAGCAGTAAAGGCTGAACCTTCCCACCAATATTCCGTTATGGGTTTTTTTGTTACGCGACAGATGGTAGCAGAGGGGCAGTCTGACAGAATGGTGTCTGACATAGAGTAAGAGAGGAAGCAAAGGTGTGTCACTGAACTCTTCCATGCAGAAAAAATGATACCTATTGATACTCATTGACACTTGCTGAACGTTTACGGAGACCAGACAGCAGATGTGCGCACAGTGAGGCAGTGCGTGGTGCATTTCAGCAGTGGTGACAGCAATATGAAAGACAAGCCATGTTCCAGTTGGTCACACACAGTTGTCACACCATGAAACAAAGAGTATCTCAATCAGCTCACCTACACAAATTGGTGGATTATGACCAGGGAACTCTGTACAGAGCTAAATGTTGGCTTCAATACATTGGAAATGATAGTGGAAACACTGAAATATCACAAAATTTGCATCAGGTAGTTTCTGCGAAAGCTCATGGAGGAACAAAAAGAACACTATGTGCAAGTTTGTCAGGATGTATTGAACCAACATGAGGCTGACAGTCACAGTTCCCTGGATCACATCATTACTGGTAACGAGATGTGGTATCACCACTATGAGCCAGAGTCAGAATGACTGTCTCTGGGGAGCTCTCATGCTGCCACTCCATCAAAGAAAAAAGTTCAAGATGCAGCCCCCAGAAGGTAAAGTGGTGTGCACTGTCTCTTGGGATAGGAAAGGGATGATTCTACTGGATTTCCTGGAACCCAGACAAAGCATCAACTCTGACCACTACATTGTGACACTGACTAGACCGAAGGTTTGAACTTCCAGAATCAGGCCAAAGATGAATAAGATAGCCTTTCTCTTGTAACACCAGGCCACATACCAGTTTGAAGACTGTGGAGCACACTACCAATATTGGTTAGGCTGTCCTGACACATCCACATTTAGTCTGGACTTGGTGCCTCTTAACTTCTATCTGTTTGAACCGATGAAAGATGGACTGCATGGGAAACATTTTCCTAGCAACAACACCATCATAGCAGCTATGAAACACAGGGTCACCTCTGCTGCTGTCAACTTTTACAAGCACAGCATGCAGGATCTCACACGATTAATGCTGGCAACTGTGTTGAAAAAATAGTGCTTTGTAGCTGAGAATTCGCTCCATCAAATAGTGTTACTGTGCACTTTGTAGCTGTTGTAGCTTCCACAGAAGCTTTCAGAGTGACCTAAGTAAATCAAACCCAGATGAGGTTCAGATGGGACTTGGTAAGGTGGAACAACCCTCCAAGGATCAGATCTTGTCATCTTAAAAGAAAACTGGAGGAAATCAACATCACCTACATCTCGCATACCTCAAAATTCTTTTTAAGGCAAGCTTCTTGGCTATGCCACCCTAAGGCTGCTATAAACTCCCACAAAAACAATGGACAACCTCAGCACTTACGACTTCCTACCCCACCAGGGTTAGACTTTTTCCCCCCCTCTAAAAAACAGAAAGCAACCTGTTCTTCTATGTTTTAAAAACAAACGCTCCAGTACAAATGCCACTACCTTCAGAGAAAGACATACAGAACAGATACCTCGTGGATTTTAGTCACGTTATTTAATATACCGTTAGAACAGATGGTACAGCTAGAAAGCTCATTATGAAGCCAGTACACTATAAAACATAGTAAAGCACTACCTCTTCAGTAGAGATTTTTTCACTTGGCACTGAACTTGTGAAGCTTAACAAAATACTACCTTACATAGAATAAAAGTCCTCTTTATAGAAATTATGTCCCTGACCACAGCACTCATTTTCTGAACCAAAGCCTGCAATTCTGTTGTGATTTTTAGCCGCATCCACAGAAATGACATCTGGTCACCCATTGGTCACCCCTTCAGAGTGCTGTATGCAGCACAGCCATCTGAACACTACTGTTCTGATTATTGACTTATTATTATGGAGTTCTCCTGTGTTATTACATTTTTATGAGCAAGAGCAAGCCAAAGTGCTATTTATAATTTCAGCTGGTTGGGAGGACTTAAGCAATTTTGTCAAAAGTGGGACCATTCAGTTTGGTTCTGACATTACAACCCTTCCTTTTGGGAAGCTATGAAAAAGTTGTGAAGAAGTTTTGTTTTTTAGAGACGTAACTTCTGTTTGTCCACCTTCTCAAGAAATCACGATAAGCTGAAATCAGTTCAATGCTGCTTGCTGAGGTATACTAACATACTGTCTGATACTAGATTCAATATAAGATTCTGTTCTTCAGCAAAGATCAAGGCCTGGGCCATGTACAACTCATGTACTACCTTGCTTGACAGCTTACCATGACCTAGCATGACAGCTGTGGTCATCAGTATTCATTGCCAAAAGGGAGGATCATAGGAGTGGGTGGAAAGGAAATCAGACATTCCTGGCAGCTGGCCCACAGCTCTGAAGCTTCCTTTCACCAAACATCAGACCGAAAACAGATCTCCACTTGCTGAAGAGAAAAGTATGGTCTTCACTTTTCAGTCACTTTTCCTTAGTGCAACATACAAACGGCTTCCTTTACCTGAAGAGAAAAGGCTAAGGGAAAAACACTTGTTCATCCAGCAGAGAGAAAACAAAGGGACAGAGAATGCTCTTGCTCTCTACCTTCTTACTGTCATTTTTGTTACCAAGAGATTAGACAGAGAACGATAGCCCTTGGAAAACAAAACAGAGAAGTGTTTACCATATAAACAGAGATATGAAGAGTTACACAACACCAGAAAAGGTTTAGCTTTTTTTTTTTTAAATGAGTATACTACACAGAAAATATACTACAGCAGACTTTAATATTAGCTCTATCTATTAAAATTTCATGAATTCAGTAATTACCTACAACTCAATTCCTCCCAAAAGCTTGATTGTCTCTATCTCTAAGAACAAGAAACCAATGTTTTCCTCATAAATAAATCATGTTAACCCAATGAAGTTCTGCAGCATTTAGTTCCATAAACTCTTCTCTTAGAAATGCAGAACTGGTTCTGCTTGCTTGGCTAAATTGCATCTTTTCTAGGGCAGATGGAAGAAAAAGTGAAAAAGAGGAACAACTACCAACAGGGATTATGAAATAATATGGTGTGCAAACCCATTAATTTGAAAGTAAATAAGTAAGATTTAGTGACTTAGTCAGCCGTGATAGAACTCCAAAGTTCGAGAATTTCCCTGTTTTTTTGGCCTGCCTATAATTTCAAAACAGTCTTGTGAAATCCTCCAGCTATTCACTCCAGCAGAGTCTGCTTAATTAGAATTCCTGAGCACTTACACATATTTCCTAAACAGATATTGATACAAATAGTCACTTCAGGAGGCAACAGAATATATAACAAGGACTCTTATTTAAAAAATAGCTGTTATTATAAAACTGAAAGACAAAAGCAAAAGCAAGAGCTCTCCAACAGATACTCGTCAAACCAGATGCAATCAAGAATATCCCAAAGTTTCTGAGGCTTTATTCTCCGGAAGTTTAAAACCCTTTCTCTAACCTCATTGCCACTACTCTTTCAAGTGAACAAATACGCAAAGACATCGTAAGCACCACGGCAATGATGACTTGGAACACTGTTAATTTCTACCAAAAGACTGTGGGAAGCGTGGTAAAATGATAGAAGGTTTCACTTATTAATCTGTGATGAAAACCAGGCTTCTGTTGATGGGGAGAATGGGGGAAGGATAAAGATAAGCTTGCCTGTTTAACGCTTGGCTCAGATTTGATTTTATTTTTTTAAGCAAGCAGCTGAGTGCATTGCTTCTGGCTGTGTCTTTCTGTAGGTTGTGAGTTGCCAGCGATCACTAAGCACAAGTTATGTAATGATGTCCTATCAGGAGACCTAGTTTAAAAACATTTCATGAAGTCTCATGCTGTTCTCGCTGAAGTAATTGTTCCTGAAAATGAAGAGTCTCTATCATCCTGAATCTACTTCCTCAGCCCTCTCCAACAGCAGCACTTTGTGCTTTTGCCCAAACTTCTCTCCTTTTTCTCTCCACCGCAATGATCTCTGCTAGTTTCTGAAGGAGACTATTTGCTCCCCTAAACCCCTTCAACTGGCTTTTGCCAGAGAAGAAGAAAATAAGGACAAGTAATTTTTTCCTTCCCTGTGTCTCTGAAACAGACTGTTTTTCCTTGCTTATCATTAAAAAAAAATTCTCATGCATTTTGTAAGCAAAATAAATGCCAGATTTACAATTCAAGGTATGTTCATCACGTTGCAATTGTATTGATAGTGTTTCTGACCAAATTTTCAGGGCAAAGACTTAGATTTCACAGCAATCTATCACCCAGAAATATGCTCACCTCTGATGGAAAGATTTGAGGCACTTTTCAGGAAAATTTTGCTGCTTCTCACAGAAATAATTGCTGGTTGACTTGTGGAGTATGGAATTTCATTTGCAGTCACTCCAATATTATTAAAATCAATCAGGCACAGATGAGAGCATGTAATTACTTAAGGTTTCTTAACTAGAGAACATAAAGTGGAAAACAGGTTGGACAGCTCTCTTTCAATATGAATTCAATGTTTTTATGTGAGTATGTGAACATAAAAAATACAATTCAATATATTCCAGCACATAAATAACAGCAACTCATTTCCCTTGTAAAATTTAAGTAGAAGAAATTTAAAAACTTCTAAAAATAATATTGCAAAATGACTCAGAATTAGTATAAACTGCATTTATTTCTTTCTCATCAAAATTTAGGTTTAAAATTCAACCACTATTAAGCTATATTTCCCTCACTATTCTGTCTCCAGTGTAGCTGTGACTACAGTTAGCAAGTATCTCATTCTTTAAAGAAGAGTGAAATGTGATTCATATAATTGTGCCTAAGCAAACATGAAACTTAGGCCAAAGTATCTTTGGGAGATTTGATCCATGACAGCCAGTCAAAAGATTTCCATTTCTTTCATCAGACTTCCACACAGATGTTTGGAGCAAGGATATCTCGGAAAGATGTGTTTAAAGTAATGATTTACAAGGTACTGGAAAAGAGTACTGATAGAAACCTTCAAAGTACAATTAGATAGATTTACAGATAAAATATCTGTATGTAAATCTCTGTGAATTTCATCATGTATGTTGAAATAAAGGAGATGAAAGAAGAAGAATATGAAAGTTACTTCTAAAATAAGAGATAATTTTGTTATTCTTTCACACAGGTGATTTCTAAAGAGCTCAATTACTTTAAAATCATTTTTATTCAAGTATACTACCTAAAATTTCAGGGATTTTGTTTATTTGTCCTTACTATTTAGTTTTTCTTTAAAATTAAAACTGAGTCTTACAAAGAAGGGAATGGAAAGTTGTCAGACCTTATTGAATTCAGTCTTCAATTCTCGTTAGACCAAGCTCATAAGGACTCTTGTTCCATTATTTTATGATCTGAAAAGTCTCAAACCATACACATGGAGGAAAAGCACCTATTTCAATGAAGGGAATACATAAAATTACTATTGAACATGGAAGAATGAACTTTAATTAAGGCTCTTTTCACTTAACTTGAACAACTCCAAATGCAAGTTATTCTTGCAATGAAACTAACCAGTGAATTTATGCCTATCTGAAGCATAGAAAGATTGATGATCTTTTCAGTTGAGTTATGACACTGATTTTCACTTAAATGTTCCAAGTTCCTAGTTACAAGAAATACCTTAGAAATGAAGAAAACCACAACAAAAAGTGCCCACAGTCACCCAGACCTCAAATCATACAACCAATTAAAACTTTACAGTCCTACTTCTGTGAGTTATGGGTGATATTCAGACAACACTGCTTAAATAACCTAAGGACACAAGGCTAAACAAGATCTGCTTCAAGTTCTGTAACTATGAAATAATGCTAACCATACTAATCTCTTTTTAAAATGCCTTGAATTTTTCAGATCAGAACAGTTACAAAGATGTACTGTTTCTGGATCTCTGCCTACAAAAATCAAACAGTTCATAGATTCAAACATGGTTCACAAACTATGTCATCCCAATCTAGTGCTCCTAGAAAAATGAATAGAAAACATGGCAAGTGTCAGCTTGCTGCTTCATGCAAAAGCACTGTGAATGAAACAAGTAAAAGCAGCAGCTGGATAAGCAAAGGATAGAAATTCTGATTTGTGTGGCTTACAGTCAATGAACATCACAACATAAGCAAAATGAAATATTTATTGCTACAAGGGTTTGTATAATTGGTTTTCTTTTCTCCCTCCAGCATATTAAACTTCAAAATATTAATGAGTCATGTTGCACATGCTTTGCAAAATAATGCCAATTGTGTATGAAAATATGCAAAAGAGCAATTTGCTGAAGATTTTGTTGGCTTTGCAAGATAGAAAAAAATACAAACACTGCTAATTCTTGGGCTGGATAGCACTAGCATATTCTTCAAGTTCTAAGCACTAATTCTGGAGTTTATTTTGAACAAATTCTTGATTTACGGAAAGAATTTCAATACAGTATTAGCTAAGACTTGAAACCTTGCCTGGTACACCTGAATTACCCTGAATTTAAATAGGTATGTGGTAACATATCTTGGCCTAGTGATATTGACAATACTACCAAACACAAGTCACTTCAATCTGGAGTGAGAAGAAAATGAAATACTGTCACATAAAACAGAAATTAACAAACCTAGATGCTTGACATGAGTAAGAAAGCTCATTACGATTCTAAAATCCATTTTGGTCTGATGAAAGATGGACTGCATAGGCAATATTTTTCTAGCAATGATGCCATCACAGGAGCTGTGAATTAGTGGATCACCTCCACAGTTGTAGATGTTTACTTGCACAGCATGCAGGCTCATGTTCATTGATGGCAAAAATCCATAGCTAATGGTGGTGACTACACTGAGGAAGAGGGTTCTGTGGCTGAGAATGTGCTCTATCCAATAGCATCATTGTGCTCTTTGTAGCTGTTATGATTTCCATGGAAATAAATAGAAGGCATTACTTTCAGAGCAACCTACATACACAAAGAATTTAAGAAATCTTGGCACAGTAATGAAAATAACTATTTTTCACAAGTTTTTTCCACTCAGTATTTCAGCACACTGAGCTAAGGCTTACTGTGAGGATTTCTTCAAAATGGAACATTACTAAGTCTCATTCCTGATAAAGTTTCAGTCCTGCTTTTTGAAACAGAAGAATTTCACTATAATGTCTTCTTCAAAACTGAAAGCTTTTGCAAACTGAGAAAGTAGCAACAGAGAATTATTTCAAGTTCCATGACTCATTTTATATTCCAAGTTAATCGCATTAATTTCACATAGCTATTCAGTAAATTAATATTGTACTTGCATGCATGTTAAATAGAGAATTCTCCTTTTTCATTCAGGACTATAGTATAAAGTCCTACATTTCTCAGAAATATGTTCCAAAAATCATTTCAGTTGTGTATATCTCTTCCCCCTTCTTTGAATATTATTGTTTAAGCGCGTGAGAAGGAACAGTGGAATCTAAATTTCTTTGAATGATTTGGCTGCCATTATAGGAATGATTCATCTCACCTGCTTTTACCTTTGTAAAAGTTGGTTACTCTTGCCCTAAACCTCATCAAGGATTCGTGCACACTATCAAGAGAGAAAATTTGGGACTAATTTGGGACTTAAATCCTGAGTTTAAGTCTCTTATGTAGCTCAGATGAATCAGTCTGGACACAGGCTGTTTTCTATTAATGGTTTTGAAAAAGAAGTAAATGACTCATAAGCATGTAAAGCCAAATTTAGACCATTAAGACAGTAAAATGCATTTTACCTTTAGTGACACACATCCACTTTGGATCAGGCTACCTTATATTATGCCATGGACTTTCCTAGGCCATGGTGAGAAAACCCACACTAAGTCTCCACCCATTAGTGAGAAACAACTTACTGATGCCAGAGCCTTCTATTAAGCACTTTAAATATAACTGTCCCTATGGCATGGTGATTCATGAAATTATATTGTTTATAGCATCTCAAACAAATGAAAATAAGTAGTTTCCAAAATAAACACTGAAGAAGAGCAATATTGGAGAAGTTTGTAAGATTCCAAGTAGTTAATAATAAACAGGACAAAACAGCATGTCCATATGTTGGCAGAACAACACCTCATGAATCATGCACCTACTGTGAACAAATATTTGTTGGAAGGTTTTGTTGGGGTTTTTTGATGTGTCATACTGCATTCATAGGATGACAGCTGAGAAGAGAAGATGAGCAATGAAAGAATAAATGTTTTGAATTTTGGTAATAGCCATCGTTTAACCTTTGACTGGATCTGCTCCAAAACAATCCAGTAGTAATTGTGCCTGATTGTAGTCCCATCACAGGGCAAATCAAAAATAAGAGAATGAACTAATAAATTGACAATCAAAGTAATAATCTGGGGGTTGAGAATCTCAACAAGAGATGGAGAATTTTACAGCTAGCATCAGGCCCACTAATCATCTTCCCAGATATTCTTTTTGTGATTGGTGACAGAGCGGCACAAACATTGTCAGATAAGAGACAACTATCTGATTTTTGGCCACAATCCATCAATGCATTCAAAGCATTTTAACTCTATAATGAGAACATGGGATCTCAAATGAAACAGCTAGCTCAGACTCTGGACAAACCAGAACTCCCAAGTTCTTTTTCTCTTTTTTTCCTCCTCCATTCTATTCTTCTATTGGCAGAAAAATGCTACAACAGACACACGACGTCCTTCTCTTACAAAAAATAAATTTTTATGCTATAGCATATACTATATTATTAAAATATTTTAAAACTATTTAAACTATTTAAGTCATATTTAATATAAGGATGACAAATGTTTTCACAACCTGCTCTGAAAAGGTTGAAAAAATGTTGTAATTAAATCTCCAGTAGGAAAAGGAATTTTTCTCATAACACCACGTTTGGAGTGAAAATGGTGGTTATAACAATGGGAATATTAAGAAGCAAAAGGCTACTACAAACATCGCCTGAGGAGCCTGTTCACATCCAACTCCAGAGAAAGAACTTTCTCATGAGACTCTAGTTGGCTATTCCTCACTACATTTCCTGTATGAATAAGAGTGATCGCTGCCTATAAAGCCAGTTAACAGTCACAGTACTACAGGCAAATGGAGAGGGCATCACAAATCTCAACTATTCCTACTCAAAATATACTATCCTAAAGATGGGAGCTATGCCATTGCTAGGGCTATCACAAACATTGGGGAAGGAAGTCGAGTACAAGACAAGGAAGAGGTGACAAATTCCCTATTGATGTGGCAGAACGGTACCTTGTAGGAGAGGCCTGCACTGAAGCACCCACCTCTGGTGACCACGTGACAGAGCTGGTATATTGAACAGCAAGATCACGCTGATTCAAATCAGGCAGATTCAAATCAGAATCTCTTTCCTAGGCATTTTATCTAAACCCTTTCTGAAAGAATGGAGAGAAAGAGTCAAATAGTTATTCCTAAATTACATTCCTAAAATACAAGAAATGGAAACACAGACTTTAGTCAGACACTACAGAACAAGGGAGGCATGGCCACTAGAAGACTACACAAGTGTTGAATCCATCTGGAAGAAGACATCCTCATGTATGCCCACAATCAGATGAAAAAAACTCAAGGAAGAAAGAACAAAGGACACCTAGGAGTAATTGCAGACAGTCAATTATGCAACATCTTGCAACACAGCTGCAAAGATCAGTACAACTTCATGTTGCACGCACATATGCATCTTGAGATAGTGCAGAATGGACATTTTAACAGACCAAATTTATACAGCTCCCATATGAACTCTTATGGAATAGTACAACCATTTGAGCATCAGATTACTAGATCCATATGATGAGAACTAGGGAAGTTTCTGAGCTGGGCAATGCTTATTTAATTTTCTGTATAAACATATTTATAGAACATCCAAGAGTTCTCAAAGAAAGGACTGTAAACAGCAGCCTGATAGTATTTGAAATGTAAACATGGAGAATGGAAGCCAAATATAAATGTATGCACAGTAAAAGTAATACAAAAAAATTTTGAACAAAAAGAATTAGGTTGCAGAATATGAAGGCATCTTTGTGTTATGAAACTCCATTAGAAGAACAGAAGACCACACAAATTTCATAGGCTGCTTCAAAAATATAAATACAGGTTTCATGAGGTGAAATCTAAGGAAAGTAAGGTTATTCACAAACACAGAAAAGGGAGTCACAAGAAGCTTGTCTGTATTTTTCTGTTACAGACTCCACTGAGGCTCTGTTTGCCAGAAGACTGTAGAAGCACCCAAACTCCAGACAAGATAGCCCAAGGCACACTACAACAAGTTGTTATTAACCAAACATTTTGCAGTTTCTTCAGACAAATGAGGGACTTCCTAGATTTGAAGTTTATGTTTCTTAGTGTTTTCATTTTTTTTTCCTCTGCATCTTGCAAGCAAGAATTTCTCCAGATCTCTTTCTTTCCCTGTCCTAGATGGATGCAGCCTTAAGAGATGCAATGACATAGGCACATTAGAAACAGCAGATTACTTCACAGCAATTCAGTATATCAGCTGACTAATAGTACCTGAAGAACCACCTTATCCAGTACAGTGATCTGTGGAGTCTGTGTTATAGCTGAAGTGTTGTCACAGCAAAATACAATGCATTATCTACTTTGTCTTCAACAAGGTATGTTTCTGTAATGAGAAAGATGTATGTACCTCTAGTCAGTCTACACAGCTGTATGCAACAGTACTGTTTGCCAACAGACTTCTCTCATCACAGAGCAGAGAGAAAATAATTCTTCTAAATGCTTTGTGGTTTTAGTTTCCCAAAATATTTGACCACCTTTTTTTTGGGAAAAAAAAAAAAAAAAAAAAGAGAGAGAGAGAGAGAGAAAGAGAGAGAGGAAAAAAAAGCAAGAAAATCTCCCCACCATCTTCTGGCTGGCAGACATTAGGAGAGAGCTATGTTTGTTTTCACAGTGAATGGGAGGCTGGGGCAGCAAAAGAGTGATCTCACAGTTTCCAGCTGTAGTATTTGATTTCTTTACAACTGCACATATGTAGAAACTCATCTTGCCCAGTAAGAGTAACATGCCTAAAAATTCTCAGAGCTCAAAAACGGTTGAAGAAGCAATAGCTTGGTTCTCTACAAGAAAGCAAATATTCCAGCTAAGAGACAAGGGTCACTTGGCCCAAAACTGTTGAAAACAACAGCTCAGTTCTGACATCCACATTTTCAAAAGCATCAGCTTTTCAAAAGCGTTGACCTTGTAGCAAAAGTTAAGCTTTTAAGTCACCTGTTCTCATGGAGCCAAAGAACATAATGTCAAGGTCTACTTAAAAATGTAAAAATGTGTATTTTACTGCTACAGTATCTTGCATGGTTTTGCTTCACCCATGCACACAACTCTCCAACAGAGATTTGGAAAGAAGCACGTGCTTCAGGAGCACTCTGACGTGCTGTTTCTCCCTCTCATCCTGGTGATTGGGAGCATGGCTGTCCTGGGGCCCCAAGGAGTTGGGCCCAAGCCTTCCAACTCACTGACGCAGACCTGGAAGACTTGAGAGCTCCCATTTCCAGGCAAGACTCCTAGGTCCCAAAATATGGCAGCTCCCAGGCAGACTGGCTTGCTGTAGGCAGTGTTGCAGACAACTGAAAGGGTTTCCTTAGAAAAAGGCAGATTTGCTTAGCAAGCCTTTTTTGCTTTTATTGGCAGTTCAAAGCTGACACTTAGCAGTACACTTTGTTTCATCCTGTTCAGCTTTTTAACAGAAGATGCTTTGTGGGGGAAGTCTCTGGATAGCTCTAGCTGTGTACTCTTACCTTAAAAACAGATTTTTTGTTTTATTTCAAGACTGGTAGTACAGAAATGATGACTCGAGAGCAGTACTATAACTAGTGTGGTGAGTCCTACTCTTAAGTCTGGAAGTTATCAGACAAACCTGAGTTTTGTTTGTATTTCCTCGAAAAAGCCTAGACAGAGTTGGTGTGTGGTCCAAAGCCTACCAGTGAGAAAGTTCACATGGCAGATACTAAGAGCTACACCACCACTATGGACCTGGTGACCTGAGTATTTCCAGTCCTGGCATTAGCTTCCTTTATTCACCATGCATTTCAACTCAGTAGGAACTATCTATTTCCACCCTGCTCTGGCATAGACACTTGCAATGAAATGATGATAGTACTCACATTTCTTTCAAATCTCAGAAACCTTATTTCAATTTGAGTTTTGGAAAGGACTTGGGAAATCCTAATTACTCTAACTGGTTCATACCAGGACAAGCACAGAGAGAAGAAAAACAAGGCTCTTTTCCTCTTGTTGCAAAAGAACAAAGCAGATCTAAAGCTGAAGAAAAGAGAAACGGCAGTTGCATGGCAAATTTGTTTTGGATGTGCCATAACAAGAGATGATTCTGCACCACTTTATTGCTCCTCCACAGCTAGACTCATTCTGACCCCTCTTAAGATAGAGGAACTCTGGATTAGGCCCATTGAAGATTAGCTCCTCCATAGCTACACACACGCTGTCAACTGAGGTTACACTGACACAACCACTCCCACGTTCTGCCTGTTTCAAGGCAACCTGTAATAGACTTGATGAAGGTGCCCATTCTTCCACTCCCTGCTGACAGCAACAGCTTCTTTGGCACATAACTCTCAGTAAATAGTTCGCACCTCAAAAGGAGCAACATAGAGATGATCTAAGTTGAACCTTGTGCTTCGGATGTCAACCAAGCGCATTATTACTTTTCACAGTTATTTCAGAGGCTGCTCATACTTGGCATGCCTGGGAGAGGGACAACAACAGGACTTTTGCCCACAGAGCCATGGTATCAGCCCTATGCATGTTAACAGAGTCATTCCAGTTGTGCTCAGGTTGCTAGGTTAACAACAAGGAACTGACCATTTTTTTTGGAGTCCAACAGAAAGCTGGACAGATTGCAGCTAACAGATAATACTCATGTTCATCACACACAACACAAAGCACTAAAGAGTACTATGACTTAATGCGTTTGCTCTGTAGAAAATGCTTCTCCTACATAATATTCATATCAAATAATTTCTGTAATAATTTCCTATCAAGACTTATTCAGTAAATTGTTTGCACTGTCTCAATATGGAATTAGCCCCAAAACACTACTATCCTTCGAGTACATATTTAGCTACTTCTTTTTAGGTGTTTACAGCTTATAACTTTTAATTAAATTTAATCAAACTGCAGAGTTCAATATGCAACAGTTATTTCACAGTGTTATTCCGTATATGGGATTTCAAGAGGACAATAAAAAAGGAAAATAATCAGTTCATTTCGCTCACACTCCATCTACTCCAGTTTGGTCATATCTGAGAAGAATTTCTAATGTAAGAGGCTTCAGAGCTAACCTTTTCCTTATCCTTATCCCTCTTTTGGCCCCAGTTCTCTACCCAAAACACAGTTCCCCACCCTGACGGAAAGTGTCCTTATGAATACAAAATGCCTGTGGGCAACTTTTTATTTGGCAGCTGTATAACATTATGGTCTTATTATCCGTGAAAGAGTTCTACTTTCTTCAAGCTGGAATTAGAGTGCATTAGGAAACCAAGAAAAATGTTGTTATTGCACATCACACTGGGTCAGACAGCTTTAGAAAATCCCCAGAAGTAAAGGAGAAAACCATTTGCTTTTTTTCCAGTACCATCAGTATCATCTGACTGACTGCTAATTGTACTGCTGAGGTTTTAAAGACCTCTATTCAGGTAAGTGCTGGCCAAAAAAACCTGGTCTCATTCATCAAAGCACAAGTACTTTCAAGAGTAGCCTAGTAACACAGAAAAGACTTGAAAATCCTCATAGTCCAGCCACCTATGGAGCAATCATGTGAAAAAATGTCAAAGAATCACTTTTGTAAATGCTTAAGACAACTGCTACTGAGTGGTAAATACAAAATACTGTTTAATTGCAATTTTCAAAAATTCTTCCTGCTTTCAGTCATTATATGTCTGTCCCTCTGATGGAAATGGGAATTCTTTCAGATTTCAAGCCTGTGCTCTCCTTTCATTGCAATGAGGACCTAATTCAGAGCTTTAAACTGTGTTCTGCAATGCATAATTAATCTGGCTTCATAGAGACCTGGACAAAAGAGCCTATTCAATCTTCAGCTCCTTCCCCCTGAGATATTGTTATTTCTAAAAACTCCTGCCAGCTGGGCTGGAGGGAAATCTCAGCACTGTGGGAGAATGAACAAACTACAGGCCTCTGAGGGATTTGAAGTAACTATCTGACTAAATTGGATTAGAAAGTAAGGAAGGGGAGGGGAAGGAAAGCTTATTCTGAAGTCTACAAAAGCTCATAAAAAATCTTAGAAGATTTTCATATGCTGAAGGGGAGAGAAATATGCTCGTTTTTATAACAAAATGGAGAAAGAATTTGAAGGCATGAGCGAACCAATACACTCGGGGATGTTTGAAGGGATTACTGCAAGTATTATTTCAAGAAAACTGTTGTGTCTGCTTTAGAGCTTTGAAACAGCATTTCTCAGCAAAATCTGGGCTGCTTGACAAACCAAAATATTTGTACTTTCCTTCCAGGTATTTGATACATGTCTCCTGTTTAAACGTATAACATAGCCTAACCATAAGTTCCTTTAAATTTCTTCCTAAGCACATTGCATTTAAAAGCCTCTGCCCAGAAGGATTTCAAAGGGCCGTGGAAAAACAAATTCAATCTTGTTATGAGAGCCAGCATCCTGCTTTCATCCCCAGCAAGATCATTCACAGAAGGCGTGTTGGTGACACTTCCCAGATCACCTGGCCACCTCTCACATATTTCACAGTATTTTTAGCATGCATGCGCATACTCAGGAATACTGTCCCATTTACAAGCAGGCTTTTTGGAAGAGAAGGTGGAAAGTTCTCACTGGCCCGCTGGGTAAGGGGGCAGATTGGTGAAAAGATGCTCTGGGTTCAGTATCTCCTCCCACCCCACTGCTGTGGAATGGTTTCTCTGCTGGCTTCCTGCCCCTTTGGCCAGTCCCAGACCTCAGCTCTGCCAGTGCTGAAGCTGATAGAGATTACGTGGGTGTAGCCTGGGACAGAACTTGGCTCCCTACCTTCAGAAATGTTTTTAAAAGCCAGATTTTTTAGCCACTCTTACACTTCCCATCTTTCCACAGGCAGTGCCAGGAAGCTCAGCTGCTCATGGGACACACTGTCTGGGCAAGAGACAAGTGTCGAAGACAGAGAGTTAAAAGAACACACACAATACATGGTTTCTCTACCATCAAAAGGAAAGAAAACATGCCCTACAAGTTTCCTTAGGACTTCCATGCTGTTAGAGTAAAAAACAGGATACTTTTCAGAGCTCTAGCAGGAACTGAAGATATCAACATGCAGGACGAAAAATGCACCCTGCTGAACTAAACATCTGTGTATGATGGGAGCAAAAAATTGCAAGCACTCAGAGCAACCATAATCAAAGATCCTGCTTATGGTCATCCATGATCCCTTTTCCATTCCAAGATCAATTATCACAGAATAATTTCTGTGATCTCCTTTGGCACCAGGGAGGAAAGGCATGGAGAATGGAGTAGGAAAAAGGAAAAAACAAGATTCAGCAATATCTTTCAAACTAGTGTTTGCTTTTGGGTTTTTTTTAAGGATATCACTTCATAAAGAAACACTTGTGTGTCACTTAGCAACAGCAGCCACAACAAAAGTATTGGTAGCTTGTATTCCAGACAAACTGAGAAATGTTTAAAACATTAACTTGTTACACAAAATCCACACAGTCCATTTCAGTTAATGCTCCCACCTCTAATTCCTGGGACTAAAGAAGAGTGAGCCAGCATCACTGCACTGTCTTGCTCAATAAATATATGGAGTGGGAGCCACTTCTGATAAGAGTTACACATAATCTAGTATTGTTTGATGTTATCAAACCCATCATAAGGCATCATGTCAAAAATCCTTTTACATCAGAAATCTAACAGGTGTGAATAGCCCAGCAATATTTCTCAAAAGGGATAACTGGAGGTTTCACATCCATGAAAGGGAAATGCTAGGGGAGGAAGAAAACCTGTGCCATTTTAAGCAGCCGAACATACATTGAGCAATGAATAATATAAGAAAAAGACCAGCCTAAACCAATGCTGACTTCTCCCTGCTAAAAGAAAATCTCTGCTGTAACTCAGTGGCTCTTAAGGTGCAGTAATAGCACCTTACTTCCTATTGATAACAGCATCTATTATCTTCCTATAAACAACACTGATATTCTCCCTATTTCATGGCTTCCTACCTTAAAATAGCAATGAAGACTGCAAGGAATGAGTGTCGGAAGACCCAAACCAAGGCAGACAAGTCACTTTTAAATTTCAGGGCACCAGATGATGTATTACACTACTGTGACTGTGAGACTGTTCAGAGGACCTCCTGGCAGATGACAATTTCCCCACAGGCTGCTCATGCACTGAATTTCCCATCACCTTGGTCTTCCTTAAGCAGCATACAAGTACTCTACTCATTCCCATCATGACAGTCTGCCCATGGTTGCTGGGGACTCTCACCCGGGCTCCTGCAGGAATCCTCATCCACCTCCCTAGGTGGTTCCACCACAACCAAGACAGGAGCGGGACCAAAGTAGCCATGACAAGAGTGGAGGCAAAACACAGATCTTGTTCACAAGATCACAGCTTGGGGGAACACAAAATAACTTGCTCCCCCTGCAGGGATCACAGAAGCCTGGCAGCAGCACATGTAGGGTTATAAAAGAAGGAATGGGGGAGCTTCAGATGATTGCCACTCAGGCTTCTGTGGGGAAGGGGGGTGGGGGCCACACCTGCTGCCGAGAAGGGAAAAGGTGGAAGAGTGGACCTGGTAAGGAAAGCACCTGTGTACTTCCCCCATGTCTACAGCTCTTCCAGTCCAGCTCTGTTCTCAGGCAGGCACTCTCTTTACTACAGCCACGCTGGGACACCAACAATATAGAGGCTCAGCCTCACAGCAGAGATGCAAAAGCCTCCTTCTGCCATTTCCTGTCTTACTCTCTAGGCTCAGGATATGTTCTTAGTACCATGAATTAACTATTTTTTTCCATGTAAGCTCCCAAAATACAAACTCAGAGGATTTCCTAAATATAGAGCCAAGGGATTCTGGCCTGTTTGTTTCAGCTTTGGACAGAACTTCAGTGCTTGTAGTGCCTTCATTTAAATTGGTGGAAATATATAATCTACTGTTTGTTGATAAACTTGCTCTTTGATTGTTAAAATAGCTTAATGGTACTCAAGCAAGTCCTGGGTCAGTTTACTAGCTTGTAGGCAAAGGAAAATAAGGAACGAAGTGTAGTAAATTAAACAATTAGGAGTTAAATGAATACTGCCTCGCCCTAAATGCTGGTATGAAAGCATACAGACGTTAGGCATCCCAGAAGCCTTTCATTCACACACCTCCAAACACATTTCTTCCTTAGAGAAAAAAAACAAGGCATGATGAAGAGACAGAATTGGTCACATATTGAGGAGTCACTGAGGATAATCTTTGAGTTTTGGAGGTGACTTTCCCCTTCCATATGCTTTCATGTAAGCTTGGGAGGAAGGCAGCCAGCCTGCAGCTCACCTTGTAGGCTGCCAGCCAACCCACCTCTCAACTGCTGCACTTACACACACAGAAACCAATATGCACATACATACTCATCCCAATGGCTGGAACAGACCATTCCAAGAGTCACAAGAATCATCTGAGTTGTGCAGGTGACAGAGGCCAAGTGCTACATGACAGGCAGCATCCAATTAGGCACGGTGGCCACGTCCCAGTAGAGGTAGCTTCCCTGAAGGCTCCCATCCAGCCTTGGAATTTCTAAATTTCAACAATTCTTCTTCAGCTAACAGATCAAGTACCCTTAGAAGTCTCTTGAAAGGGACTGACTGAATCTCAAAAGTTTTCAACAGCTCCATTTGCTATGGGGCATTTCAGCTCTGGCTCCTCAATATCCACGGTTCAACTCATTGCATACAAACTTCCTTTTTCTTCTAGTTTGATTACTCTGTGTTTTTAAAGTATACTCAAAAATAATTTTAGAGTTATTTAGTTCCTTGTTTTTCCCATCTTCCTCAAAACCCATGTTTCCAAATGACAGAAAGACCTAAGAATAAAAGCACAACTGAAAAGGGTGCGAGATCAAGAAAAAAATGAGGAAAAAAATAACTTCACATTTTTCTGTCACTTAATCTGATATTACTTTGGACTTACATGTAAAAAAATTAATAATAATAGAAACTGGACCATTGCATTCCCAAAAGAAGGCAATAGTGACTTCAGCTGATCTGCAACGCTCAGCTAAACGGCCAAAGGGATTTCTGTAGAGAGACTTGCACAACATGAAATGCAGGTACAGAAAGAGTCCTGAGCATAACACTCAGAGTCACCAGGTCTGTCCCAGGGAGCACTCTACTGAGTGTATGCTCTGCATAACCTCATTTGTTTTCAGCTGTCTCCATAAATTACAAATGTCACTGTCTCACCTATATCATCTGGTCCAAATCTCCCTGTTGAAACACAACCCTTAAAAATTTTGAGTCTAGGGAATGAAGTTGTTCAGTGTTTTCATGAGAGTCTAAAATAGGTATCAAAACACAAAAAATAACGCTTGATTAAATAGGAAAATGAGTATGAGGCTTCTCATTCAGTTATATATATTGAATCATGCATTAATAACTCAGGATATAAATTGTTAACTTTAAAGTTCAAATAATAATACTCCTTTTAATCTTGCTGAAATCTGCAACATACACAGTCATGCATTTCCAACAAAAAGTAGAGGTTTGTAGGAAACAAAGCAAGAAAAAGGTGGCTTAAACATATATTATTCAAATTTGGATGCAAGGACAACTTTAAAAATCTGTCTTTCTTGTATTTTTCCAGTGTTATAGTAATAGTAATTGGATCCAGAAGAAATGCTCCAGCTTGTCAGCTTTAATAAAGATGACACTATGGAGACTCTCAAGAGAGCAGAGACCCGAGCACAGCATCAGACTCACACCGTGCTGAGGTCAGAAGGTTTATAGTTGCTTGGCTCTAACAGCCCCAGCAGAGTAACACTGAGTAGCACTCTCTGATTTGTGCCTGCTCTGTGATGTCCCAAGCAACACTTGCCACACCAAAACTGAAGTAAAACATCATTCCGAGTGCTACTCTCTGAAAACTTGGTCGAAAACATTCTAAATAAAAGAGGGAGGGAGGAAGAGGAGGTGGAATCCAATAATGAGATGATCTGATCAAACCTTGAACAAAACATTAACGTCATCCAAATTCTTGTTTATCCCAGGGCACATTCTTCAGATTACGTAAAGATATTACACATAACTACATTTCTGCATGGGATATCTACAAATCACAGTCCCAAAATGCAAGATAGACCTCTTCTGCTTCTGTTGTAAAAATACTCAGTAGTCTTGCCTAATAACAGTTGTGAAGAGCACAAAAATAGTCAGGGAAAAGAGTGGAGAGCAGGATACACTGTCTCTTGGTGCACAGTTCTGAACATGTTCCACTGAAGTGCAGCTTCAGTGCAAAGTGCAGTAATGAACAATGACACACACACACACCAGCTTTCCCTCCCATCCAGGTAGTACTTTTATTTCCAGCCCTTCTTTCTCAGTACTGCAGGGAAATTTGACAGACCCACCTCATATCACAGGGGGTACTTAAGGGATGGCAGATTCTGTCCTGAATTTCATTTTCTCGCAAAGCATGAAGCAGTTCAAAACATTGACTGAAGTTTTTGTTGAGAGAGACCATTCCTCACTGGAGGAAACATGGGACTGGGAGCACATAATGCAGCAGGACCTTCGACTCTCCAAGGCAATGCATCTGAGACAGACCTGGCAGCAAGTCCTTGTCCTTCTTGCGAGACAAATGGAAGGGCATAGGTCTCTGGGCTCCCATCAGTGGGCATATCTCCTGCCTTGCTAACACTGTAGTCTCAGCAATCAGTCTATTCAAAGCTTTCTCAGTCTAGAAGACTTCACTGCACAGAACGCTCTACATGTTTATGGAAGTGCCTCAGGAACCTGTGATTAAAATGGCTGCAGCTACAGACATCATCACAAGTGTCATAGAAGGAATCACAAAGATCGTTCAGTTCTAACCCCCCTGCCACAGGCAGGGATGCCATCTGCTAAATCAAGCACTAGATCAGGTTGCCCAGGGCCCCAAGAGCAGAATCATAGAGGCCACACTGAAGTAACTCAGACTGAAATAGAAGTGGCTGACCACTAGTGGAAAGAAGGTGCCTGTGCTTTCTCTTCTCAAACATATCAAAAAAACAAAACAAAACTTCACCCTTCCCCTATTCTGCAACTTTGTGAGGATTATTTTGCTTACAAAAATCATAAAAATGTTCATGACTCAAGAAAGAAAAGCTATCTACAGGATATTTAGAGTGCCTTGGTAGATTTAATTCCCTTTTGAAGCATCCTTAAAAAGGTGATTTAGGAAATGGAGATTAAAGTGCAGTTGGCATATGAAGAAACAAGAAAACAAAACAAAATCACCCACTCACCCACTCTTGAAACAGCTATTCTAAACCCGGTTTAAAAATAGAAACCATTTATAAGACAATGTGTGCTTTAATCAACACACAAGAAACACACCAGTAATTAAGAGTTCAAAATAAAGGTTTAAACTCAAACATAGTTTTGCAACTGCAGTTATAGCCAGATTACAAAATTCCTTTCACACAATGCACACAGCATCCTTTGAGACTTAATGACATTCTGCAGCTGGAGTAGTATGAATCTGAGTTCTTTCTGTTCTGAGTTATTTACTTCTGCAAGAAAATTCCCCATGGCAACTGGCCAAAGGGGCTTGTCTCCTTAGTGTGTGAAATGTGAGCAGATACAAACTTGACACCATATTTCATCCCCTCGCCTTTCCTCATGTCTGCATTCCTAACTGTAAATTAAGGGGTGGCACTGACCACTCTGGGGTGGCAGGAAGCAGTTTATTCAGGAAGGCAGGAAGAGGTGGAGAAAAATATACTGCAATACTTGGAGGCAGTTTCTGAAACTAGAGTGAGATTCCTTTTGGCCCTAAACAAGACAAGCTGAAATTGCGCAACAGCTGATTCCCTTCTAAAATGCAATGTTTGCTCTTATTATTGACTTTCCAGAGATGTACTTACGATCTAAACAGAAAGTGGTAGGAGTCTGAGTATTTGGTAACGTATGCCCATACTTCCACCAGCACCTTTCTCAGTTGTGTTCCCTTTTCAGGAACATGGAGATTATTCTCCTGTATGGAGGATCCATAAAAACAGTAATTCTTGGCACAGTCTGCCAAAGCTGATTATGAAAGCAGCAGTTTGGAGTACTGAGACTCAGACCAGACTTCAGAAAACAAGATGCACCTGGGAAATGATGTGCAACTCAGAGAGACTCTAAATACACTCTGGAAAACCAAGATTCCCCTAAGGACCTCAGTCAGCCAAGGGTGAAACAATGACCTTGGACACATGCTTGCCCTTCTTGGAGCTGATATGCATCTGCTATTTTAGCTACGAAATATCACGACTGCACTCTCACTTCCTTTTGCAGTCTGGTTTTCACTCCAGTTCCTGAGTGCATAGTTAACGCATAGTAGGGACACTAATAAAACTTTTTTAAAAGACATCTAGCTAGCAAGATACGTTTTCCTAGAGAGCCTAAAAGTCCCAGAATATTACCATCCATACCCTGCCATGTACCATAGTTGGGGGGCTATGTCTAACTATTTTGTTGGGGGGCTATATCTAACTATGCATCAGGGTTTAGGTTGCCCTAGAGAGAACCCAGCTGCTCCTTTCAGCCCTCAAGATGGAGAACCTTTCAATCCTATTTGTAGACCAAATCTGCCACACTACTTAAAAAATGTAAGGGGTGCAGCAACATTTTAATTAATTTCATTTGAGATGAGGATTACTCTTTTAGAAACAAAACTGCAACAAAAATACTTCAAATCTAACCGTGGTTTGACTGTTGGTTTTTGTTTTTTTTTAGTTTTGCTTTTACAAATGCTTAGTACTGTGCATTCTCCGTGGCCTGCAGGGAAACTAGCTATGGGTGAAGAGGACTCTTCCTGTGAAGTGGACTCACAGCAGCAGTTGCTGTGCTCACTCTGCTCCCCACTGAAGCTGAGGTCTTGTTCAGGCTGGCTGCAAAGGGGAGGCATTCCAGGGCAGGGAAGCTGAGCTGGGTGAGTACAATGCACATCCACCAATCCCAACCTGCAAAACACTCCCCGGGGATCATTCTAGCCCAAGCAAGTGAGAACAGGTTAGTGTGTACAGAACTCATGCCAGAAAATCTATCAGTGCAGCCAGCTTAAGTAAAAATGTTTGCAAATCTTAGAGATTTTGTTCTTGTTAAAGTGAGTAGAAAGCAAGGCTGGAAGCTTTAAGCAGAAACCCAAGAAGCTCTTAGAAACAGAAGAGAAACAGCATATTCTGAAGATTTTCCTCAGTCTGCTGCAGAGAAACACAAACAAAACACACAAATACGTGATTTTAAGCATGTAAGAGGCTCAAATTGTAAATTCTTCTGTTACTGCCAGCAAGTTACAGATAAACTCTTATGCTTCTGAGGGGGTGGGGGATGGGGATACTGCTGAAGTAACTGCTCGCTAGTAAGAAGAATTACCTACCAGCTAATAAATGAAAGGAAGAGATAGGATACATGTTTTTCTCTCCTCTCTGAGAAGTCAGGCAGCAGTTAAAAGGGCTGAGATCCTAGCAAGAGCAAGAAACCGACTATTTGTGTACAGCATCTGTAACACTACCTTGTCTGAAACAAGAGTGCAGCATAAGCTGCTGCACACACTTTCGGTGTTGCCAGCTGTGCATGAGAGGCTTGCCACAAGATGTCTTTATTCTGAGAAGGGAGAAAAAGAACTTGCATTTTGTGTAGCCTGGTAAACAGGCTGAGCAGAGAGCTGACTATCTAGTATCTCCTGTTAGATTTACCCCTAGGAGAAAAGGATTGAGCAGTAAATGCTGACGTTCAGCTCATTGGCAGAAGCTGGACAGATTGAGTTGTCTATGCCCATCCTCTTCCAGTTGCAGCAGTGCCAGCTCAGTGGACTACAGCCCCTAACCAAACACCGGTTACTCTTCAGTGCTCTTCTGCCAAAGGTTACTGTCTCCTCAGATCTGCTGGATGAGTTGCTTCAGTGGTCATCCCCATTGTGTTTCATTCAAAAGCCCAGATAATTCAAGTAACTTAATTGTCGGTCTGTGTCAGCCCAGCTCATTTTGATTGAAATTGCTAATTGGGAATAGTTTCAAGAGTAGCACAACTGGCTGAACAGAGAAGCATGTAGCCTTTGGCAAGGGTTATTCATTGCAATTAGAACAAAGCTGGTGCTGCTAAATCTCTTCAGCCATCTCAGCTGCTGCCAGGAAAAGGCTCACATCTCTTCATTTACAAGGGCTATTTTAACAAACATCATCTAGCTGCACTCACCCCAGAACTGAACATCAGCTGAAAGCCAGCAGAGCAGTATATAGATGTTGTCAGCTCTGAAACATATCCAGTCCAGACCCTCCTGCTTCCTTGGCTGGATAGAGAGATTGTAGCAGTTACTCCACCCCTCTATACCTGAGGAGGCCTTAACTGGCTACATGGGATGCAATTCTGCTCCTAGTAAAATAACTACAAGGCCAGAAGAGAGAACCTGCCTGGAGGCTGGGAGAGAATCAGCGTAGAATCATAGAATATCCTGAGTTGGAAGGGACCCATAAGGATCACCAGGTCCAACTTGCGTACTGACTACGTGTACTTAATATCCATACCAATTTATTTCATGTTCCCAAACATCCCATATTTCATATTCACTCTGATATCTGGAGATTCACCAGATGAAAGCTGCTAGTGGTCTCCAAAGTGAGGAAGCCACTGTCCTTTCCAAGGCAAGGCAGAAAAGTGCCATTCCAGAGCTGTGAAGACTCAAGAAAATTTAAAACAAACTTTTACAGCTCTGCCATGGTAGCTGGTAGATATCTGTAAGCAATGTAATAGAGAACACAGGCCAAAATTTTTAGGGGTATTCTCATTTTAAATGTGATGAAAGATTGAAAAACTCAGACCCTGCTCCCTGAGAAGGTTCAGTCCCCTCAGATATCCTGCTGTGAACACATCTTTCAGTAACTCCAGCTCAGGTGCAACAACGGTGCACTCAGATCCTACCAATTTACCCTGAATTGATGTCTTTCTAGGCAAAATGGGATGTTGAAGTGTGAACAACCCTTTCTCATGCACTCCATACAGAGAGACTGACAAGTCCAGCAAAGATGAAAGCTAAGCATCTTTGAGGAGCTTTCACTTCTATTTATTAAATGCTAGGAACACATCAAATAAAGACTGTCACCATCTTCATAATTTATTTTTAAGTTATAAGAAAAGGAATAATCCTCAGATTTGTCATGTTCTTTGCCAGTTACTTTTGCTCCTATGCAACACAAAGTGGAGACATTTTTATGTAATTTGTACTTGTCGATTATCAGTTGGCATTTTTACCACTGAGATCCATATTATCAACCACAGATGCGTCACATCAGCAACCCATCCCAACTGAACAAGCAGTCAAAGCAGAACCAATCCTCTTGTCCCAGCGCCATCATACCAAAAAGCTCTCAGATAAAGGAATCTTAACAGACCCTCAGAAGATGGAAACCAACTGCACACTTCTAGGTTGCCTTTGATACTTCAGAGTATTTCAATTCCAGCTCCCCCATGAGGCACAGAAGGGCTTATCAAACCAAAAGAATTTGAGTCAAAATACTAAGAGTTCTGGTACTTTTCATTAACACACACTTGAACACATAATCATGTCAAGGCTTATAGTGAGCATTACTTGTATCAGCTCACTGAGAAGACCACAATCTGTGAGCTTCTCCTCACACTGAATTGGGAAGGAAAGGAACTTCTGCTTAAATGCTGAGCAGATTTTTTCTTTTCCCCAAAAAAGGAAGTCCCCTTATAATAATAACACTGTTGGATGCATTTACTACCAAGTACATCCAGGCACTTGTTTTTCCTTGCTACGTTACTCATATCTTTCATCACTATGGTGTTAGCAGTTGAGCACCATTCCGACTTTAAGACAGCAGGTTAAAAATACTGTCCCCTGTTAAAAAAAATAGAAAATAAATAAAACCCAAAACGTTCTCCTCCTTCAAAGCAATTATATGCTACATCTCTCCAGCACTTCATACCCAATGATCTCAGAGCATTTCTGAAAACAACAGTATAGGCAAGTATATGAAGAGATATCACATTTTAGGTGAGGAAATACATTTATTTTTTTTTTTTTCAGAATTGAAAGGCTAAAATTAGGCTTCTAATCCTATGGTTTGCTTTTCCAGAGAAAGAAAAATTCCATTATTTATTTTCACAGATAGATATTCAGTGTGTCTGAATTGTGGCACTCAATATTTTTTATATTAAATTTAAGTTTGAAAATATTTATGCTTGCATCTTTTTTAGATAAACTCAAAGTCCTCAAGTTAAATTAAAAACCTATTTATCAACAAATTCTCTAGTTAGCCATAAATCAAAATGTTTTTCTGAAGTATTTATTATGGCTAGATACACATGTAGTGGTTTCCACAGGTAAGATAGAAATCAGTTATTATTTCCATGTCAGTTTGGCTGGATACCAATTTTTAGTACTCTTTTGATGGAGATATTTGGATCTAGGATTTAACAAATGCTCATGGAAATTTGTTTACTTATTTATTTAGTCCAGCCAAATGAGCAGGTTGGGGAGAAAGTTTGCAAAAATACTGTTTAAATTTCTTTCAAATCCACAGCATATACTGAATCAAATTCTACTATGATCTAGTATCTACATTAAATAGAACACATTAAAATTTCTTCATGCGATAAAGATCAAAACTTGCTGTCTTCATAGGAGTAGTCACTGTCCCTTGGAAGATCACCATGATGATCAAGAAGTGCCAAAGCTAAGACAAAAGCTCAGCCTTCCATCACGATCCTGCAATAACTCAACTCTGCACTTGTCATCTGCAAAGACTCCATAGCTAAATGTTTCTATCCACTGAACTCCTGTGAGCATAAGCAAAAGCTCTCCTTTGTCTACCTGCACAGTTCAATGCTGATCAGAAACAAAATCAAGGTTTGTGCTAGTTTTCTGCTTTCTAATGGAAATGTTCTAATAATTTTCAATTCTTATTAGTACAAGAGTATAGTAAAATGTAAGAAAATAACAGTTTCAGAACAATAAAAGCAAGATGTGTGGAAAATGTAAACAACTTGATTTGGTAAGCATGCAAGGGATTGAGGCCTGTTTGTCACCGGATCTCCCTCAAACTTCCCCCTGGAGTGAAACTCAAGAAGCACACATGGATGAAAGCATGTCAGGACTTGGTGAGGAAGCCAATACAAGAATAGCTGTGGTAGTAACAGTGTTCCACATTCATGGAGATCTTGAGTTACCAAGATAAATTCAGCAAGGAGACTCACCCCTGCACATTCTTAACCCCTTCATTGCAGGACAGTGGTAAAAGGCAAAGCTAGGAAAACCTCAGGAAGGGCTACTTCTGACAGACAGTGACATACAGGCAACTGCTTACATTATAACATCCCAGAAATGTTAAAAGCCCTTTTTAAGAGGTAAGAGATATTACTGTGGTTATAAAGTCTTTTGCTATTAAGCCACACTGATGTGAATATGACAGCTGTTTTCCTTGTGTATTCAGGCATAAGACCTACTCATCACAGCCTTCCCAAATGCAAAATTAAAATTATTTTTTTTAAAAAGCAGCATGACCATATTTCTTCCAGGTTGGTTGCGAAAGCTTTTACTTCCTTCAGCTAATAAATGGCATCATTTGAGGTAATGGCTTTGTTTTTCAGTTCCTGAATGCTAGACTAGCTGCAGTGTTAACAGGTAGGAAACTACGATTTTCTCATCATCTTTCTGAATTATAACATTACAGAACTGTTATCTTAAGGTTTCCAGTTTTCCACTAACTGGTATTTCTAATCTTCCCTTTCAACAAATCTGAGTAAAGAACCTTCATTCACCAACACATCTCTCTACATTCCTTATGTTTAAAAGGCATTAAATTAGATCTTTTAATAAATGTTTGTCTGCATGCATTCAACTCTTTGAAAACCTTTCTTTTTGTAGTTATTGCACAAGAAGCAGAAGTAGCATAACGTTCTCAAAAAGTCTCATATTTTTCTCCTGAAATGATCAGCAAGAAGTAGAAATATTGCAATAAAGGCTACTGACATGATAGTTGAGTTCAAACCCTATTAAAGGATCAAAGTTCAGCTATGTTTCTATCAAAACCCCTTAGAGGCTTGCTCCCACCTTGCTCTGCCAGAATTTTGCTTTGGGATCATCTTGTCAGCATCAATGTCTCTTCTCTAACATGGGGATCCATAAATAGTTTGCTCCGTGACGACAGAGCTATAGGAATAAAGCTATAAATTACAGGCTGAGTGAGCAACACATGTTAAAAAGGTAACATGTAAGTATTGAGACAGCAAGACTCACAGTGAGTATGGAAGTCTTTGAGGCACCCAGCAGAGTAAAGATTTGGGAGTCAGATTCACGCTGAATAACTTGAAAGAATAGAGCACTGAAAAAATTCCTTTTGTCTGAACTTGGGACTTCTCAGCAAAGGGGTGGGTGATGGTGCATTTTCCTCTTCCCAAGCAGTATTTTTAAGACTGCAAGGGGAAAAGCTCCTTTAAAAAGGCAGAAAGGGGCATCGTGTACATAAACTGGGAATCCCAGTTCAAATCTAGCAGCAGCCCTCCCTCAGACTCAAGCACTCAGGTTGAATCCCTCTCTGAACTCTTCACCTCCTCTCCAGCACGCTTCCCCTCTAAATATAAACTGCACTGCTGACATGATTGCAGCTGGCATTAATCTTTTCAGATGTTTTCCATGTTGTCCTTGGTTTTGTTTACTACATTAAATCAGGGGAAAATCTTATTTAAGCAGCAAAGAAATATCAAAAATATACAGACTCGGAAAGAAAAATACAGTTTGATAAAAAACATAGAAACAAAATAGTGAGTTTAGGGAGTCAGGAAAAAAGAGATTCATAGAAAGCAAGTGATCTGATGAGCATGAGGTAAATTAAGCTATTAATACTAATTTGCAACATTAAACATCCTGGGTATGTTAGAACCTCTTTTATCTGTGCTTCTAGAAGAAAAGAAACCGTGCACTGAGGACAAACATCTTTGCACCATCTTCTAATAGAAATCTCTGAACTTAAAAAGCGTTAACAAAATATTCACAACTGAAGTTTCCTGGGTATTTGGGCAGCTACGGAAAGAACTTGCAGGAGAAAAACTGCAGACAACTACAGTGTCTAGTTTGTGCCTTTTGGTGGAGTTGTATGAACTTCCAGTTAAATCTGTGTGCATGACTATGTCACTGCATAAAAAAAAAATTTGGAATTACAAGTCTTTTTGAGAGCTCACAGTAAATTGACAAGTAAATATGAATAAATGCTGGAAAACATTATGTACCCTAATGGAGGAACATTTTCCACATGCTATTAGATCTCTAACTTCTTTGTTAAAACACAAGTAAAGCATTAGCAATACAGGGACTCTTCTTTCCCTTTTCAGGGTAGTGAGCGTCACCATGGTACGCAGACAATTCAGGTCTGTGTGTCAATTCTAATTTTCCCATTCCAGTGACACCAGTGAAGGATTCAGTCTGAGCTTTGGAGGCAAGGTGTGAGGGCAGACACTCTTCAAAACAAGAAAAGAAAACAAGTGGGGAGACCTGTTGAAAAACAAACGTGGAAAAGATGCCAATATTAGCGGAACAGCAAACAGACAAAGTAAAACTGTCAGGGCCCTAATTTCCCAAATCTACTGGCTGTTGCTAAGTACAGGCCTTGAAAAGGAAAACAAGCTTAGCTCTGTAACTTGAAGGAAAAATTAAGAAGCAGCATGCTTGCAGTGGTATCTGCTGCATGCTGCAATTCTTCTCATGTCTGTGTGGCCAAGCGGGAGGGCAGATGGATAAAAAAGCACAATTAAGTTCTCATAAAGCAGCTACAGCCCAAGTACATACATATTCTACATGTATTTCACTAGCATACTGTTGCCTGCTGTTTTTTTCTCCACAGCTACCAACAAATAAGTATTTTCCACAAATGTTTTACAGAATCTTCTAACATCTCTCCTTTATACTTTTCACTAAGTATAATCACACAATACTTATTTCATCTAAACTCTTGCATTCACATACAGGACTCTCATTTGCTGAGCCAGTGTACAACAGAAAATACTTGGACAGAAGCCAGTACACAAAATCATGCATCTATATTGAGATGTAACAGGTATAAAAGTTTGCATTTGTATGAGTTTTGTATTTGATGCATGCTCAAAAGTAACTTTAAACCTGTAGCTTTATCACTGAGACATTATCTGTTTCTCTTTCATCAGAGGAACAGTCATTTGAAATGTTAACCATATTCATGTGAGAAGTTCTGGACAAAGGTCATCTCACTGCAAACACAGGGAGGAAAAAGGATGAAGAAGCACAAGAACAGCTGTAGCATGTGCAGTGCACAGTCACAGCTCTAATGCTTTCAGATCGTGCAGGTGTCAATGGAAAAATCTGCGACAGTAATGTATGTGCACACACGCTTGCCCACAATTAGACTAACACTGCACAGTATAGAAATCAAAGTTATACTAGCAAAACAAGTGTATTTAGTTTCTATGCACTGGAAAACACAAATAACATCCGTGTGTTTTAAAAGGACTTCTCCTGTGAGCTCTCTAGAGCCACAGAATCATCTATGTTGGAAAAGACATTCATGATCACCAAGTCTAACCATCAAGTTGACCTACGAAGTCCCAACACTAAACCATGTCCCTTGGTGCTGTATTCACATGTCTCTTAAATACCTCCAGGCACGGAAAATCCACCACTTGCATCAACAGTCCATTTGAATGCCTAACCACAGTTTTCCTACTTTTTCCTAATATCTAGTCTAAGCCTACTGTGCTGCAGGACACAGATTCCCTTCAATAGTCAAATATATACCCTCTATACAACTACTACTCTGGGCAATAAACTGTTGCTTAGCAATGCTGGAAAGCATTGGATATTCATTGCCACCTATGTACTAGGATGCAAAAGGCCAGATTTGGAGAACCACTGCACTGTTTTTTCCTATGATATATCCTTAAGTAGTGAGGGACAAAATAATTCAAAAACATCCCTAATTTTCAGAACAAATGAACCCCTTCCATGGAAATTTAAGCTAAACAGACAAAACAATGGACATCACTAAGGGCACATAGTGCTTCTGTCAAAATATGCAGAAGGAGAGCCTTGGACAGTGCATGGGGCAAGAACAACCATCAGCAAATTTCTGCTGCTTCAGGATTGCTGCAAACATTTCTGTTCTGTTTTCTACATAAAACTGTGTCATCTGGGGTTGCAGACTAATACCAAGAATTCCTGCTCTGCCTCTAATTGAATAAAGGTAAAGACAGCTCAAGAAATCAAGATTAAAGATGCATTCCCTAGTTCACTACTTTGTTGTTGTTGTTAGTTAGTTTGGTTGTTTGTTTTCTTGAAGGAGGGAAAATAAGGGCAAAGATGTAAGATTTCCCACAGGCTGTTCAGCTCCATAGGCAATTACTTTTTCTTTACAGGCTAAAGAAGGAACTAAAATGGAGAGAAAAAAAAAAAACCCTATTGAAACCCCAAAAGAACAACCTAGACTCCTCCTAGCATAATATGTATAATGACAGAATTTTAAACTGAACTCTTTACAAATATATCTGGTGGAAATTAGCACTGCTCAGAACTGGCAAGGATCCTTCACTGAAGATCACAGCACTAAACACTGAAAGTGTGCCATAAGGGGGTGGGAGGGTTCTGTGTAATTGCAATACTTGCCAGTCAACAGAACAGCCATCCACCACTCCATCCTAAATATAAAACCTGGCAGAAGGGCACTAAGCATTCACACATCACTTGGCCTTTTGTGTCAAATGATGCATATCTGAAAACAAACAATCAAAAAAAAGAAGTACATTTGTGTTTTCAGACAATAACAAGGAGAAAAAGGAGAATTTATCACGTGCTGGCTAAAATCTCAATATGCAAACCACTGGCCAAACTCAAATTGTCCAAATCAGTAAAAATGCCTTGTAGAATTTCAACAAGCACTATCTGATGGCTAACAGAAACATTAAACTGCACATTAACAGTGACTTTGCAATAGCATTAACATAGGAGACCTGAGAAAAATGAAAAATTAGATCATTCCAAAGGGTAGACAGGAAAATGCACAGCTTTCTCGCATTGCCTACATGTTTGCAATGAAAACCACACCAAATTTGCCTGTGTTCAAGTTTCATTACAAACATGAAACTTAGCTCAAGGGAAAAATTGCTAATGTTTGCATAACTATTCAGTCAACTGGGGCCCAGCCTCAAGCAGAGCTTTGTGATCTAAAGAGCCATGAGAAATGTGTGCAGTTTCACATCAAAACCAGGTGAAGCAGGGAAAAATTTGAGAGTTTCACTTTGATTTGTGAAGATACTTTAATTGAAACTCTGGAGAGAAATACCATAAAATCAATACAAGTAGCACAAAAAGAAGTGGACCCCAAGGACAATGTATTGTGTATATATATATATATATATATAAAGCCATTTAAATTTGTTCTGATAAGCTCCGACAGAGAAAAACATATGTTCTCATCCTCACAATACACCCGAAAGACAGGGGACCATCTCAGTTCAATGGAGTTGAAGAGAACAGGCACAATGCGGTTACTTGCAAGCAATAAAGCATGACTGTTGAGATGGGAAACTGAGCTCATATCTTTCCTCTCAGATTTGCTTCTGCATGCAAAGCCAGTCACATACATGGGCCTGCTCCAAGTGATCCACTCACTCCAAATCTGACTGCAACGCTTCCAGTCTCATTTTGCACATACTCCAAGCATATCACTCAGGCAGTTTCCAATTGCAGTTATCCATTTAGTTTTTCTTAAATCTTCCTATCAGTGCCTGATGCCCTCTATTTTCATTCAGAACTTTCAAAAGCAGTTTGCATCCATGTTCTGCACATCTCCCATCGAGTCATTTTGGATTTTCACTTAGCTTCAATTGCATTTAGCTTGCCAGGGATCTTTGGTGGTAGAAACACTAACGCAAGAAGACTTGCTTCAGAAACAGCTTGGCAGTCCCACAGCTGTTCAGATCTTGTTTGTTGCTGTGCTGAATCTATCCCTTTACATTGTGTCAGTAATAGGGCTGTTGGAAAACAGCCTTCCACACACTGCACAACCAGAGGTTCTCTCTGAAGTAACGAAAATAATAGTAAAACATATCTTCTTCATGTCAAAATAGAATTTTACCTTGAGATAAGTAACAGAGAAGTATGGGTTATTTTTATTGCATTAGGCATGATTGCAGTCAGACGTTTATACTGTCATCGCTACTGAGGAGGAGGAACAGAAGAAGAGGAAGGGAATTTAATTAGTTTATTTTTTTTGCCAAAGGACAGGAATGATTTTCTGTTTTGCTCTGTTTTTGCAGTAGGACAGTTATCTTAATATCAATATTCTGATGTGGAAAAAAAAAAATCCCCATTTTGCTATGTTTTCACTGTTTCTACTCACACCATATGAAGGGAATGGTGGAAACATTAACAGACACCGTCTTTTGAGAGTAATTTATTCCTTGAACCCAATAGCCTCTGTCAGTGAAATTAAATTCAAAAGTAAACAACGCTAGAAAATCTCAGCAATAAGGACTATGCAGCAAATTGTACACCTAAAAAGTTTTTCCTGACTTGGCCTGGTCCCCAAGTTAAAAATATGTTAAAAGACTCAGCGTCCCAAACAGAAAGATCACTTGGAACACGTTATAAAATACACACGCTTTGCTTCTGGCAATATTGCAAGGCCTGCATCACAAAGGAAGGGGGAACACTATTTTTCAGAACTGTTTTTGAAAACAGAGTGATTGTTCCCTACATCTCAAAATATCTGAGGTACCAGCAGAGCCTGGGACCTCCACACAGCTCAGCTCCGTAGGGTTAAGTCCAAACTGCCTTCTTCACCATGATCAGCTGGAGCATCACATTGCTCCAGATGCACACTTTTCATTTCCAGCACCGTCTCCGCTAACTCAGGCATCTTTTTGGCACACTCTTGCATGGTGTAGACATGCTTCATGCTCAAAACTATAAATTAGTTCCAAAACCAGACAGACCCTGGAGTCACCTGGGCATTGCAACTTTAACTGATGCCTACAAATTTCATTTAAAATGGCTGCCAGGTTCACCACCTGTCCTGATCTGCATCCCCATTGTACCTCCTCTGCAACAGCTGGTAGATGTGCTCATCCCTTGGCACCTAACAGATAACTTTCTTTCATTTTGCATTGAATTGCTCTAACTCTGCCCTCTTCTTTATTCTGCAGAAGAGATTAGGTGAGTCTCAAATACCACTTTAGTTGTCTGGGTCATTACAGCCTGTAGAACAGAGATCCTGGTTCTGAAATTAAATCAAGCCTCAGAGTGTCCTGCTATAATCCACTTTGGATTACATCCTGAATTAAAGGTACCTGATTTTGTCAATTGTGGTATCCAGTAAAGGGACACTGCCAGCAGCAACTGCTTTGCTTAACTGGTTCAGGAAATCCGCAGTGTTTTCTTAAACATCAACACTCTTGCTTTCTTTTATTTTGTTACATTCACAGCATGTCACAAAGATTATCAAAAACAGATAAGTCTTCTGTGAGATGATGGACACCTGGCAATGAAACCTGAAGTTTCTCAAGGCTGGCTCAAAAGCATACAGACCAAGTAGACTGTTTCAGGGTCATAAGACAGAGGCAAATGTAATGTGTCCAAAGGTAGACAAAGCCATAGAATGCATCCAAGTCTGATCCCTTCAGCAGAAGTAGCATAGTCCACAGGTAACCTCTCAGTGACCAGCCATTTCAAAGTCTTTAATGAAGTCTTTAATAAAGTCTTCTTAGGAGAAACTGATCATCTTTCCTCATTAAAAAAAAAGCAACCCAACAACATCACAAAAAAACAAACAAACAAAAAACGGGAGAAATAAATCACAAATGCTGCTGGCCAGCCATAATCACATATGCTTTATGTATATAAAAGATCACAAGAAACAAAATACAGAGGGTCATTTTGCATTACTGTAATTTCAGTTGATAAACTCCAGAAATACAGAATGTATAACATGTCAAAAAGAAAGATGAATAGGCAAGCTTAAAATATGCACTTGGTACAATCTTCATATCATGCACCCTCACTCTTCCTGAGCGATAAAGGCTGTTGACCAAGATACATACAACTCTTCTGGCAATGAACAGGTAAGAAAAAATAACAGCAAAATCCATCATCTTCTTTAAGGAATTCCTTCCAGATACTTTGGAAACAGCTCTGAGTGGCCTGCCTGCTATGGCTAAGTCACTGAGCAGCTTTGGTCATCATTATAACACAAAGCAACTCAAATCAGCACCTCTCTTCTGCCATGTTGAACAGGCATGTCCCTGACTTCGCCTCATAAAACATCCTGCCCTCACTCTCTCACTCCTGCCTTGCCACAATACCAAGCAATTCTATTTTTAAAGCAGAGGGAAGTGTCGAGAGAGACTGTCAGGGGTAGCGTGCCACCGAGCTGACCTAACAATTTTGTACACATTTAATAAAATAATTATCTTCAAGGCTCTTTGTTTTCTCAAAACAGGAGATCACAGCCAGTAAGAGATCATTTATGAGAAACAGTGCAATTAATAAAGGGGTGAAAATGCACAGCTATTGGTGAGAAAACAGACACTGAGTTTGCTGCTGCCAAGGGGAGGGGAGGGGGGGGTGAGAATGCTGGCTCAAAGTTGAGGGGCTTCTTTTTATTATTATTTATATGAGCTCTAAGTGAGAAATCACTGCTATTATTTTGAACAGCCTGCTGGCAACTTTTCAAAGCTGCTGGTAAATATTTCAAAACCAGTTTGAATAAAGTGGTGCAGATTTAAATTTAGCCTTTTGTTGTTTTGATCCTGCCAATCTTTTTTGTTCCAACTGTCTCTACATGTAAGAGCACCATCATTCAGGTCTGCATCTGTGGCCCTACTCATTTATCTTGCTTTGAAACAAAAATTCCATTTTTGGAGAATGGATAACAGAACATTGCAGCACTGATCTTGTAAAGACTCACACGAGCAACTCCATTTAAATAAAAATTTTCAGTACTGCATTGATCTCGTCCATGAGTAAAATGCAGGGGGACAGACTGTGACTTCACATTCAAGAACTGAATTGAAGGGAAAGTACAAGAAGGATCTTACCAAAGCAAGCCTTTCCCCACAGCACCCTAACAGCACAAGGGTCCATGTTATAGAAAGTGTCATAACCTGTTCCAGCTGTAATCCCTTCTGCCAAGATTCCCAGCAGAAAGCACGAGAACTGGGCTGAGACCCTGGTATCCACAGAAGTCTTTCAACCATCTGCCATTATAGGAGTGCTGTATCCATTTGGGTGATACCCAATTTACATAAACAATTTCCACATAAGCATTGTTATAACCTTGTACATGCTTTCCTAAGTACATAAAATTCAGAAACGTCCCACACAGTATTTTCACGTGTGATCTACAGGTAGCAATAAAGAGCAAAGCGCATTTCATAGAATCTGAATCATCTCTGTTGGATAAGTCCTTCAGTATCATTAAGTTCAATCACAGATCTGACCAAGTCCAGTCACTGAACCATGGCCCTTAGAGGTGCGCATCCATATGTCTTAAATACCTCTAGGCATGAGAACTCTACCACTTCCCTCAGGAGCTCATTCCAGTGCTCAAACACTCTCCCAACAAAGAAATCTCTCCTAACATCCCATCTAAACCTCCACCGGCACAATTTGTAACAATTTCTTGCATCCTATCACTTTTCACCTGAGAAATGAGATTGAAACCCTCCTCTTTACAGTCTTGTTTTCAGGTAATTGTAGAAAGTAATGACGTACAATCCGTTTGGGAACTGATTTCTGCAGAAGTGAAATATTTTTCACATTTGCTATGGATACAATCCTTGAGCTCCCTTTCTTTTGGTCTCTAATGTCTATAGCTCTGCCCTTGCTATCCTTCAAGCACTCTCCTACTCCTAAATTTTACTGCATTCTTTGTGTAAAGGTACTGGCATCAAGGAAATCAGACTTGTATGAAATTTCTTCTAAAGGTTTGAGATTCAGAGAAAGTGTACAATAATCATTATATTTTATCCTATGTAAGAGCAAATTCAGATCTTGTTTGACTAGAGCAGCTGGGTGGCTGCAGCCACAGTACATGGCAAACACCATCACCTCCAGCTGTAACCCAAGAAGTCGACAAATGCAGTAAATCCATACCTTCAAGCAAAAGTAATTACGGAGGAGGCAGAAATTTACCCAAATGTCTTTGATTCTGTCATGTCAGCAACACATACAATGGCATGGCATACTTCTTGCAACATGAAAAGCAGCCAGGCAACATTATTACAACACTTCATGATCTTAATGAGTCTGAAAGGGAGGCTTTGCACTTCAACAGAACATCCGTGTAGTTTCTTAATCTTCAGGCTGGTTTTGGACGTCATTTGAAAAACGAAAGAGTCGCAACTGGATGTCAAAACAAAGTATTCATCGGTAAACAGCAGTCTGGCAAATCTTACAGATAAATACAGTAAAGTGAGAAATGAACTCTCCTTGGAAATTATTTGCAGAACTGGCTGCATGAAACCCATCTCTATGGTGTCTGTATACATCTATGTCCATGTGCATACATCATTACGTATCTCTCTCAAATCACTAATCTACGTGTTTATCAACTACATTCTCAGCCACAAGAATCGCGCAAGTGGTGACTCATTTTAGATAAACCACCAACAGTACAGAGAAAAGTAACTTATTTTAAGTGAAAATCTTGCTCAGAGTTTTCAATTATCTTTCTCCAAATTTGGAGATAATTATTCCCAGCAAGAGAATGATTTATTTTTTGCACTCCCTCTAATAAACAGAAAAGCTCAGATGACAGATTGCATTGAATTATCTTTAAGCATATTGATTTTTTTTTCCATGCTCTCAACCTACATCTTGAACTGTGCGTAAGAATCACTCCAGCTTGTAGAACTCTGGGTATAACTCAGCACTGCTGTACTGACACTGTGCTGCCCTTTGCTACAAGGAGAGGGAACCAACTCTGTACTGTATTTCTCCACAAGCAAAATCCACTCAAAACTGCTATCACTGAAATGTAAAAAACTGAAAAGCAAGAGTTACGCCCCTCACCACAGTCATAGGTGTTAGCCACCTACATTTATTCTGAAAAGACTGTAAGGAATTTATGTCAGCCTATTTCTTCACTTCAGATACTGCCTCTGCCCTCCTGTTTCTCCTGTGGCAACATTAATAGCTTTCCAACTACAAGTAGACAAACTGACAAGTACTGCACCAAAAATAGAGTTGGATAAATCTGAGCACAGAAATAGTCCCACAGTGGACAACAAAGCTGCCTGAATTCACCAAGTTTGGCATCAACGGTGCCTTAATGTTCATCCATCTTCACAGCAACTAGAAGCCTCACAGCGTCTTAAGGGAAATGTTTCATTTCAGAACATACCCCTAATTCTTTCCTCTTGGAGGAGGGGAGGGAGGGTGGAACAGTGGGAGGAGGGCAGAGAAGAGGGATCACTTGTGTGGTAAGATACTTTTTGCTTTTATTGTTTTTGTGTTCTTGTTTTTTTCCAAAATAATCAGTAATTAGTCCTGATTATTTGTATCTATAGACAAGCAAATAAGTATAATAATAAAAGAATAATATAATCATATTTTATTAAGACGGTTTTAGATATGAGTCCAGTTTCTTACAGCGCCCAAAAACCACACGCAGAACAAACAAGACTCATGAACTCCAATCCACAGCTCAGTAACAGCTTCTCAAAACCACACTGTGCGTAAGCTATCTGCAGTAACGTCAGGTACAGCTTACAATCTGCTGATCTCCACTTAAATCTCAAGAGTGTTTTGCAACAAATATACCTGCTGAACAGTCAGAGTAAATATAGCTTGAAAAAGTTGCAAAATTCTTCACTTTTCTAATTCAGTACTAGACATATGCACCAGTATACACAGATACACATATATGCACTACTGCTCTACTATCTTTAGGAGCATTTTCCCCATAATCACAGTGAGTTACACAAACTTGCAGTTTCTGGTACATCTACCACAGTCTCAGAATGACACAGATCTCTAAAGCAGAAAGCGTGTGCTGTGCATTTAAAATCTTGCTCAGTTGTATTTAATACTGCTGGATTCCACCTTCTTTTTGTGTTTCATTATGAAATACAAAATGCCCATGTAGGTTTAATCATTCAGCCCATCAAATAAGCAAAATTAAGAGGAAGGCAATAAAGGTTGATATCAAAAAATGACAATAGCTTAAGAACCACAGGGAACTTCCCCTTGAATTTTAGGGCTTCTTGGCAACTGTACTAATACTGAAGATGAAAATAAACTGGATGAAAAAGCTTTGAAGAGTTGAGTTTTAAGCACTTACTCAAGCTTAACAGCTATAAGATCTTCCACTCATTTCAAGAGTATCTATAAACCTGCCCTACCATTTGAAAAGAGGTAAAAAGAGGTGCAGTTTCATCTGCAGAGATTTCGTCCACGCGCCTGAGAAGCAAAAATAAGATTTCTTACATGATGAAGGCAACATGCAGAAAAAAAAAAGGAAAAGGGGTGGAGAGACCCACAGGTCCTAGGATCAATGGGAAAAACTGTTAGCTAAGGCCTCAGCAAGCATGACAGAGGTAGCCACATCTCATGGATTTCAATCAGCAGCTCTCTAAAAGCTAGACCTAGTGGATTTAAGAAACCAGTTTTTTAACAATAACTTGGGGAGGTATGGAAACAGGTTGCCCAGAGAGGTGATGGAAGTCCCATACCTGAAGACACTCAAGGACAGGCTAAGGGGGCTCTGAGCAACCTGATCAAACTGTAGGTGTTCATGGTAGAGGAGTTGGACTAGCTGGCCTTTAAGGGTCCCTTTCCAATTAAATGATTTTTATTCTGATGAATCAAATCTTCAGCCAATTACTTTGGTGGGGAAGAGAGTGCAGTGTCAGATTTTGACTATTGGCAAGGATCGTTTTTCCACACCATTATTCCAGACCATGTACTTCTGCTCTGTGCAAAGTAGGAGACAGCACAAGGTTTCACACCATGTTGAGTGCACAGCCTGTCTTTTGTGGCACCATCCGTGCATGGTAACACACACATTTCCACACAAAGATTTCTTCTTCCCAATTTGAAATAGATAGAATTAAACCAACTCCAAGTCAGGGGTCAGGAGACTGTCTGAAGAGATGAGGAAAGCCACATCGTGGTTTCCTGCAGCTGTCATTGCAACAGCAGACTTGTCTCATAAAGTCAGCATGGTAATAGTCTTATTTTGAGTTCAAGTGATAGCAGCTTTCTCACATAACATGTTCAGACTCTCTCACCAGGCTTCTTTACTATTTCATCAACATCAGCACGAACAACTCCCTATATAGCTCCTGTTCCACAAGCTCTAAAATATGTACATTTATTCATCTAAACTCATTTAACTAGCAAAATTTTGGTATTGTCTTAGAAAATGCCTTACAGTTATTAGGCAGCCACCAGATAAATTAGCACTGAGTGTGTACGTTTGCATGTAGTCTGAAAAAGAATGAAATTCTGATTTCTAGTGTAACGTGAGGGAAGCCAGTGAAACAGAGTTTGCAAGCCAGAAATACATACTAAGTTATCCAGTATTCTCTTGCTGTCCTATACCATTTTCTCTTTCCTTTAGGCCCTCAAATATAAACAAGGGAAGAAAGAATGCAGCGTATCTGAAAAGAGTAAAATATCCTTCATTATTCCAACAAACTTTCAGATATTTGAAAAAGATCAAAACATGAGAAATTCAGTGTCTCTAAAATAATAAGTAAGAGTTTGTAAAGTTTGCAAGTGCTGTAACTAGGTATCTTTACTCTACATGGATGAAAAATGTGGAGAATATAGCACAACCTAGAGATACGGTTTGGTTTATGACAGATCCAGATTCTTAACATTAAATCCATCTGAATGCATCATACAGAATTCTCTACTTTTTCACATCTCCAGGTTATTCCCACCTTTATATATTTCATGCCTTTTTGTTAGAAGATGGGAACACTATGTATACACCATATTCTCCTATGTCTAACCAATTTTCCACCTCCACACATTTTTTTTCTAGATATAATACTTGCAAGGCCCATCATCCTCAACATCTCATACTTCATGCTCAGTAATAAATATCACATGCCAGATTTCATCCCATTTTTATTCACATCAGCATCAGATCTCCAGACAGAGGTTAATCCAGATGGCTGCCAAATATAAGTGCTGAGCAAGAAAATAGTATATACAAAATGCAAGTAGAATTGTCAGATAATTGTTTACATTAAATCAGTCTAGCATAAGTCAAGAATTAAGTATTTGTGACAATTCTCAGTCTCACCACTTAACACTTCTGCTCTCAAAATTAAACAGGATTGCAGTTGGACTGATATATTATTATCTTTATAAACTAGTAACAGAAATGATATAATACATATTTGAGGATAAAGATTTTTTTTTTAATTTAACTCCTAAATCCAAAGGACACTTTTACAAGCAATTTTAGACTTAACAAACTGATTTTTGATCCTCTTGGTCTTGAAAGAAAATGTTCTATTAACACTTTGGCTGTTTCAGTGTATGATTTTTTGTTATTAGTATTCCACATCATAATGTCATGTAGTGCACTGGGAGTTAAAGAGTTAATTTTCCAGTTCCATGGATCATTGATAGTTCCAGGTATATCTGTCTCAGAAGAGAAGAACTACATACCCCAGAGGACTTTGCACTACTTTGGGTTTTCCATTTTCCATTCAGAGGGAAAGACAAAACTGCTTGCAAGTCATGAGATCACTCTTTTTTCCCTTTCTGCTCATCCCAACAAAGTGTGTGTCCCCTACCCATCTCACCTTCAGCATTAGAGTAAGATCTTTGATTTTTGGACACTCTCACTTTATTTGATTTATTAGTTTCAATTCCAATTATATTGTGCTACTTTGTATTCCAACATCTTATTCAGTAAATTAACTTTCCTCCTCAGATTGCTGCTGCTGTTCTGTTTTTAGGTCCATCTCCCTGCCCTTTTCCCCTTTCCCAGGGCATGGGTCCGTGGGTCCCCTTGCCATATTCATCATGAAATCAAGCTGAACCAGCCTGTAAACAGTAGACACAGATTCACTGCTTTTATGGTACCAATGGACACGTTCAGTGAATCAGCATACGTTGGGAACTTCAGTTGTAACATGTAAATTAGTAGCTTACATCTTGACCAAAATACGCATTAAGCTGTATTTTTCAGTTCAGTTGTTCATTAACCTCGTTTCTCAAAGAATGCGGGCAATTGCTTACAATGTAACAGAAACACTGACCTGCAAAATATTCAAGAGATCATACAGGTCACCCCAAGGTAAGAGGAAATCTACCTGTGCCTTTCCAGACTAATATTTATCTAATCTATTAGAATTTCTATCACTGGAGTTCCTTTACATTTTGTCCAGGCAATGTACACCAGCCATTTACCATCATTCTGTCACTAGCAGTAGAAAAACTGATCTGAGTTTTCCTTATGTTACTTCATACCCATTAACTTCCTGTCTAAACTACCTAGGATATGGCTAACAGGCTGATTCTTTCCTCCTCATAGCTGACTGGTACATACTTGAAAACTATAATTCATCCCTCATTCTTCCCACATGTAAGCTAAAAAAAAGCCTAATCATTTCAGTCTTTCTATGTAAGTTTTTTGTTTGAGGTTTTTTGTTTGTTTTTCCCTCCATTCTCTTAAACCTCTGACTATTTTAGTCCTTCTCCCTTGAACATCTATTGCTGCATCCAAAACGGGGACCGAGGAGGAATGTAAGATCAGAAAACTCATGTTATGCAGCTTACAAAGCTCTGTCTTTCTACACCCTTCTATAGTATCTTCTTTTTTCCTCCTTGCTTTGTTTTTTTTTCCTCCATGACTCTGTTGGTTCCTGCTCAGCAGCAGAACCATGACAGCACTAGGCTCTTTCCTGATGAACAGCTACCTACATTATATTCTGTCATGCATCTGTACTGCTTCCTGCCCAAGTCAACCTGTCTTTACACTTATTCCTACTGAATTGTATCCCATTTCTTCAAAGTATTTCTTCGATTAATCAGAATTACTTCAAACTTTCCTCAGGGTTGCTCTCAGGAGGACGCCATTTCTAAAGCCCTCCTCTTGATTACTTCGTCACTTGCTGGAATGATACCACCTTTACTCTGTCTCCCTGCCTTCCTTATGAGAGAACTGTTTAAACAAGAGATATAATTCTAGCAAATTCTATCTATAGAGTATCTTTAAATTATATGGTACCTTTAAATCTTAAACTTTAAACTGTAAACTGCCTTTCTTCCAATAGCCACCACACAAGGAAAGACAAACATCCCAGAAATTGAGCTTTTTTTTTTTTTACCAGAAACAGTATAAACTTGAATTTGCAGTTGCATCTTCAGCAACAGCACTGCACAAGTCATCTTAGGCCCTCTCTGCTCCAGGCTGCTCATTCTCACCTCCATACTGCTTAGCACTAACTGAATGCATTGCACTTGTGTATGTCAAATAGAATCTGAAAATCAAACCACCCAGGCACTCATGCAAGCACAGACCAGAGGCATGAATTATGGTGATGGAGATGGCATGAATTAAAAAACTTCTGAGATGAATTTTCTGGTGATTTAACTCAGTTACAATTTTCAAACAGAAATCATGAGATGCTTAAGCTGTAGCCAGGCATAAGTTTTGCTGAAAGCCAAGCAAGCTAAAAATGGAAGCATCTTTCAAAGTTTATCATCATCTGCATGCTGCCAGTTACTGATCTAGAGATATATCAGCTCTAAAGACTCGTACAAGCACAGTTGCAAGCAAAGCCAGTCAGTTTCTCATCATGTGCTGGTAAAGTACTGCAGATACTTCAGTTCCCATCTGCTGAACCATGCTGAAGTATAAGGGATACTACCGTTTTCACCTAACACAGGTAGATCCAGAAAAGGTCAATCTGCTTACGATGGTAATTTTTCATGAATCTGGCCTCAAAACAAGATAACATCTTCATATTTTTTTCCTCAATGTCAAAAGACAGTTTGAATCCAGAATTCATAATGAACAAAATTCTCTTTCCTGGGATAATGTATTTTGGATCCCTGTGAAGTGAGATAACTAAGTTTGCCACATATGTTACAGAACATATATATCCTTCCACATATATTATCACTCATAACATGGCTTACCTGCACATACACAGGACCCAATCTAGAAAGTCATTTTCACACATCCTTGACAAAGGCATATTCCCTTTCAAGCCAGAGTACAGCTCTCACATGTGAATTTTAAGTCACTGACAGAAAATGGATGACAGAACTTGTTCCTTTTTATTGTGGTTGTCTCCCTGTCACTGGATTAAATGGCAGAACTTTGAACTATGCTGTTGCATTTAACAGCAGTGACTGAAACACCTACTGTCCTTCTGCTATTTTGGACGTGACAGCAACTATTTTTCAAACAAGTTTCCATTCATAATTAAGCTTCCAACATGCAAGTTCAATGTTCTCTATTTGATTATTTTAATAGTGCCTTGTATAAGCTAGCCAAGGCTATTATTATTTTTATTTCTGTGTGTGAAAAGGCAAAAGACTCATGAAATCGCTTGCATTCCTAGAGTCTATCGCCTTTGGGTAGGAGTACTCTTGATCACAGACACTGGCAACAATAGACAGAGCTGTAAAAACAGCGCGTACACACGCAGTGTGACAGACTGGATAGCCATCTTAGGACAAGAGAAGTACAGTTCACTCTTATGGCTTCAGCAATAGTCATCTGTGCCAGTTTAAATCTTCAGCAGAGGAATTTAAATGAATGTTGATAACCGGCCAAATAGAGTCTACCTTCAGTGATGAAATGAATTCTTATTATTATTGCTATTTCTGTCTATAATGAAGATGGAAGGCCTTTATAGTAACATATGGAAAATCATTATAGCCTTGGTCCGAAAGTAATTGCCAGTGGGCAGCGTGCTGTTGACTCCTTCCAGTTTGTTGTTTCCTCACTTCACCTGGAGGAATAATTTCTCCTTCCGCAACACAGCAGTGGTTTAGCTTCCATGATCATTAATGTCTGGTGCCCCTTACAATTACAGTTCTCAGCAAATCCAAAAGCCATAAAACAACTTAATGCCTTTGAAATTCAATGTCTATCATGACCACATGGTGCTAAATTCTCACTTTGTTAGATTTGCTAAATGCAAGGACACAACATATTTGGCTGTGAAAAAAAATTTATCAAGATGGGATATTCCTTTTGACATGAAAAAAAGACAAATAGGAAAAATCACCCTGCGCTGGCAGAGAATGGCATGGACCATGCAATTATAGAGAGCCTCATGTACTAATTTCAACATCAAACTTCCCAAAGGTAACCACACTCACATTCTCCATTAACTGGAGCCAGTTGCAAAGTTTACACCAATGAAATATAAAGTCAGGGAACATCTGAATCTGTGGGCTGAATTCAAAGCCATAATTAGAACAATTGAGTCTTTGACATCTCCAGCTTTTTAAACTATACAAGATTTTAGTTAGACGTGGTAGAAAATGAGCCTTAGACATGACCACCCCCAAACTGTTCTTCCCTCTGCTCTCTGCATACCTCCTTTCCCTCTCAGCTTTGAATTAGCTGGTCAATTTCAAGTTTAAAAGCCAGACAGAAATCTCAAAGGTCAAGCTGGGGGGATATGAGTTGGAAGAGATGTCTAAGATTTGATTTAGCACTCTCCACTTGAGAAAAATCAGGCAGAAACCTGAAGCAGCTGGCCCATCTGACATCTGGGCAGTATACACATGCAGTCTTCTGAACTAGCATAACGCCATAGTCCTTTGCTTCACTGAGATGTCTAGAAGCACCAAGAGAGGAAGGGAAAGAAAAGTTGTTTTAAAGGTTGCATATAAATAGGGTACACTGGCTCTCCTAGTTCTATTTCTCACAAAACAACTTTGTTAGCAAGGTTATAATCTATAACCATGATCAGAACCACCTTTAAATATTATGGATTGAATGACTCTGAAACTTAACAATTCATAGCAACATTTAAAAACAACAACAAAAATCTTTACTTAAATCAAGACTGGAAGATTTCTGCCTTTATTGTTTTTTGAAAGACTTCCTCTAGTTCCAAACAGAAATAATTCAAGGAAGTCTTACATAAGAAATCTGATTAGGCAATCCCAGCAGCCCTTTCTATCTTCATAACTCATGCATCTGCTTCCAGACAGCAGGAAAAAAAAAAAAAAAAATCAAGAAATGGACTCACAAGGATAATTATGAAGATCCACAAAACTGGCTTCCATGCTTCTATGGAAGTCAAAGCATATGCGGAAAATGGTAAATATCAAACAATTGTGATATTAAAAAAAATTAGTCAGAGTGGACATGGGTTTACATGCTAAGAGGATGGAATGTAGGCCTCCAAGTGTTTGGAGATTATTACCTTGCTTACTTTTACTTCAAACCAGACTGATTACTCCATTATGGCTGCATATTTCCACATATACTTATCTGTCCATTTAATTTTACACTCAGTCTTTCTCCTGTGCAGGTACTAAGTGGATCCATAAAGATGCTTATGATCCATAAAAACGCTGGTGTTCACACACCATTTGTTACTTCAAAGGAGGAATAAATACTTTCTTCCCATCTCCCCATAATCAGTAGTTACAGATCTCTAGTTGTACTGAGAGGCTCAAGGGCAGAAAGAGTGCATAAAACCATGACTCCTTCCTAAAAGTGATGCAGTGATTCAGTCTAACCACTCATTGTTATGCTACATGGAAGGAAAGACATTGCAAACAAGTATGGGAGTTACTAATGCATGGAAAAACATGAGACAGGGAAAAACATTGTCCTTAGTATACCTACTTGAGGAAAGAACAAAGGTGCTCTTAATACAGCAATGAAGATGCCACTAGAGCTAAAGGTGTAGACATTTTTCTTGGCAGTAGCTTTTTATATCCTTAATACAGATGCAAGAGTACACACCTCTTTCTTTTTTCATTTTTTCTTTTTTATTTCAAAATTCTTCCCTGTCAAGCAATCTGACCTCTTCAGAACAGAGAGAAGAAAAATAAAAAAGGCTAAAGAGCAAGATATTTTTAGCATTCCTAAAGGAGCTTCTTCCAAATGTCATTCATTACAATAGAGCTACATGAAATCATCTCTCTGGATGCTCACTCCAAAATCTAGGACAAAGCGAACAGTTTCAGCTACAGCCCACCCCAGAGAAATGCTGCGTTCTCTGCTCCAGTATAATGCATTCAATTCAAAATGGTTTGTTCCTCAGCCAAGGGACACAGCAACATAATTTACTATTTCCCTTTTGAATATCCAATACTTAATAAATCTGATCTGCTGAGGAAGTGTTTTGAAAGTCTAGCCTGAAAGCATATCATCTGTTTCCTGGAGCTTCTTTCCAAAGGTTCAGCAGCTAATTTTATACCATTTTCATCCTTGAAGTCTTTCAAACAGATAGAAGGGGAAGAGAGAATTATATCACTTACAAAGCATGAACAAAAAGTGTTTCAAAAATTGAATCAACAATTATATCCATTATCCTTTGTTGCAAAGCATCCAAATGAAAGATAAAATTGCTATGTCAAAAATATCATTGCAATAATTCTTCTCTTATGTTTATGTAAGAGCTCGTCTTAATCTGTCGCAGTACTTTTTGTTTCAGACCAAATCTCCATTTATCAGCTTGAGGGAAGCTAACTGAATAGTATTGTGTAGCAATAACATGACTCATCTTCTCCATCATCCTCTTGGCTTCTCTCAAGGGGTCAGTTTAACTACCTGATGTTTTACATGCACTGATACATGGCAAACTGCACATAAGCAACAGTAAAGTTAAGGTTAGCATTTCCCAACTCCTCCTGTACATAAACAGCTCCGTACAGATTACACAACGAATCATAGAATGCACTAGAAGGGACATCTTTAAGATCATCTAATTCCAACACCCCTGCAGGAGTTGGACATGCCTCTCTAGACCAGGTTGCTCAAAGCCCCATCCAGCCTGGCCTTGAACGCCTCCAGGGAGGGGGCATCCACAATCTCTACAGGAAACCCATTCCAGTGGCTCACCGCCCTCACAGTCAAGGGTTTCTTCCTATTATCTTGTCTAAATCTACCCTCATCCAGGTTAAAGCCATTTCCCTTCATTCTGTTGTCACATTTCCTTATAAAATTCCCTCCCTGGCTTTCCTGCAGGCCCCCCTCAAGTACTGGATATCTGCTATAAGGTCCCCCTGGAGTCTTCTCTTCTCCAGACTCTTTGAGCCTGTCTCCATATGGGAAGGTGCTCAAGTCCTCAGAAACACACAAGCATCAAACAAAAAAACAAGGTTTTGTTTCTTCAGACACTGTACATGCAGCTAAACTAGACAGCCCAACCTATTTGTTGCTCATTACCATTAACACAATACTTTTTGAGGGACAGACACCTGTAAGCACAGATATGACCATCCAAAATTATTGGCATCAGTAACCATTAAGATTGTAAAAAACACTAGGAAGGATCAATTTCTGAAGCACACACTCTCCCTTCCTCTTTAGATTGCAGTGTGGGAGTTAGTCATCTTAAAAATCTGGGGTTGTGCAAAGGCACAGAAAAGAGGCAGAACATAATTATTCAGGTGTAGGATAATGTCAGCTCAGTGTTCACTTTTGCTGTCCGCAACATGGCTCTGATCCCCACTGTCATTTATATAATTCGAACATAAGTATCTAAGTATATTTAGTGCTTTTTAGGATCTGCACCTAGGCTTTTAGTAGTTTTCTGTACTGTGAATGTTTAAAAGGTTTACAGAAGCAGACCAACTTTCAGCACAATTTAGTGTACAGATCTAGGCAGGGATAGTGGTGAAAAAGAAGAAAAGAACTCACGTGGATAACAAAAACAGCTGTAATGGGGGCACATTAACAATGTCAGGTCATGTCTACTTCCTTTTTATTCAGTATGACTCAGCTATATCTGACATTCGCAGCAGAGAGGTCTCACATTGCTAAAATATGGAGAGGAAAAAAAAAAAAGCAAACAAACCCCTGAATACAAATTCAGAGTCATACTAAAGATTTTGCCAGAAGTTGGTATTTCACTGCTTTTCTCTTGTAAGGGGGCAGGGGTGAGAGAATTGTAGTACTTAGTGGTATACATCTCTGAAAGAGGATACATCCTTAATGAACACCATCAATCACCCTGAAAGATGTATAAAATACTAATGTGGATCTTCTCATCCATTTATTCTATCCATCTCTAAGATTATTCTCCTTTTACTGCCATTTATCCTTTATGTTCTGTAATTTTCTATTTGTTCCTAACTTCCCTTCTTTAGCTCCCTGCTCCCCCTTGATTTCTTTCACTTTTCACATTTTAGCAGGATAAAGGAAATTGATCCACTTTCTCATTTCTTATGCATCCCTATGTATTTGATGACCACTATAGGAACAATGAACCCTGAGCCTATATTGCCACATACCTACAAAAAATCACCTGAAGGTGCAGTAGAAGTCATGGAACTGACTTCTGTCTTCACCTCAGCCTCCCTTATAAATGCTATTTATTTATTTTTAACTATGTGACTGCTTTAAATTGGTATTGCTTATGTAATGCATGAAAGGGTCCTATGTGCTGCGTTACACCTAGTGCAGTGCCATTAATTCATTATTTGTAATCAAACCTCGAATGCACACCCATGAGGGGAGGAAGGGCGTCCTTCTCAGCCAAGCTAGTGCAGCCCTTTTGAAGCACTGCATAATCCATACTTCGCATTCAGATAGTTTAAGCAGAGTTTCTGTGTGTCCATTCCAATCCTTTACGTGGCAATAAAGCTGACACTTTCTAAAAGGACCCCTGTCTACACTTATATCACTGCTTGAACAAAGTATGTAGTGGTGGTAAAAGGACTTTCAGCCATTATCTTTTAATCTCAGTTTACCCAACACAGCTCCTGGATTTTATTTAATTGTTATAAACACATTTTAAAGCTACCAGTCTGTGCTGGCAGAGTTGTAAGCAAGGACAAGGCAATGGTAAAACTTGGTAATGAGATGCTGGTCATTCCATGTAAGGAAAAGGAAACACAGCTTGGTCACAAGAAGTTATAGTGTTTAATCATCCTGCAATCAGATGAGAGATTTTGTGGGTTTGTTGTTGTTTACTCATTTGTTTTCCAATAGTCATGAGGTTTTGCCAGTTTTAAGAACAGAGTGGAGAAAACTTCTAATCCAATGGTGGTATCGTTTTCTGGGCTACCTAACTCAACAGTTGGTGAGCTTATCCTCAGTTCTATGCCTAAAAATGAATCAGCATCTAGTGAAATTCAATAACTCAATCAGGCCCCAGTGCTCTCTGTAGAATGCATCTGAAGAACACGGTATCAAAGACAGCAATTCAAAGTGGAAGGTAGAAAGTCAGCAAGTTAGCCATGAGGAAATGCTGCAGAGAAGGTGGACTAAGGAAGATTATCATCTGTAAATTGAATTCACAGCCCTGAAACACCTCCAGACAGAAGGAAATGACACCTGCCTCGACTAGAGCTGACTGTTACCACTCTCCAGAAAAGGCAAAGCTTTCTCCCTCCTACTACAAAGGGGTAGAAGTAGAAAATATGATTGAAACTGCTAAAACACTCAAAGGGAAGCAGAGATACCTGCCAGAACACCTCAAATACTTAGACAAGATAAATTAATTCTAGCCTGCAGGGATCAATTGAGTTTTCCGTAGATAGCTACATCAATTTCAAATGGCTCCAAGAGCTCAAAAGAGAACAAAGAAGCCTGAAGGTGAGAAACATGAAAGATCCAAAACTAGAGATGAGGCAGCATAGGAGGGCACCAAAAGCTATACCTGATTAGTATCCACCTGTATTTCATACAGGCAATGAAACAATTTGTGAGGGGATCTAGAATGTTCATTTTCCAGGTCTTAAACAGAGGAGGCTACCAGCAACTGTGAAAGTCATATAATCCTACACGTCAGACCAGTTTCTAATGTTTTACTTCCACCTAGTCAGACAGGATAGCTTTGGTCTACTCAGAAATGCCCACACAGAGCACTGGCAAACACCACAGGTGTAAAGAGTGATTGATGTGGGTTAGGGAACATTGGTATGGTTTTTCCAAGAGTAAACCAAGTAACATAACTCTATTTGCACATCAATTTTAAAATTAACATTTTAAGACTATGTTTTGCTGCTCCACACCCTCAAGTTATATACATCAGAAATAAACCAAAAGAAGGAAGTGTAAAAGAAATGTAAAAAGAAGAAAAAAAAAGATAAGATTTAAACTCCATCTCTCCTAGTAAAGCTACAGATTATGCTTGAGTGTTACACTGTACTATATAGGTTATTGTGACAACTCATGAAGTATGGATACATACGGATCAATTAGACATCAGAGCTTCTAGAGATCCTGATAAAAAACAGAGGTGTCTTTAGTTACCTCAGATTTGCAAGAGCAAAAACATGCATCTAGCCTCGTGTGTGCAGCATCTAACAAAGTTCATGGCCAAGCCCATTCATTAAACAGGAAATTCCAAGGGGCCAAATCTCAAAGCTGTTATTCAACCCTATGCTGCACCGTGAGTCTTTTTGATTCCAGCACGGTCCTATGAACCAAAACAAGAGTCTTCTCTCACGAAACCCAGAGTTCAGCTCAATGACCTAAGATTATTTTCCTTTCTTAAGAGAGGGTTGCTCCAGGATTTGACCTCCTATGATCAAGGCAAGGATGTTTAGTCATTTGTGACTAACATGCTCAACAAGAACAAAAGTAAAATACAATCTTTGTCTTTTCCTACTTCACATAATGTCTCAGGCATACTGGTACAGCACAACTGTGAGTGCAAAGCTAAGGAGACAACTACACTAGGAGAGAATCCATCTTGGAATACTGCATCCAGTTCCAGAGCCCCCAACACAAGAAGGACATGGAGCTGTTGGACCATGTCCTGAGATGATCAGAGGGCTGGAGCACCTTACCATATAGGGACAGGCTAAAAGAGTTGGGGCTTAAAGATTGTATCTGGGAGGGAAAAACTTTTAACCTACTATGCTGCATAACCAATCATCAATTTTAACAACTCAAACACAATAAATAATAACTCTTGTGTTCACCATTGCTCAGTCCGCTATGTTTCACACCTTCTCTATTCTAGTCTTTCTCTCTAACAGTTATACAGTTTACTCACAAGGTTAGATGTTAGAAGAGTGAGAGTAGTGATTTTCAAAAAACTTATCTAGAGGTAGGTGGAAGCTTTCAGGCAAATTCAAAGTTCACCAATTTCCAACAGATTTTATACTCTCAAGTGGCTTATATTTCAAGCATCAGTAGTAGGCCATGAGATCCTACAGTAGGAAAAATATCACAGTGATAGCAGAAGCAAATCCTTACTGAAGAGCTATGGAACATGAACGATGGTTTTCTAGTCAGAGCAAAAGTTTCACAGATTTCAGAAATCAACATTATCTACTTTAAAATGCACTCTTCTACCTATATCAAAGAATCTCAAATCAATCTTGCAGATTCTACACATCTCCAGAAATACACTCGTTAAGCTCACTTATCCACTATGCTTTGAAACAAAGAGACAGCACTATTTCTCATACAAGTGGTTACAGAGGAGCTTCAAGAGACTAGAATTACAGAGCTAATTTCCATTTGATTTTACACTTTGCATCAGGCTGTCCTCAATACAGGAAGTTTACAATACAAACACGAGGAAAAACTTAACTAGGAGGGTGACAGAGCACTGGAACAGGCTGCCCAGAGAGGCTGTGCAGTCCCGTTCTCTGGAGACATTCAAAACCTGTCTGGATGCCTTCCTCTGCAACATTCTGTAGGGAACCTGCTTTAGAAGTGGGTTGATCCCCAGAGGTCCTTTCCGACCCCTACAACTCCATGACTCTATTTATTGAACTTCCAGCAGGAAAGTTTTCTTGTACAGAAACAAAAGTATACAAAGACACAAACACATTAACTGTAGCTTTTTGCTTTCTCTCAGCTCTTCCAAACTGTGCTACAATATCACTGCTGCAGTGGAATTTTGTTTATATATATATGAGACCAGAATTTCAGAAGTATCACTACCTTGTAGTTGGCATTTTCATGAAACCTTAAGAAATCATAGTATCATTACTTCTGGGATATTTTTTTCCCCGGTTTTACTACCAGTACATTTTTTCCTTCTAGAGAAGCAAAATATTTTAATCATTATTTTACTTGTAATTCATGGGCTGTTCAGACCACGTTAAAGGAGTCATTCTGGAGGCTTAAAGCAACACTGCATGTGATTGCCAGTGAAATCAGAATTGCCAGGGAGGTATTTTTCACATCATTTTTTTCAGAACAAAAAATAATTTGTCAGACTTAATGGACTGCAGTACATATATGTTGTAGCAAAGTATTTTATTAATTTTCAACATCAGATTAGAAGCTGTGGATCAAATAATTGTATTTGGATTGTATTCAGACACCCAATTCATCTCAGTTTGAATAGGAATAGTGTTCTACCTACTCAAGGAATTAAGTCCAGTGTATCTGCATAGAAAACAAAAAATCCAGCAGACCCTGACAATCAGTAGAGATCTGACCCAGAAACTGACAGCTGTAGACCCCCCAAACATGTCTACAAGAAAACATGAACCAGACCCCTGAAAATGTAATGCCTCTCAAAGAAAGAATGTAGCCAGCCTAAATCCCATCTTTTACTGTGGTTAGTCTCCTGTGCTTCAGAGAAAGGCCCGAGAGCCCCCCCAAAAAACACAAGTCATTATAACTTATCACAGGGAAGTTTTCCTTTTCATGACCCTGTAGATGACAACTGAAATCCTCAAAGCATGGCATTATTAACCAACCAAGCTTTTTTCCCCTTCTTTAATAAGCACCAGCAGGAGACATCTTTGCATCGGATGCGATAGGAAGCTGAGGTTCAAAGTCAGACCACTCAGGAACAGATGTTTCCTAGTGGAAAGCTATGCACGGGGACTGAGATTCACAAAAGGAACCAAATGGCTGGTGGGTGCCCTTCCATGATAGTCTGTAACATTGTAATCACCATTAGTAACGCTACAAACCCAGACACTTAATTGTACTACATTGAGTTAAAGCTGTCTTTGTTTTGAGATCCTTAAGTCTGAACTCCATTACAAAATTATTTACAAAAGACTGAAGACTCAGGAGGAATACACCTCACTACCACGTTCCAGTATGATAAGTAATGGTAAGAAGTAACCACTGCTTCTAAAAATGTTTCTTCAAGCACACCCTATCCTTGAGCTGTAAACATACTTCAAATCAGTGTAAAACTACCTTAACTGCTGTTCTGTTTTTGAGTTCCAGTGGGCAAAAAAAAGCAGTGTCATTGTGACGAAAAATTTAATTAAGACTTGTTTAGTAAATGACCTATTTTATAACAAGTTTATTTCTAGATGCTCATATTCATTCCACATTCAAAGAGCAGATACAAAGTTTTGGACTAACACTTTGTAAGTAAAAGATGAATCTCTACATGAAGTACAAAACTGAATCAGTGTTGACCACAGATCTGAGATCAGCTCTCAATAAAACAGCTGCAGACTGTGGTTATCATCATGTCCTCTAGAGTATTTCTGCAGATGCTTCATTGCATCAAACTGGAAAATCTGATTTTTTGTTAATTGTACTTTCAATTGTAGACAATATTACGGAGACAAAGTCATTTCTTATCATAATTTTGTAACAACAAAGCAGTTCAAAACCTGGCAGTTTGTGCATGTCAAACATTGGTAAATACTTGGGAAAAACATAACAGCCAGGCATACAGACCTTCAGCATTTTTAATGCTCTTTTTCACAACATAATCTGTACAGCAGACATCTGAATCTGTCCTAAAGCTGATAGTGCTTCCAGCTCCCTAACAGAGGGTAGGGAAAGTTTAGCTGCAACAGGCCACAGCAGCTGCCTTACACTCCAGTCCAGACAGGGAAAAATAGAGAAGAAATTCCGTGTCCCTCACCAACAGAGCTCTTTGTTGCAGGGTGAAGATAACCTGGCAGCATCTTTGATTAAACAGGGACAAAAAACTGATGGAAAGGTAGAAGGAAAAAGCAAGCAATCCCATGGAGCACTGCTGCCATGCTACTCAAACACTTTTTTTTTTCTGGGTAGATTAATATTGAAACTGCAGGTACTATGTTAGCAGCAGCAGCAACAAGCTGTAACCTGTCCCTTCCGTCCCCCTCACATAAGCAGAAACATTTTTGAAGGCTCAGTGCATTTGTTGATTTTGCACAGGTGGGGAGACTACGGAAATTCCACCTGGATTCAGATGAAAGCCACTTCTTGAAGAAAACTGAAGAGTTCTGATATTGCTGAAAGCCTCAGCAATACAAAAAGACCTTTTTCAAATAATGTGGTTGTTTGTCTTCCAGATATTCAAATTAAAATTTTTCTGCCAATGAACTCAGTGACAGTCCGATAGCCAAACCATCCACCACAGACAGGCTTCTCATCTTCACTTTCCCCACCACCCCTTCCTAGCCAGAATCTTCCCTCTCTCTCCCAGTAAAGCTGAAACGCAAACTCCTTATTACTCCTAGAAACAAGCAGGTAGTCCTGAGTAACTGCCACACTGTGCAGTAGCCCATGAAGTTGTCCTTTCATAAATTATCAAAAATCACTATACATTCAAGGGCAAAAGTAACTATTTCACCATGTAGACACACAGCCTCTTCAAACAGAGAACCTGGGTGCCCTGTTCTCTTTTGTTATACAGAAAGATGTTCAGAAATGAGAATTTCTTTTGCAAAGGGAGAAACAAATAAAGGATTTCATGTAAGAAGCTAAACTGTGTTAAGTGTTCTAGAAAGATCTGAAAAAAATATATAGCAATTCATAATCATAAATTATATTCCAGTACTAAATGATAAAGACATTTCAAAGAATGGGAGGAATAAATTTTCCCCAGGCAAAAATAAAATGTTCAAGACTTAAAATGGAATAGTTCATTCGGAAGGGACCTTCAAGGATCATCTAGTCCAACTGTCTGAGTACTTCAGGGCTAAGCAAAAGTTAAAGCATATTATTGTAGGCATTATCCAAATGGCTCTTAAACACTGACAAGCTTGGGACATTTCTGTTTCTATTAAGGATGACAAATTAAACAAAACCTCTCTTCTCAAAGAAATACTTCAAATGAATAGTTTTTCATTTTTAACTCTGTCAGTTCATTACACAGTAAGATCTAGAAGATCTAGACTAAGATCTGTGAAGAACACTGTATAAAAACAACAACAAAAAAGTCCTAAAGCTCAAACCTGGAGTTGGTTGGTAAGTTCAATTTTTTCCACTGTGTCAAAAATTCCCATGATTTACCAAATCAACTTTAAAATAGATAGCTGTCCGTGGACTGTTTTGCAGCTATTTTTGATAATTAAATCCTCAAAAACACCTGGTTTTGTTTTGGTTTTGTTTGTTTTCCTTTCAAAAAGAAATGCGAACAGCTCTTCTTGTAGTCCCAGAAAGCAAAGAAATTTTGTATTTAATACATTTTTTCCAACCTATTTTAAACATATCCTGATGTTTTACATACATAAGAAAAAGCTCTACAAAGTAAAAATCCCTCATGACCTGTGTGTAAAAACAGCCTCTCTTCCATAGTGGTCACTTCTGAGGTCCACATTCTCTCCACTGATTGATTTTGACCAAAGAAGTTGTCCCTGTGGCACACTCACAAACATACTAAAATTGTGTTGTTATGCTGCCATTACCTTTTTCTGTTAGAGTTTTTTGAAGCAAGGAGCCTGAACATGCTAAACATGTTGATGTTTCCAGCAATAGAACTACTCTGCCTTTCTGCTTAGGCACACATTATTCTTCAACTCCTTCAGATGTAACAGGAGTTAATCATCTGCAGGCTTGCATTAATTTGAGTATGAGTAGGGGGGTGCCCTGCTGGACCCACGCTTACTGATACTATTTAAAACACCTGGACAGAAACCTTCTCAGCCAACAGCTAGGGACCCTGCATGACAAGGTAAAAAACAGGCACTGGGTACAAAAATTCTCACCTCAATAAAAGGTTTGCGTTGGAAAGGACCTTAGAGGTCACCTAGTTCTAAATCCCCTGCCATGGTGAGAGGGTGCCTTTAGCACCTGAACTAAACTGTTACTGGATTTCTTTCTCTCTTAGCTTTCTTTGCTTATATGCCTTCTGAAAACCAAGGCACTCTTCGAACCATTCAGCAGTGCTGCACCTACCAGCACTTTAACATGGTGGATGTCAATAGCACTGTGCTCATGAAGCATAGCCAGCCCCAGGCAAAGCATTCAAAAAACACTGTGACCACCATTTTCTTCAGGAGTTTTTCCATTTTAATATTCTTCAAGAGAGCAACTAATAAAGCTGAGGTCACTGCAGAAACAAAGAAGTCCATCATCACACTCATACTCTTAAAGCAGATGTATATCAAAACCCTATGACTTACATTGAGACATGGACCTGTTCTTCAGGTCCATGGTTTGTTAAATATCTTACTTCGCTGATTATTAAAGCATGAGGGCTATCCAAATTTTCAGCAGGCAGAGAGGTAGTCATTTTACTGTTGCCCTTCAACACCCATCTCAGTTCAAAACCATCTTAGTGGTTCCAGTAAAAGTGTCCCTGTGTAAGACCTGGACTAATAGAGAATCAGACTCTGGCATTTTGCTTTGGGGCACTCTAGATTTAAAAGTGAACTGCAAAGCTCAAATCTGAGAGTTTGGATCCACACCCATTTCAGTTTTCTTTTATTACTTCTTAAAGCTATAAAAGTGTGCTCTAATACATACCATAAGCAAACAAGTTGCAAGGCAGACTAATTATATCACTCTTACCCTTTGCTTAGAGTAGTTTTAACTCATCTCTAAATTCTAGTCATCTGTTTCTAATTAGAGTACATTTCAATTTCCTCACTGGATATGAGGAGCAGCAGCACTACTGCTCACCGGGGGCCCTTGTCAAGTGCAAATAAGAGTCAAGAAGAAACCTGGTACTCTGCGAAGCAAGCTGCCCTGGCAGCCTCCAGCATGGGCATTCAGTCAGACCTCACGAAGTACAGGGCATGTAACCTATACTTGCACTGTTGCTAATGAAGGTGAAAATATCATCTGCTCTTCTCAAGAACAGTTTTCCCCTGTTACCACTTGCTATAAAAAGCATACTAATCAATAATTCGCATCACCATCAGTTGCTGTCCTGCTTTGACACATCTTTTACAGTAGAAAATACTTTTGAATATTGTCACCGGTGTTTCAAGGTCTGGAGGCTGTAGAGATGAACATAGAAGCTTAAGTGGTTGGAAGGAGACAGGAGCACAGCTGTGCACTTATCAATCTATATTACTTTATAGCTCACATTTTCCCTTGCTTCAGAACAATGGGATAAAATGCGACACCACCAAAGGAGTTGCGCATTTTTTTCCTCCTCAGTAAGGAAAAAAAATAATCTGCACTTCTATTGTTTACAGATTTGAAGAACAGAATACTGTTAGTATGTGATACTTAGAATAGGCCTTTCAGTTTACTGCAAGAAGAATCAGTCCACAAAAATCACGAAGTAGGTGATGGAAAATTCATCTCTTACACTTATTCTGCAGATTAAGTTGAGAAAAGACTGTCCAACATACAATCCTGGGGTGGGCTTTCTTGTTTTAGGATACATAGCTCCAAGAACAAAAACTGCAATGTTCTCATGTCAGTGGGGAACATCCAACAGTATGGATAGAAGGAGAACTACTAATCAGTTCCAAATACTATTCTTTTTAGTTACTAGAAGCTTCACTTAAATTAAGAAAATAATCTCCCGATTGTGATATTTTAATACCAAGTCATTTGAGAAAGTTGGGGCTCATTTTACATTTACTCTCAGAAGTCTGTAATTTTTTAGTTTCAAGTGTAAATTAAAAGGAAATGATTTAGTGCATCAAGACTTTCGTGAACTGGGGTCCCCCTCAGATTTTTTTCATGGTATTTCTCATTCAAACACTTGGTAAGAGTAGGAACAACATCTGCACAAAAATAAATAGATAAGGCAGCACTTCTTCGCACACTTGAAGAATTCTGTGATTTCCACATAATCAGTGTGAAACTATCAAAACTTTGTCAATTAAAAATTGAGATGCTTTAAAACAACTTGTTAAAATACTGCTGGAGAAAAACTGAAGCAAAGTGAACTAAGTCCAAGACTCTCATTAACTGATATCATATGATCTAACCAGTCAGTTTCTCACTCAACCATTTAACAGCTAAATCTCAAGCATCATTCCTAAGCACATTTCTCACAAAGCTATTAAAACCCTACAGGATCTATTCACTTTTTTTTGTTGTTTGATTAGCATTAACTGCATGGTGCATACCTAGAAATAACTTCACACAAAATTAGAGCCATGTGCAAAACCTGCAGAGTCCAAAATGAAGTGAGACACTCTCAGCTTCTCTGAGTGGGAGCAGATGTAGAGCCCTGACTATAAGGCTTCCAGGCAGAGCACTAAAAGGTGTCTTAATTCACATTTGCTGGCAGATTTAGGTGTACACCACAGAAACACCTCCAATTGACTGCTACCCCCAAACCACCTCCCACTGCAACATCCCAGCTGACAGCAGGCACAGCTGAGTAGGATTCATACACACTTAAATCACCATTTTCTTCTGGCACAGTAATGTAAACAATTGGTGGATATACCATTAGAGCTACTTATTTGACATTCTGCATGCAGCCAGAGCATCACTCAGTGCACAACATTCAAGAAATCTCCCCATTTAGACAGAGTTTGGAAGGAAAGACAGCCTCACCCTGATTGCTGCCCAAGCTCTCATGTGAAAGCTCCACAGGGCAAGACATGTTTCTTCATAAGGCTGAACAATGCTCAGACTAATGCATTCATGAGTACAGGTAATGTTGCCATCTAGTGACTCCTGCCATAGCAATATTGGCTAGATTTTGATTGGGCTTCATCAAGTATCCTTAACAGCCATACGGTTTTCTCCAATTTGGCAGATGGAGTGTATAAATTTTGGGGTTGCAATCTTTTCCATATCATACCATATTACAACAGAGAATCCATTAAAAAACAAACAAAAAAATCAAATCATTTTAGAGTCTCTTTTCCTCTAGCTACTAGAACAGCAGTTGCAACCATACTTGAGCCTGCTTTTGACCAAAGTGAGGAGCCATGAAAACCTACTGCTCACCAGATTTATTCTGTAAGTTCAGTGATTTCCCTGGCACCAGGCTGTTACCTTGCACCACTATTCAGGCTGTTAGAAAACAACATTGTTAAATCCAGCTTACAAGATGTTAATGGATTGAAATATATCCAACAGCACCGTAGTAGTGTGCATACAGAACAATCTTTGCAGCTTTGCTACATCTCCACCATGTTAACCAAGCTTTAAGATATACTCCAAGTCATTCACCTCAGAATGACAAAAACCTCAACCTGTCAACTGACCTGTTGCAAATACAGTAGGTCAAGCCTGCACCTCTCCTAATGCAAAACTGGCAGAGCTGTAACCAAATCTGAAGCATTTAGTGTTTTTGTTTATACATCACAGAAGACACTTCCTTTCACTGGAGTGTTTAGTGCCACAGTCTCTGTAGAGGCAATGTGAGGGAGTTAACACGTGAAGACTTTCTTTGTTGCTTTTTTTCGTGTGTGTGTTTTGTTTGTTTCTTTCTTTTCCTGAGCTGATTTTGTTCAGATTTTGGTGGGGTTCTGTGTTTTTGTTTTACACCAAGAACGTGGTTGCAATTTCCCTTCAATAGGCTGAAGGCTCTTGGGCAGAGAAAAAAAAAAGAAAAAAAGAACATCAGGAAAGAATTTAGTAGGAAAGCATGATCACCACACACTGGAATAGGTAGAGAGCTACAAATAGAAACATAAAGGCAAGCTCTAAAAGAAGTGGCTGGGTTTAGTTAAAAATAAGTGAGAGGAGAGCAGAAACAGACAACATTCAAAGGAGCTTTAAGAGTGAAAAAAAATAGCAAGACAGGGAAAGAAAAAGAATGTGCACTCTCAGGTAGCAATAGAAAAAGTGCAGCTCTGAGCACCTATAGGAGACAAGCAAGGCAAGGATCTAAGAACAGAGAGCAGATAAAATTACTTAAGGACAGAGGAACACCCTTGACACTTATGGAATTTGTGAATGCCTCACTATGGGAGCAAAATTAGAGGATTTTAACAATGCTGTTTCATTCTGCATCTCTTGCATTGACAGCCAACACTCTAAAGTCTGTTTCATGGGTTAGTCAGTAGCATATACAGTGCAAACAGCTACTGTAGGTATAATTTTAGTGTAGAACAGTTTGGAACAGTCTCAGTGCATCACTTTCATATCATTCTTCTACTTGAACTACTTTAATAAAGTCAGCTACACAACTTGGAGAACAGAGAAACCCTAACAGTGGCTCAATTTCAGTCTGTTTAGCTATACAACTCAATGCCTTAGGAAAATTCTGCGTCCCCCAGCATTGCCACTGGCTGCCAGCTCTCCATTAGCTTCCTCATGCATTCCAAGATTTATTCTGTTATTCTCAGTGAAGTTTGTTCCACAGTTTGGGATCATACCAGTGCACGCATTCATATGCGCACAATCCTGGGAAGGTCAGAAGCCACAGATGTTTTGCTAAATACGCAGAACTCATGACTTGCATGAGATCTGTGCCTTACTCACAATGCACAGAGAAGCATATACAATACTACATATGGAATGCATCACATTTAGCTCACTTAAAACACGATTTACATTTCTCATTTTTTACACAGTTCATCCCAGATATACAGCGGTTGCTATTGCAAAGTTAACATCCAGCTTAAAAATAAAAAAAAAACCCTATCACTGCAGAGTAATGTTTCCCACAGATGAAGACTTGACGGCGTGACTGATGAAAAATGTGTGATTTCAGTACAGAAAAGACTGAGCAATGCAGAACACTCATGTAACACTTGTATCATGCATATAAGAGACGTGCCTAGTTCTCATTTATGAGCTACCACCCATAGTGATGTTTATACAGTGCAGAGGCAAACAATGGATTGCTACCTCAGAAGACTTACAGTTTAACTCTCCAACCAGTCCTTATGTCAACTCAGTCATAGCAAGCAACGACATTTTCTGAAAGTAGAAACAGGCTCCTGTAAAGAAAAGGCAAGAGTTTTAAAATGCACTGAACCCACCCTCAGGGAGAGTGCTAAGGATGCCTTATGAATGCTCTAATTTAGTCCTAAGGAGATGTATCCCCCTACCCTTCCAGTCACAGCTTGTGGAGCACAGAGCTATCACATTGCAATTCATCTTAGAGATTCTCTTTACACAAAGAGAATGTCTACACATTACAGCATGCCACCTTTTGTAATGTCTTGTAGAGCTAGCAGCCCCAAAGGTCTTCCTGCCCTTGAGCAAAGTATTAGTCTTACTTGTAAGACAAAATGTCCTAAGCTGGAAATTAAGTTTCAGAACCAGAATTCAGAGTTTGTTTCATCAACTAAGCCCTGAGCACTAGAAAAATAAGATTGTGTTCCCTTTCCATTGAACATGCAGAGTACACAAACTGCAAGCTAGGCAGGGAGGAAGAGGCAAAATCTTGGGGAAGAAACACAGCTGTAGAAAAGTAAAAGAAGAACATCAAGTTAAAGCAGTTCGAAGAGATTAGATCAAGATTCATTCAGATCTACCTAAAAACCTGCAGACTCCAACAGTGTGCTTGGCCCATGTCAGTGCTTAAATAACATCCTTGGTCTTGCCACACAGGGTCTGGCAATGTGACCGTCCTTACACACACCAGCATTGTTTGCCCTACAACTGAGGTGTGACTAAGACCACCTTTCCTGCCTCCCCAAGCTACCTACTATGACCTGACTGAACAGATAATAGGGATTAGCAAGTTGCAGCTGTAATTTCCTTCTTCCATCAAGATACAGCACATGCAGAGTGTCCAGGCTCCCATCAGGCCCAATGTAAGGCTATGGGGCCTGATCTGCAGAAACATCACAGGAGAAAGGCACAAGTGTGCAGTTTGAGATTAACTTTCTCCTTCCAAGCAAGTGATGTGTAAAGATGCTTCTGTATCATGTGAACTCTCACACTGCCAGGCACAGAGCTAGCTCCATGCATCAAGTCTAATGTGGCATATCCATGGTGGGACTTGATTTGAGGACAGGGAAAGAGGGTACAGGGCACTCATGAGGTGGGATCATACAGGACACATGAGAAAAAAAAGGCTTCAGGGTAGGCACACACACTAGAGGACGAGGGGGAAAAGAAAGTACTTCAGACTCAGAGATGGTCTTGGAGTAGTAGTCAGAAGCAGAAGCTACAAGACTTTGATAATAACTTCTACCTGTCAGCTATGAAGAAAACACAGCTGATATTTCCTTTTCTATGAAGGAGAGGTGTGCAGCTGCAACTGCAAGAAATCAGGCTGCAAATTTTGTTCTAATTATCTCAAGTGTATTTACATTTCAGGCATATGGGAAGAAAGATTTCTTCAGAAAGATCACTGGAGAAACTCCTCTCCTGAACGTGAGGAGTGTGTGAGAAGGCATTTGGCTTTCTAAGTAACTCTAACAGACATGCAAACCAGCAGAAACTCATCAGAATGACTAAGCAGGGAACTTCAGGTTTCAAACATATATTTTTAAAGCTCATTAGGACAGAGAAGTAAGGAAGAGAATTTTATTGGGGAAAAAAAAAAGAAAAGGAAAGAACCCAACAGTGCATGAGAATAGCAAGGCCTCCATTAGAAGAAATTCAAGCTTTAAATGGACTCTTGTAAACATGCGTCAAGTAAAAAAGTGGCAAAGAGTTTCACAAATGCTAGAAATGCTGCAACAAATTGAAGAAGAGAAAAAGCATGCACTGAGTAATAGGAAGCTTTTTTGCTTCTTAGATCTGAAACTCTGTAGTCTCAAAATACGTGAACTGAGACTTTAGAAACTGCACTACGTGAACAAGGGGGGAGAAACTGTAGAAATTTATGTCTAGAGGATGAATTTTGCAAGCCTTGCACTTCTGGATGTGAGCACAGAAGGAGGGATTTTACAAAAGCAAGAAAATCTGGCTTATCCCCAGCCACATACCCTTGTCTGTTCAACGATGAGAGGAGGTCAGGAAATTCAGATGCCCATGTGTATGCCTCACTGAGTCCATACATACAGGGCCCATCGCAACAACCAACACATTTTCTGTTTAAGCCCTTTTTCCTCCCTTGCAGTTCCTGTAAATTTCATAAGGTTGATTTGTACGTTTTTTCCTAAAGCTCGAGTGAGCTATGCATGTTTTATAGTCAAACCATCCATAAAGCAAACATGCCAAATGCTAGGGCAGCTCGCTAAAACTCATTCAGGCAAGTCCTAATTAAAAAGAAAATAAACCTTTGCAAACAGCGTGTCTCCAAGAGGTGAAAGGTCCCCGTGGTGCTTGGTGAGGAAACACCGTGGCCACCTTTAAACTTTAGAGTTTTATTAGTGCCTTTGTCAGCAGCGTGTATCTGTGTGCGCTGCGTTTTAATCGAGGCCCTGAGTTTGTCTGTGACAGACTCAAAACAGGAAATTAACACCCTGCGGTGTGGCGGCAAGGCCTCAGAGGAAGCAGCGGTGGGGTACACCAGGCCGAGGATGAACAAAGACCCATAAACATAACGTCACCCATAAAAGTCACACTTGAAGGCACAGGAAGGATACTAAACAACACTTGGCTGCATTACATTCTCGCAGTAAAAAAAAAAAAAAAACAATGCCCCAGGTTGAAAGGCGAGGCATTTTTCAGGCAGTTATTTTTTTGG
>VXAB01003170.1:216355-237096 GCA_013399175.1 Odontophorus gujanensis | reverse complement strand
CGTGCCTCAGGTTGAGAGGCAGAGCATTTATGAGGCAGTTATTTTTCTGGGTTTTTACCACAGTTTTGTATTTTCAGCAGTGGAGTTCAAAGTTAGGCGTAGGAAATACCCCACAAGCTCCCAAATGTTAGGTTTCCACTTGACACGTGGCTCAAGGCTAAGATACTGCTTTTTATCTACCTCCCTGTTTATTTGGGCTATTTCCTATTCAGAAGGGTCTCGACTTTTCTTCAGGCAGCTGGATGGATTTCTAATGTTACCATGGTCTTGCTGACCTTTAACACAGGGCTGTTAACATGACCTTTGCTTCTTTCCATTTCTACAAGGATGTTTCAGTGTAAACAGTTTGGAAGCCAAATAGCACCAGGAGATTCTTCCTCTCAGAGATGGGAACGCACAAGGAGAGCTGCAAGCTGAGAGCAGACAGTGAAAGAGAAAGGAAGAAGGCTCTGGAACACAGTACTTTTCTGCAGCTGAAAGATAACTGGCAACTGACTTTTACAGCACTCTACCTGCCATCTGCCCCACTTCCAAGGGAAGAGGTGCAGGAGGTTGTCACAGAGGCCCAAGGGAGCCTCTGTAGGACAGAACATCTGACAGTTGTTTGGGTGGAGCAACAGAGCCTTCAGATGAAGAAATATGGGCAATGTTGCCTAAGACAACTATTGTAACTCCCAGGATTTTGAAAGTCTGCAGTGTTGTCACAAACAGGGAAGATGCTGACTTTTTAAGAAAACCATACATTTTATAGCACACCAATTAAAACAATACTAGACCAAAGCTTTTTATTTTTATTTTTAGGAAGGGGAAAACTCACTGTTGTAGCCTTTATCTCTTTGCCTCAAGCAACTGTTAATATAGTTACATAAATTCTCATTCTATTAACCTAAATGAAAGGCACATCCAGTTTCATGGGGCAACAGGAATTGTTGCTGTAAATCAAAACAGCGTGCGGGATATTGAAGTGAGAGAAGCTGTAAAAGATTTCTACCAGGCTCCCCAGGCATGAAGCAGTATTTTGAGCACTGTAACAGCAGCTAGAAGCTTCGGGAAAAGGTGTACATTATTGGAAAGAAGTTTTGTTCACAGTGGGAGTTTCCTCTAATCCTGCACAGATTTAGAAATAATTTTTCAAGAGAGACCAAATAATACCCTAAATTCCATTAAAATCCAATGGGATTTATGTGCCTAACATCCTAAGTCCTTCTGAAAATCTCAGCTTTTATGTTTGGCTTATTCTGTACAGAATGAGAGGGAGATATTTCTTATATAACTCAAACAGTTCAGATTATACGCAAGTAATCCAAACCACCTGTGGAGTGCTGCAGTCAAAAATGTGTGCTTGTTCCCTCCCCACCACCTTCCTTTTTCAAAGTGGGGTTTTTAATGCATTTAGGCTTCAGACAGACTACAAAAAGAACAACTCTTGGGTAAGCATCTGAATTTTCCTTTTTTTTTTTTTTTTTTTGCCCTGGAGATTGGTCCTGACAGTTCCTTGGCTGCAACCAGTTGCTCCAAAGGACAAAAATGCACAGAGAGCAGCAGCTGCAGAGTCCCTATGCCTGGGGAATCCCCTATGAGGGAAATCAGTCAGCCTTTGAGTTGAAACTTGAGTCAAAATCAGTTCTTTGAGCAACCAGAGCAGCAGAGGTGCTAGATCAGCTTTGGATACAACTAAGGTATTGAGGTAGCCCAGAATTTACACTCATCACTACTACAAAATAAGCTATGGAATCCTGCATTCACGTTTTATGGATTGCCCGGAAGTAACCTTTGAAGACAAAGTATATAATCAAACTACTAATCTGCATAAATATGATTTTTAAAAGTGTACATTTGTGGGTTTGCTTTTAAACAGCAGTTTGAAATAGTAGGATGGACCCACTAGAAATGTCACCTGGACTCTGGCAGCTCAAACATGTGGCTTTCTACACGCAAGGTCTCAGTGATGCTCTGCTCTGGCTGATGCTGTTGCAAAAAGTCAGCAGAGGAAATCACTGAAGGAAATCTAAAAGCGTTCCACTCCCAAACAGGAAGCAAAGCAGCACCAAAAAACTGTGCAGTTCACAGGGGATCTGTTCAAACGAGATGGTATTGAAGAGATTCAATCCAGGATAGGATGCTGCAAGATGAGTTTAAAGACTCATAACAGATGGAAACGGAGTCTAAAATTAGTACAGGGTGTTTTTCCTCTTTGCACTATATTCCTGTCCAACGTAGTGAGATCACAGAGGCAAATGCTCTCTTACTGCTGTTGCTGGGAAAGGCTAACAGAAGTTGCCAAAACCTCTAGTGAGGTATATTAAAATCAATATAAACTTTTCTACTGTCCTTTCTGTGCAGTATTTTACAGTGTTAGTATTTTGATTAGGTAGTTACATATCTAGCAAAGAGTAAAGCTGTGCCTGATTTCACAATAAACAGCTGTTAATGGGGGTACATACAACATTAGCAATACTTTAAGTGGAAAATGTGAGATGGGAGTTGGCTGCTATGGGTTTTAGGGGCTTATGTAAAAATTAAATTTGGAATAGCCTCTGAAAGCTCACTCGTCTCTCACTGTTGCAAGTAACAATCCAAATAAACTCCCACATAACCCCCTCTCTCTGCAAGCTGAACAATAATCCTAGAGTAAAATCTGTTAAAATTAAGGTGGCTTAATTTTGAAACTAGGAGTAGGAACTTCAGAAAAAAATCATTTTCCACAAAACAGAATGGTTTGTAACGACATTATGTTCCTAAGCCTGGGAGAAAAAAAATAAAAAAAACCCTTCTGACAAATGTGACAACTGAAAAATAACAATTATTTTGGCAAATATCCTATTTTCAACCACCTGGTATTTGTTGACAAGCAGCACTTGGGCAGTCTCTTTATTCCTTAGGAAGGCACAGAGACCAATGCATAGACATACTTGCTCCCAACACTCACACAATTGCCACCAGCAAGCAAAACCACTGTTCCTTCAGTTTCTTGAGCACATGTTTCTACAACACACATCATTGCTCAGATAGCTTGGAATTACAGTAGGATCTAGTGACACTAGCCAAATTGTGCCTACCAGTCACCTCTCATAAGCAGGCAAGACATAAGGAAACTAGATATAGCCCAAGGAGGTAAGCACAGCTAGGATTAAGGGTGTAACATAACTGAACTGGACAGCATTTTTTGGCTCAGATTATTATTGCTGGCCCTTACAGACCTAGCAATCCTGCTCTTGATTTTCTGAAGTTTATGAAAGTTTACCCAACTTTAACTTTAGAGGTCAGACTGACACATAGCCCAGGAGATTAGCTGCATAAATCTCAGAGCAACTTTTCCTCTTCAGAGGAAAGGCAGATCTACACAAGGGGCAATCCATAGGCTTCAGCTCAGCTTTTCACTCTTGCTGAGACATTTGGCAAAACTGAAAGGAGATGAGAAAAAAAAAATAATAAGGAAATGGAGGTTAGATATGTAACATATTCAGTATGCTCTTAGCTTACAGCTTTTGATTAAACTGACTCTGCTCACTTTCATACATTTTAATCTTGGAGACAAGGTCAACACATACAAGCCAGCTAAAAGACAAGCAAGGGATAAGAGTTAAAGCTTTTCACTGAGTTCACAGATGATTAGCAGCAAAGCTGCAGCTAGAACTCACATTTCTTCCTGGTCTTACTCTGTCACAGATAACGTTTTTGGGACCTTCTTGGCCACACCACTATTAAAGCCTTTCCCATATACAAGGATGGTGACTCCTATGTATCTCAAATAAAAATCAGGATCACATCTGCTGAAATCAGAGGGACATGTTGTAACAGGTATTAGAACTACAGCTTAGTGCTAGTTTTATCTCCAGAGATGCTATTTCACCACATAATGATCTACTGAAGTTTACTCTCGGAGTCTATTTTTTGGTCTCTCACAGAAAAAAGTCAGTTGTGTTAATCTAGAACAAAGAGTTCATTTCTAGATTATATAGTTAAATAGAGAAGTACCTCAGTTCAAGAGTTTGTAAACTTAAGTAATCATGCTTGTATAGCATGAGGCTGCGTAAGCTGTTTAAACAGACTTACTCCTAGATCCAGAGAAGACATTTAGGGAAGCATTGCTTCTGAATAGATTACGTAACGCTTCATAAACCTCCTTCTTAACTAGCATCTCTGCCAAATAGCACCTCATTGCAGTTCTCCAACTTTACAATAAAAATACGAAGAACCTGTCTGGCCACTAACAGCATTCACATAAGGGGATTTTCTGTCTAGTTCTCTATAAGCATCCACTAAGAGGTTTAAACCACAAACTTTTACTGCAGCATAAAAAGGGACTATGCAGGACTTTCTAAAAACATTTGTGCAGACGTATGAATAGCTGTCTTGGGGAAACTCCCCCATATTAATAGAAATAGCTGTTATTGCCCACGCTGTGCAACGGCTCAGAGGGAATAATTATAAATATTCTTGTAACTTATTTCGTTTGAATGCAGTGCTTTTCCGAATAGCATCTCAATAAGTGGGAAAGTAAAAAAAAAAAAAAAAAAAAAAAGTTGAAAAAAAAGAGGAAATTTCAACCAGAAAAAATGTGGAAAAAAATNGATTAGCAGCAAAGCTGCAGCTAGAACTCACATTTCTTCCTGGTCTTACTCTGTCACAGATAACGTTTTTGGGACCTTCTTGGCCACACCACTATTAAAGCCTTTCCCATATACAAGGATGGTGACTCCTATGTATCTCAAATAAAAATCAGGATCACATCTGCTGAAATCAGAGGGACATGTTGTAACAGGTATTAGAACTACAGCTTAGTGCTAGTTTTATCTCCAGAGACGCTATTTCACCACATAATGATCTACTGAAGTTTACTCTCGGAGTCTATTTTTTGGTCTCTCACAGAAAAAAGTCAGTTGTGTTAATCTAGAACAAAGAGTTCATTTCTAGATTATATAGTTAAATAGAGAAGTACCTCAGTTCAAGAGTTTGTAAACTTAAGTAATCATGCTTGTATAGCATGAGGCTGCGTAAGCTGTTTAAACAGACTTACTCCTAGATCCAGAGAAGACATTTAGGGAAGCATTGCTTCTGAATAGATTACGTAACGCTTCATAAACCTCCTTCTTAACTAGCATCTCTGCCAAATAGCACCTCATTGCAGTTCTCCAACTTTACAATAAAAATACGAAGAACCTGTCTGGCCACTAACAGCATTCACATAAGGGGATTTTCTGTCTAGTTCTCTATAAGCATCCACTAAGAGGTTTAAACCACAAACTTTTACTGCAGCATAAAAAGGGACTATGCAGGACTTTCTAAAAACATTTGTGCAGACGTATGAATAGCTGTCTTGGGGAAACTCCCCCATATTAATAGAAATAGCTGTTATTGCCCACGCTGTGCAACGGCTCAGAGGGAATAATTATAAATATTCTTGTAACTTATTTCGTTTGAATGCAGTGCTTTTCCGAATAGCATCTCAATAAGTGGGAAAGTAAAAAAAAAAAAAAAAAGCAAGTTGATGAAAAAGAGGCAATGTCTACCAGTACAAATGCTGGAAACAAGTACCAGTAAGGTAAAGGACACGTTTTTGGCCAAGGGGCCACAGGGGCTTGCTGCCCCTCCTTTCTGCAAGATCAAATTACCCTTTTCCCATAGGATTTGTAACTGAACTAAGATAAACTCTCAGTTTCATGGACTGCAGTCTAATTAGCAAAGTAGCAGCGCAGATCATAGGATGTCTGTCAAAATGAAATCCAAGATAACAAGAAAATGTGGCTGTCAATGTAAACCTATGGATTCTGATGTTAACATGTGGCATTTCAACTGTGATCAATTACAGCAAAACCGTAACAGTAACACTGTACTCTCCCAAACAGTTCAGCTATAGTAACTTCCCATCCTTTTATCCCAAAAGACTTCAGCTATAATGGCTTTTCTTGTCCTTTTAATTGGTCCTAAATAAGGAGAAAGGGTCATAAATGACTGACAGTCAATTGATTTTTATGGTCTGTCTCCGAAGAATCCATGTCAACAGGTGTTAGAATGGCAATTTAACAGTGATTACTGAGGAATATTTAAATTAGCTGCTCTTTATGTTTAAAGTTACTGTTATCAAATGTTCTCCAGCATTCCCTAGAAGCACAATCTTAACTTTCTAGAAATCCTGTTAAATTAACCAATACCAAAGGAAGTAGCATGAAGAGAAAGAAAACCTGAATCAACAGAATACATATTTTCTTCATAACTAAGACTGTCATTCACAATAAAACAATGCTCAACTCTGAGAGACCATGTGCCATTAAACGTCCTGCCCGCAGAGTTCTGCAGTTTTCTGGGTAAAAGGAATGACACTCCATTTGCTGTTTACTGATGCTGCCTACTTGAATCTTGCACAGCAGTGAAAAAACATTCTATTGCATGAATATCGCCAAAATGTTAGTAGTCTGCCAGGAAGCCCTCATTTTCTTCATCTTGAATTTGTCCAAAAGTACAACCTTTAAAGTCACCAGGAGTGCCAAATCTAAGGTCAAGAGGAGTCATGGATCAACATTTCATGAAATAAATGAAGGAACTAGTCAGACTAGAAAGCTGAAGTTCCTCAATGCCCTGCATTTGACTAATACGAATCAGAGGGGAGGGGGCAGGAGAAAGCAAGGAAGAAGGAAGCATTCAGTCAACAGTCCAACTATTTCTAAGAATAGCAGCAAAAATAAATTTGTTTTGCAAAGTTCAAATACTACTGACCTTCTCAATAAGCATCCCCAAAGTTCCCAGATTTAAGACTAGAAAAGTTAAATTCTATAGGAAAAACCTTCCCATCAAGGATTGTGGTTCATGGGTATACATACCTAAATTTTGTCAGACTAAACATTTGCAAATGAAATATAAAGTCTCTACTTCTACCTAGAGATATTTTATTAGTTAATATTTCCTTGTCTTTCTTCATTTAGCAAACTTCCTTTTCTCATGATTTTAAGTTTTGCATATACTACTCAAAACAGGAAATTTTAATACGCACCATACATTTACAACTCTTGCCACAGAAAGTCTGAAATCATTCCAGCTTGAGAAGAAACAGATAAAATAAGATCTATTATCATTTATTTATTGATGCAATACTTCTTTTCATTTTCCATGGTTAGGAAGTTAAAAGCATAGACCTTGCCTGCTCTCAGTAAACCAACGAATTCCTGAGAGATTTAAATAAGGTCTGAAGAATATTCCCTTGACATTTAAAGAAGGGGATTTTTTTTTAAGTGAGAATGGAGGGGTGCAACCAAAGAGCTAGGATTTTCTCATCTGGAGAAATGAAGTTTTTCAGGTTTTAATGTAGCAGAGGACTCTATTGGTGAAGACAGGAGGGGACAGAGTGCAATCTAAAGGTCTGCAGGAAGAAAAAAGGAAAAAACATACAGGAGAGGAAAAGCAGACAAGAAAATAAGAGACCAAGGACTATAACCAATTCAAGGGAAGGAATAAGCAACACTAGATCTGGCTGGAAAGCACACAGTGAAAGGACAGAAATCTATCATCTGAAGAAGAAATGCAGCTAGATAGCCATGGGCTGACACACAAAGTTAGGAGACAGTTAAGAATGAAGTAAAGACAAGAGAAACCTTATGTCTAAATTGTGCAAAAGAGTTTGGACCTTGCTGAATGAAGTTCGGTCTCCTCCAAAGCTTGAAATAGATCTCTGGATATACAAATTCCCCCTTGTCTCCACATCCATCACTGCTGGTGGAACTGACTAGCACGGTCCAGATTTCAGTCCATTCCCATACTTGTCCACATAGAGTAATAATCTGTTATGATTACCAGTTAGTACAAGGTAGCTCCAAAGACTCACTAGTAAGATATCCAAATTATCTTAAGAGAATATTAACTACAAAAAAGAAGGAAGCTCAGGAAAGTCTCTTCTACAGATCTCATCTGCAGAACAGTTCAAGATGGTACTCCTCTTTCAGTTCATGCTGACAACAAACTGATGTTTGTACAGCAAACACGGGCTGATATTCTGCATAAATTGAAAAGAATTTTACCCAGAAAATCCAGCTGAAATTCCAAAAGAAACAATTAAACTAAGCATATTTTTCAGAAAGGCACACAACATTGAAGTTAAGCCTTCAACCAATAACAAATCCCATGCACCATTATCTAAATTGCTTCTAGACCAAACCATATTTTCACTACAATTTTCCATGTCATATTGTAGAACAAACTCATCCAACTTCTAGTTTTTCTTGCCATAGTTCTCCAGTGTTAACGAATACAAAGCCAGTTAGTGAAAACTAGCATAGGTATAGTATGTATTGAGCATTATTTTAAAGCATAATACTTTCTACAAACAGCAAATAGCTCTATAGGCCCAGTTTTCACATGATTCAGTGTCCTTTTAGTGAGAATCACAGGCTTGTTTCTACTTTTTACTACTTAAAAAAATGCACTTTTTATACAGTGAGGGTTTTCTTAAATAGGCTTTCTTAGATGCTGAGCTGGAAGATTAGATAAAATATTTAATTTTACAGCACCACAGCAGAAAAATAAACAATTTAATATGCTTTAAATAATCACTGGGGAAAAAAAAAAAGCAGCATTATTTTACTCGAAACTCCTACTTGAGGTCAGTCAATTTTTCTCATCAAAGAGCTTGAGGCTGGACCACAGCAGTTTTAAAGGATGGAAACCTTCTACATTTACAGAATTGTTCAAGGAAAGAAGGCTTTCTTCCCTGCTGATAGCTGAGTGGAGAAAGCAGTCATACAGAAACGTGCTAAGCAAAAGGAATGAAAACAAAGGTCTGTTTACACACTAAGCTCAATTCAGAACATGGTAGAAAAACAGGAAGGCACATTCTGAACGTGGTACCCATTTGGTTTCCGTATGCGGTTTTGTGTTTCTGATGTAATGGGCTGATGTTAAAATGCAGTATGCTTACACCTTGCTATTCACAGCACAGTCACACTTGAAGAGCTGCAGACCACACTGTGAAGGCACACAGTGCTTCTTTCACAGTCTCTGCCAAAACAGGTGATAGAAATTGCAACCACACCAATTGGTGGCAATCATGAAATATGAACGTTAGAACACAGCAGAAGTAGACAGCTCATGGGCTCTTAATTCTTTTCCCAAAAAACAGAGACTGATGAGGAACACTGGAAGCACCTGTTCCCACCAGTTCATCCACTTATTAAATGACAGTGCTGAAAGTACAAGCAGCCTGTGGTACTGTCCTGCTGTTCATTCACTTTTTTCAGTAAGCAGCACACAAAAAGTCTCACCCTCCTCAGGACTTCTACAAGCAAGTGATAATTGCTTCAGAACTTATCATTAAAACAGGAATGTAATTAAGAGATCAATTCCATTTAGCAAAAACAATTTTTTCTATCAGATTCAGTGGAAACATACTCAGGTCTATTAGATGTAAAGCAGACTGAAGATGGCACCAGGGCATTAGTTCTCATTTTTTACTTCCTGTTCCAATTTCTATTCAACTGAGCTTTAAAGACATCCTCACTTTGTCTAAAGGGAGGGCAGACTGCAGATTTGCAGCTGTGTGCTTTGAGACTACACAGTGGCTGTGAGAAAGCTTAGCTATTGTCCATCTAAAAATGCTTGACAACAGCAGGCTGTCATACCCAAAGATTTGCTAGGACTGAGACTCAGTCCTTGTAAGATCCACCAATACTGTCATTCTTTTGTACATCAACTAGCAGTGATCCTATCTGGAAAAAGAATAAAATAAGGTACATATATAACTGAATATTGATGTTAGCATGTAGTGAATAACAAGAATTTACAGCACAATAATAAAATTCATCAGCCATACTATTAGAATTTGTTTTACATGACAAAAGGAAGAGTAGCAATTTCAATAAAGTCAAAGATCTAACATTTAAAATTCAGAATTCAAAAGCCTTATCCAACGTCCACTGTGCTTCCTGAAATCTTTGCAGTTCATGCTTCAGGCCAGCAACTTGAATAGAATTTGGCCTTCAGAATGTCATGAAGCTTCCTGTCAAAGCTTGAGAACTGCTTTTGTCAGATTAATCCCCATGCAGTTCTCATCATCTCCACATCCAGACAAAATATAAAAGTGTTCTAATACACAAATACTCATGATGCAAGAGTGCACACAAAAGCATACAGTCAAGGGAGTAAGGAAGTTTACGGAGCCAACATGTTTTTCCAGAGAGAAATAATAGCCAAATGGGAGACTGAGCAGCAGGGGACGAAACAGATTGCACAGTCTGAAGAAAAACAGGTGGTAAAAGGAGATTCAGTCCCAATTATGTCTGGTTTTGAATAATATAGATGAAAATTCTAGACACAGCAGTACATTTTGTGCTTACAGTCAGGTATGCCAAATGGACATTTGTTTGTCCACATGTTTGAAGCCAGACACTGTAATAAGAGATTGCTAAAGAACTTTTAACAGTGCCTAAAACTAAAACTTTCCTGCACCTCCCCTTAAAACACACAATTTGTATCTCTATGGAATAAAGACATCTCAGCACCATTTTCCCGCCAAATCCATACATTGAGGCCAAACATAGTTTGCTACTCCCTCTAAACTAGCTGAAGGAACTCCTTGAAACAGCGTGGGTTAAAACCCACACTCATATTTATTCTATGACACAAGCTTCTATAGAAAAGCTTTTGCATAGTTGCCTAAGTCTGACTGACACTTTTATTACCCAAATCACTAGGACAATTTTCTTGTGTACTGCTTCTGCTGGAGTTGGACTTTTGGGCAATACACCAATTACTCATCAGGAAGTGGAAAAGGAGAACCACACATTATTTATGTACATTAGCAGTCCTGTCACAAGTACAAGCAGTGGTTTTATAGATATCAAGGGATCATAAACAACCACAAAAAACTCAAACATACCACATAACCTAACATATGTAACCCCTACTTTAACCAGAGTTAGTAATAAAATGTTCTGTTCTGAAATGGTTACCCTCAGTGTAAGCATAACTCAAAGTACTGCAAGACAGATTGATGCAATGTAGCACTTAGGAACCATATTGATTTGTATTACTTCAATCACTGTAGGTCAGAGCATTCTAACTGAAACAGTCCTCAGTAGGAAAAGAAAAATGATACTGAATTCAACATGCCTCTGCAATGACAGTGACATGACATACCCTGGAAGTTCTGAGAGACAACCTCAGCAAGTCTCTTAATTTTAAGTTAGATCAGTGCTTTGAAACTCCAACTTGTAGCATTAGGAGAGAGGCTAGAGTTCAGCAGAATGGTGTGTGTTAGGATGACAAAAATGATGAGCATAAATTGAAACAAGAAGTTCAGACTAGATACAAGAAGCAGCCTAACCCATGAGGACAGTGAAGCAGGCTGCCTAAAGTGTCTTTACAGTCTCTGTTCATACCAGTTTAGATTACCTGTCTGAACTCACAGCCATCCCTCTTCCCTCAAATCAAAGCACAGTGACCTGTGAGGGTACTGTCTTCAGGAATTGCTTTATCAAACAGCAGTGCAGAAATCTCTAGCCTCTCTAACCCTAGCTCTCATCAGCGACGCATCAGTGGAAACAAGTCATTATCATTCATCAGATAAAAACAGCTACTCATGTACTAGGTGATGTTTACACATTCTTCCTTGTTCCAGGTTCTGACAGCTGTACAAAAGCAAAGATTTCTCCTGGATAGACTTCATTAGTCAGCAACTTGTAACAAAGTCTTTTCAGCCTGCCAGAACCATGTCATCAGATTTAGGGCCATGTCCCTAAATCCTAAACCAAGCCAGGTGCCCACGGTGATCTAACATTCTTCCAAAGACAGTCTGACCTCAGGAGCTGCACAGGTGCAGTTATCAATCAAGGTTTTCAAACAAAGACAGCTCAGCTCTTCACCATGCACAGAACAGATGCACTGGCTTTGGCTAGGTGGGTGCTGATCGCTGTACCCTGTAGCACTCAGTGCTGGTCAGAACAGAGCTGGTTCTGTCACAAGATTGAGGAGAGCAGATGCACAGAAATAGGTGCCCAAAGCCCTGGTTGCTAAAGGACAAACACTGTGACAATGCACAGCTGGAAGAAGCTCTGGAAAAGGAAAGCAGATCCGAATTTAAATGGTGCAAGGTGTCATCCATTACACATCTATCCTGATCTCTCATTTAGCAGAAGCAACTGGTTTCCTGAAATGTTGCTTAAGAATTTATACACAAATTTTATAGCATTTTGTCTTGGCAGCTCAGAAAAAAAAAAATTAAAAAAAAATCCATCACTTTTGTTTTGACCTGTTTTATTTTAAGGAAGGTTTCCCATGGTCTAAACTGACTGTGGTGACTCCAAAGCTTATATTTAAAATGGGCAGCTTGGTAGAGCAAATAGATCTGCTAAACAACCTATCTTTTTGTTAAAGCAAAAAACAAGAAACAAGGAGAAGTGACAACACAAGATTTTTCTTGTATACACGGGACATTCCCTTACAGAAAATAGAATACTTCCTGATCAGCATTTTAACAGAAAAACAAGAAATCTGTATAGAAAGGAGATTTATTTGTGCACATAAACTGCACAAGCCATAGTCTTCAGGTTTCATTAGTCCCAGCATTCATAGGAATATACACTTTAATATAATCCTGCTCCATGAAACGAGTAGAGTCGTGGTACAGCACTGACACAAACACCAGAGCACAGCATCCAAACCATTTGCAGGCAGTAAAAGCATGTCCATATAACTAATCAGAACAAAGGATAAGAGGACTTTCGGTTCTCTGGTGGTTTTGGACACACATTTTGTGTTGGCAGAATGTTAAGACTGTAAACAAATTAAGAAGTCATTGAAAGGCCAGAGGACAAACAGCATTTTTCATTTGCCTCCACATTACAAAAAGGGACATTTCAAGAAAAAATGTTAAGTTTTGACAGAGAGGTCTGCAAACATTTTAAGAACAATTAACAGAATTGATACAGATCAGTCTTTTGATGCTGTCAGTTTTCTTTTGTTACTGAAAAGTGGTCGAGGTTACTTTTTTACTCTTTTTCGGGGGATAGGGGAGAGAAGGGGTGGGGAGTGGCAAGAGCATGTTTAAAATCAACCTATAATGCTGAAATACAAGTGCATTTGTGGGGCTTCTTTGTTTCTGACTTTTTTTGTTTTGCTTTAGTTTTATTTTTTTTATATATAAACACTTGGGCAACATGTGTTTGAAGGCATCAAAAATCAGCTCTTATAGTATTATTTAAACACTTGTATGTTTTTTTTCCCCACACCAGTTTGAAGCACTCACAAACAACAGTAAAATTACTTTGGCTTCCCATTTTACTGATAAGTTTCACTCGCCCTAGATTTCCTAAGTGGATTTCCCAGATTTGCAGGCAGAAACTCATATAGAGTCAGGAACAGGAGTTAGCTCTGCTGGTTTCCTGCTCAGTAACTTAATGAAGAGGCCATCCTGTCTCTTTTGCTCATGTACATTGCATAATTCCTTTGGGGACTAAGGGGAGAGGAGATGTGCGTGCACACAGACTCACATGCATCATAATGAGCTACTCCATGCAATAATGCAGAACATTTCTCTACAGGAACTCTGCCAAAAAAGAAACAATTGGCAGAAGATGTAAATTAGTATGTGTTCACCAAAATATGCACATCTAAACACTCTACATCTCTCAGGAGTTCTCAGAGAGCTTTGCAGCCATTGGATTAAGAGATGGTAAGAATAGCATCAATCATAGTCTTTACAGAGCAAATCAGTCTATCCAAAAATGCGCCTGTAATTTCTCACCCAACAGTCCGCATAATGGCCAAGTATTCTAAAACAGAAACCAATTCATAAACCAGAAAAGGACCTATGTTGTTGTCACAAAGGATTTAGTGCCAATAGCTCACCTAGCTCTCATTGTATCTAGACTTTACTAGGCTGTCTTAGGTAACCTGTTCAGAAAACTGTTTTTAAAAGCTTACAGATCAGGTCCTTAATCAGGTAGAAACCTAGTTACTCAAGGAAGATAGTGAACTGCACTGTTACATGCTAAAACCCTTAATAAATCTGCCTCTTTCTGTCCGTGGGCTGAATTGTAAGAGGAGGAAAATTAAACATTCTAAATCAGGGTGCCCAGGGAATTTATAAATTTTAATAAAAGTGCTTTGAAAATGTATAGCACAGTTGCTATTCAAGTTCTAAGTATTAAGCAGGTCTAGGTTTGCTCAGCAATTCTTAAACTCTCAAGGAACCTGATCTGAGTTCTGACTGTAAGAAAATGTGAAACCATTTGAGATTTGCCTCATCTCTGCTTTCATTGAGTATATAGCATAACTGATAATGATCCCTTCAGATTTAAGTTCCATTTCCTTGATTTTTTTGTTTACTTTGTAATGGCTGGGCAACAAAAACATGTGACATTCTGCCTCTGCAAGAACTCAGTAGCAAGTTGCTCTAGACATCTTACTTTTTTTTTTTTTTGCGTATTTGTACAGAACAGTGACAATTCCATTTAGAAAACACAAGTATATGAGCACTCATCTTATATTTTGGGCATCTCCCCTTGATCCTCTCAAGAGATGCTCAGGCAAGATTTATGAACACTGTGGTACCAATTTACTACCTAGACATAGCTAACTCAGTCTTTCCAAAATAACTAAGTCCATGGAATCGAGAGCAGAGCAGCTGTAGCTACCACAGAACCAAAATAACTGCTACAAACAATACGGACACATTTCTAAAGAAGACCTTCAATAGCAGCCCCCCTGCTGGAGTTTGTTCTCTGGACAAAAAGAGTACAGTGAGGTACTGGTATAGGTTGCCCAGAGGAGTTGTGGATGCCCCATCCCTGGAGGCATTCAGGGCCAGGCTTATGGGTTCCTGAGCAGTTTGATCCAGTGGGTGGCAACCCTGCCCACAACATGGGGGCTGGAACTAGATGATCTTTGACTTCACTTCCAACCCAAGCTGTTCCGTGATTCTATTATTCATTTTGGTCAGTTATTGTGCAGTCAGGCTAGCTTAAGTGCAATACTGACTTAGATGCTGTTACCAAGGTCCCCTCTTGACAGCTTTATCTACTGCCACATTCCCACTCAAAAGCCAGAAAACACATACTCAGCAAGATGGAGAACATGCTTACTGAGAACCTGAGGCACAAAATACAGTATCAGTACCCCATTAGTATTAGAGAGTATCCGAGTAACAGTATGACACTGCATCACAAATTTCATCTGCATCTTTTCAAGACATGCCAAATAAATAACCAAGACAAACTAGATGAGGAAAAAGAAATCCCTCACTCTGCCACCAAGTTATTTGTTCTCTTTAAGATCCTAAAGAAAAAAAAAAAAAGGAGGATAAAGAATATTCTTCTACTGGAATTTAATGTGGATTCACTTTCAGCTGTTTCTTTGGTGACTCTGAAGATGCTATTTTCATACACTGAGTTGGAAATAAAAAAAAAAGGTCCATTCAGAGACACATCTCTTAGACACACTAGTTCCCCAGTCAAGAATAATGCCATATAAAGCTAGAGCCAACCAAGCAAGTGGCTGATCTTTCCTAGCAGCATAAATCAGGAGTAGCTATCCAGTAAAAAGAGAATTACATAAGGTTTTTGGGTGATATACTACAGAGCTATGTTCTTCCCTATCTAGGAATAAAGTCACCATTTATAAGCTGTTAATTTTCTTCATTTGCAGAAAGATCAACCAACCAGAAAGCCTTTGTATTTTTCTTTGTTCTCTTTCTGTTTCAACAGGGAAAAGAAAAGGAAAAATCTTCAGGGACAGAAAGCACATTCGTTCTCAGTATCATTACACACTTCACCAGAAAACATTTTTATTGAAATCTTTCAGAAAAAGCAGAATTCAAGAACAGATCTGAGGCTCACAGTGCGCATAAGTATACTGCAAACATTGTACAGACAATTTTGATACTTGGTGGCATCTTAGATCAGCGTCAGTGTGATGGGCAAAAAAACCCTACAGAAATTTGTACCTTGTTGTCTGAAACAATGATAAAAACGATCAAGCTGCAATTATGCTATAAGTACAGATCCTTTCACATCCTCATTTCATCTTCCTTCCATCAAGGACTTTCACCCAAGGAATCTTGGAGAACTTTCCAGAGCTCACAGAACTGAGTCAAGCTCTGGAGCCCCAAAGCCAACAGCGTATTCCCATTGAGTCACTGCTTTAGACTTTGTCACAGAGCCGAGTATGAACAACTGCATACCCACAGCATTACAGATGTGTTTCTGACTATCCTATTATATCCAGAATGCATGTTTTGTTATCCATTTCCCTCCACCCCAATCTAAATTGAGCTCTGTTTAGAAGAGACATTCAACTGAGTGCTTGCACTATGTATGTAAACTGCCAAGCAGAACCTTGTCTTCTAATCACAAACATCTTAAACCAACTCAGAGCACAAGCTAACACAAACTTCAGTAATGCTTATAGGATATTAATTACTGTACAATCTTATCACAAAGCTACATGTCTCTATACTCATCCTTGAGCACTGCAGTTTAAAAAAAACATTCTAAATTTAAAACAAAAATGCATTTTTTCTTCAGATGTAGCATTCAGTCAAATGATAGAAATCTAATCATTATCCAAAAACCATTCAAGGACACAAAGGCATTAGTAAAGATCCTTTTTCCATGTCCCTTTAAGTACTTTTGCATTTCTACTTGGCAGGCTAAGCTCAGCAAGCTACATTTACATCCTCTATTCAGTAGAAATGGCATATCAGGGACTTGATAACCAAATAAACTTTGAATTGCATCATACATTGAGCACCAACACAAACCAGGATTTCAATTCTATGTAACCAGTAATTTTGCCAATATTTCTCTACCAATTTTAAACATTCAAGAAATAAAGCCAAGAAGGTACAATATCATGAACACCAATTAAACACGATCAAATCACCATAAAAAACAGGGTTTCACCCTAATAATTAATGAATCACAATCATATCTTAGACACTTCTTTCACATCCGTCTACTAGTATTACATTGCCCACACCTTACCTTCTTGGCTATGCCTTCTACAAGGAGAAGCCATATTCCCATGAAGCACCAATCCCACACCTTGCTTTCATTCATACACCATTTCCTTCTCCAGTTCTTTATTCCTACCATCATTTTTGTGAAAAGTAGTTCTTTTTTTTCCTTTATAAGGATAAGTCTAGTCACAAGTCTCCACACAATAGAACCTTCCTGAAAACTTCACCCATGTAATGATTCCTCCTCCTTATATGACCTTCCCCTGAGTGTTTTTATTCCCTACAGCTGTGCTCCTTCCTGCACCCTATTGTCTGCTTTGTGCCCTTTCTCCACCTGTGAGCATTTTTCTCAACCCCCAGCTAATCAAGACTGTTTGTCTGTACACAAAATATATAGTTCTTCCTTCTGATATTTATTTGATTGTGTGACTTACTTCTCATCCCTAATACCACAAAAGTCTGCAAAGACATTAGAAACTGCCATAGAAAAAGTTAACAGGAATGGCTTGATTTGTACTTCTCTCCCAAAAAAGGTTGATGTAATATGGTTATTACCATCTGCTACAGAGGGAAACTCAACTGCCTCTGAATCTGCTGAACTTTAAGAGGAAATATTAAGAACTGTTAATGAAAGCAAGCTGTGCAATGCTGCAGCTTAGCTATTACTTTGCAGCGTATTAGCTGTTCCTGAAACAATTTCAAAATTTCTGGAGGGGTAGGCAGAGATAAAGGAAAATACCCTTTTGAACCAGAGCTTTTTGCCTCTAGTTATTCAAGAAAATTGAAGGCTTAACACAAGATATAACCTTAAAACTGTCTGTTTCTTCACTAAGTTCAACTAGTTACCTCTTTTAACAAAATCCCTATCCTCTGTTTGAGAACCTAAAACTAAGGAAAATTATCTGTTGGTTGCTTCAAATTCTTTTTTCTGAAATGAGAAATGACTGGTTTGGGTCACTAATCCTGCATTCTCTGAAAAACAGAGTTCTTGACTTTGAGCCCCCTAATAACTGTACCAGCTGTAGCTGAGATGATTCACAGATTTTCCAACCATTAAGAAAATTCAATCTCTTTGAGAAGCACAACACTGAAAGTCTTACATGGTATTTCATGCAGCATAACGGATCACAAACCACAATGTAATTTTACTATTTCTAAAACAAAAACTTATTAACTGAATAAAACTGATGGGAAAAAAATAAAGTTATAGTCATGTAAAACTGTCTTTAAAGAGGACTGCCCTTGATAATAGCTGAATTCCAGAACAAGGGTTCTTTAAAAAATATTCTTAAAAGTCATCTGACTCTGAATTTTCATCTTTTCCTAACCTCAGATCCTAGTCTGCAAGCAGTCATGTTGAGGAAAGATGAACAGTTTAGGTTTAAGCACACTCTATAGCACATAATCTTGGTAGGGAGGCTGTGTTGCAGCAAGCAGGCTGCTCCTCAGTCACACACTGCTCCTCATCTATGCAAGTCCTGCCACAGGGAAAAAGTAGTCGAGACAAAGAAAGAATGTAGAGCTTTCAGTAGAGGGAGGTATTGACACAGCATATAACTCGAGGGGAGGGGAGTGGGGACAGACTGTTTCAGTACTTCTCTACAGTTAGAATCTGTATATTCCTCCTCCAGCAGTTTTAAATAAATAAATAAATGGGATAGCCTGCCCTCAAACAGCTTTGCTGATGTTGTTTTCCCATTTGCAGATGCTGAGTTGCTCTCTGCCCTCAGTGAAAAAAAAAAAAAAAAGAAGAAAGAATGAAAAAAAAAAGCATACAGAAATGAGAGAGTGGGGGAAGGAAAGGAAATAGAGACATAAATTTAATGAGAGAAGCCTTTGGTCACCAAAAATAGCCACAGCAGATCGTGTAACTAGAACCTGTGCCTACGCTGCCGGCGTAGCACAGAGGGCAAAGTTACATAATATTTTCCACATTTATTTCAAGCAGGGCAGCCTGCCAGCTTGATAGATTTCTAGAAAGGGTGGGAGAGAGAGAGAGTGGTTTGATTCACAGACTGCTGTATTTACAGCTCACCCCACAGACACTGCCTTCCCTCTTTGGGCGTTTACCTTCACAGTTTGCAGATGGCAGTGTGAGTATAACCCTGATACAGAAAGTTAAGTCACTGTTCGAACTGCCTAAAGCACTACTGCTGTGTAAGGTAGCTCTGCTATTCTTGTTTTGGTGGTGCTAACATACACTGATTTGCTGAAAGCACTGCTATTGTCAAAGTCCAGAAATCAGCAACAGAAATTAGCTGAGACAGGACAAGGGGGCTCCATGTCCTGCCTCTTCCATGCTGTCAGTCTGAGGAGCCAATCTCTGCAACGGAAACAGAAGTGGTGTCTACTGAAAGAAGAGGTTTCTAGAAAACTATTAACACAAAAGTTTCTCCATCATCTGTTCTGTCTAGATGTTAGCACACATCTCCAAAATGGATCTGGATTTTCTCAACAGGCTCGGCTACACCGATCAGGTATCTGGGTGAAACCAGCCACTACTTTTCTATGAGGAAAGGTATAATTATGTGAAAAACATTCATCAAGGATAGTCATACAATGACTAAATGACAATCTGTGCTATGTGTGACAGCACAATCCATAAAGTTAAGCACTGGCCTGAAGATTTCCTGCATTTATTCTTTATTTTCTTTACGTGAGACAGGTCCTCCACTGGAATTTCCCAAATACCTCATTAGGATTTTACTGTTGCTGGCAAACACTAACTTTGCAGTTCCCCAACAAAGCTAGAAAGGAATAATGAGTGAAAAAAATGACAAACAAACACCTGTTTCCTACGTCCAACTTGTGTGAGGACAAAATGGGACTGAAAGAGAACAAAATAAAAAGCTAATATCACTGCAGAAAAATCAGTATGTTGTCCATAAAGCAGACTACAAAAAATAAAAAAAAAAAATAAAAAAAAAAGAGAACACTCTTCTTCCCACTCCCATCTGCAATACGTGCACAGCACCACAGATAACGCTACAGCCATGTTTGAGTGGGAACATACAGAAAAATGAGTTGGGCCAATTCTCACCAAACTTAATGTAGCCATACAGCATAAGAGCTGCTAATACATTCAGGTACAATATCAGTGCCAGAATGATTAAACCAAACCTTTCCTCCAAAGAAAATTGTTCTGACCATGTTTTTAAACTAAGAAAACAAACGGATGCCATCTAAATGCCAACATGTTGGAATTTTAACCTTCAGAGAAAAGATGTTCCCAAACCAGCACAGAGATAAAGCAAAAGCACAGTCCATGAAACAATGCAGATATGTCAAGTGAGGTGTAATAGTTTCTCCCACTAGTTTCATAATGTGCTCTGAGAGTAATGCCTTTGAGCCTAAGATCACCCTCCAAAGCAAATTCCTTCTTTCCAAAGTTGGTTTCACCAGTAGTTCACAACTGGAGCTTTACTTCTATGTTACAATGACCTCCACCGAAAACATAGAACTGTGTAAAACACCTTTAAGGAAGACTTTTGCTTCTTATGATTGTGTTTAAAAGGAATCCCTCAATTCTTTCGCTGTCATGGAGGACATTTTATCATTTCCACATTTTTTCCAGACTGAACTTGGACAGTATGCAGACTGACAAAATCTAAACATTTACCCACAGAGAACTCAGTATCCTCTACTTTCCCCCTGAAAAAGTAACTAACTTTAATAAATGAAAGTAAATACTACTGAACTTACAGAATCAATTGTGAGGTTAAAAAAAAAAAAAAAAAAATTAAAATCTTAGTTTTGGAAAAGGGAAACTTTTCCAAAAAGATAAAAAAAAAACATATCA
>VXAB01003170.1:89377-216340 GCA_013399175.1 Odontophorus gujanensis | reverse complement strand
AAAAAAAAAAAAACAATTAAAATCTTAGTTTTGGAAAAGGGTAACATTTGCAAGAAGATAAAACAATAAACTATCACTAACACAATAAGCAATGAGATTATGTAGCATCATCCAACTGTAACTGTTTTTCCACAGTGTTACATTGCTATTGATTGAGTTTTCTGAATATTTAAAGACTGAATAATGGAGAATGGCAGAAGGGAAAATAGAAGGGGAGGCAGAATTTTGCTTAGGGGAGAAGAACACAAAATCAGGAAAAAATGGAAAAATGGACAAAAGGATGTTTGAGAAGGGCTGACTCAGACCCTGAAGAACAGAGAGTGACTAGGACAATAGACTGGGACACAAAGATGCTGGGTCAGTTCCAGGCTCAGCCACAAACTCTGCAGCAAGTTGTATAATTTTTCTGGAGCTTCAACAACCTACTGGTGAATGGGGACAAAAACCTCCCCTCTCTCAAAAAAGGACAAGCTACTACTGTGGGGCACAAGGTGTGCTGCGTCCACTACTCTGTTAGGAACACCAGGCACGGAACCCATTTGGCTCCAAATATCTTGCCAAAAGACAACATGTAGCAGCATCTGCACAGTCCTACACCAATATCAGCCAGTTCTCATCTTGCACTCCTGCACAACCCCAATACAAAATCATTGTGAGGCAGGAATATGCACTACAATTTAAGTGCAGTTTGGAGTCACTGTATTCAAGCTTCCTAAACATCCACAGGAAGGTCTGCCAGAGCTCTTGGTCTACAGCTCAGTTGCAGAACCCTGTCAAATCATAGTTCTTCACAGACCTGAGTTATATACCACGTAAAAGTAAGGCCATGCAGCAAAGTCTTCAGCTCAGAGGAGTTTCAGAGCAGAACAGATTATCTCTCAAAGAGAGAAGAATTTATCACCCCTGTTCCTGAGACACTAATAAATATGTTGCACATTAGAAACGTGAACTTTGCTCTTGTCAGTAACTAAACAGAAATTGATTAAAATATTATTTTCCTGTTGCTACTTCAGTCCTTTAGAGTTCATATTCCCCCTTCTCTAGAAAAGGAAATTCAAAAGCTGCAGGTAGGCAGCAGGACGGAGGAGGGCACAGCACACCCCTTCACCACATCCTGGCTGTGTCCTTGGACTGAACCAGTCTGCACACCACTTCTCTCGCCCCTTTTCACTTCCATCTGGCTGTCCTCCAAGGGAGGTGAATGGTGAGAGCTGTGGTGCCATCAAAAAGACCCTGGACTGAATGTGGAAAACCGGGAACAGCTGAGCTTCTCAGACATCCTAAGGTATCTACCATCTACAGATTTCATTTTTCCAACTGCTTTTACTGATGTACACTCTTAATCAGACAGTAAGAAATCAAGGAACTTCTTTTCCTGAGTTATTTCTTCTGAAAGAGTATTTTCCCACCAATCCTCTAAAGTTTCGTGAACAGATCATTCTCTCTTCTGCTCTCGGTATTTCATTACTCATTTCTTCCACAGGCATTATCTATAAGAATCTGACATACAGCAATATTAGTTATTTACATCAGAGTAATGATTGAAACCCTAATAATGACTACAGCAACACCATATGGTAAATGCACTAAATATTTTCTACTACTGTTTAGCTATAAATAGACATGAGTTTTAGTTTCTAATTTTCAATACTTAGTCTTCTACCCTGTTTCCATGGATCTGGACTTCACCAGTAAAAGAACATAGAAAACATGACTTTTCTGAAATCAAAGAAGATACAAACTGAGAAGACATGGAACACAGAAGCAAGTTAATCCAGCAGCATTAACACAAAATATGCAAAGTGAGCTTTTGGAAAACTGTGCCTTCCTGGTCTTAAATTCAAAAGCAGTCTACCTCAGTGCTAAGAGTTAAGGAGTAAGGTGAGAAGTTTGGTGCCTAGAGCAATATAAAAGCTGGATGTTGCATGACATTGGTGCAGGCTCCTAACAATTGGTCATAACGTGCAATTAAAGCAGTGCTGGACAAGGCGACAAATGTGGTTTCAAAGCAGAATCAGATTAGCAGGAATTACTTTCCACTGCCCAGAACAACATACATGTGGGCCTCGAGCCTTTTCTTCCAAGTATAAAGGAGTAGATCGTCTACAAAGGACATGCAGGTACTGACAGATATCACAGAGCAGGCTGGACACCCTGCTCAGTATATGCAGCACACACAAGGAAGGGATGTAGAAACAAATCACAGCAACTCCATTCTCTCCTTAATCTGTCACACTCACACAACTGTGTACCTTAGCCTGTCTTAAAATCTTACAGATTTTCTTTAGTTAGGGTTCTCTGTATGTAATAGACTAACATGTCAGAATAACACAGAGAAGTCAAAACTGACTCACAATGGCATAGAAGTATGAGTTAAGCAATGCACCCCAGCACCATGTACCCTGAGGTCAAACTACATCACCCTTGTTAAAACAGTTCAGTCCAGTTTCTCAAACATGGACAATAAACACAACAAAAATTACACATGGGCCCTTCATTTGCTGCAAAAAAGTCTCATTCCTAAACCAAAGCACATTCTGAGGATGACCCATGCACTTCAGAGTACATCTTGCTAAATGCAGTAAAACAACACGGGTAAGTGCATCTCCTGCCTGAGATAACACTCCTCACACTTTCTCTTTTTCCACAAAGGGAACAGAAACATCAGTCCCTCCTGGCATTCCATGTGGCACAAGATATATTACTCATTGCCTGATCAAGGAAGAGGTGATTTTCTAAATTCTGCAGTGAAAGACATAGAGTGGCAAAGTGTGGAAATGTCCATCTGTGGTAATTACTGCAGAGGGCACAGAGTGAAATCCTGTGGAGAGCAAATGCAAACGAAAAAGAAAAGACACATGTACATATTTCCTAGGGAAGAATCAACGCTGGCACATCTGAGAACTATTTCTTGGCACTGTGGATCATCTCTCAGGAACCAGTCCCTCCTTGCTGAAGATCTGGACAAAAGGAAAGTACTTCTGATTTGAATGCACCAAATTCAGCAGTGAAGCAATAAGAAGTTCACTATGCACCCTGCAGTAAGTGTGCCACTGAGAACAAGCCTCGGGTGCTGCTGGAACATGTTGTGCTCTTTGGCCTCACATCACCTGCTGCTATTGGCTGGCTTTAAGTATCAGATGGAAACATCACACCACAGCTCACCGAAAACTGCACCCACTCTTTCACGGCAACAGACATTTATGGCTTACAGTTTGCGTCATTTATGCCCCCCTAACAACAGCAGCCTGAAAATCTGCCTGCATATGCAAAGTAACCAATCTGCCTTATCTAGAGATGCATGCTTTCTTGTGGCATTTTTAGGCCAACCTTTATTCTGTCATCCTCTCAAAAAAGGTGCTTGAGTACACAGTCATGATAATATAGTTTTGTGAGATATTTTGTTCATAAAATCCTGCTTTAAAAAATAGTTTTTTTTAAATATCTGTAAGAATGCTTTGTCCCACTGGCAACAGTGGGACAGCGTAATCCTCAGTATGGGTGACAGTTTTATGGGCTGAGATAATTTTAATATTTTGTTCTGCCAATATTTGCTAAAAGCACTGGAAAATTAAAACAGAAATCTGTAATTTCACTCCAGAGTCTAGACATCTTTAGGCCCTACATTGCAGATGTTCTTCTGCACATTTTCTTACCACAATTTTTCCTTTTTTTTGCTCCCCATCATATTGCCAACAGACAACCATTCAAAGTATGGGCTGATACTGTCTACATACCACATTTTCACAGTTGCATAGGAAACAACTACTGACAGTGTACTTCTGAAGTTCTTGCCTTTACTATCACAGCTACTTTTGAAAATCTTTCTATAAAAACGAGAACAGAATTCTGAAAATGTACTCAGACCTCAAACTCATCCTGATACAGACACTTACATGGCAGATGAAGGAGATACCTGATGGTGGGGAAGTGATCTTCAATGAATTAGTTTGTTTTTAATAGCTTGGGCAAATCATTCCATTGCTAACAGCTTTTGCACAGTATTGTTCCATGTGCTTTGCACTTAAAGGGTCACACAGTGTTAGAAATGTTCTGAGTTCTAAATAAAAGAATATCAAAGCTGTAAAGAATCAGTTACTACCATAGACTCAACTACAAACTGTGTTTTCAATGGAAAGCAGTAGATTTTCAAACCTTAAATATTCCTCTTGTAACTACTTTCTATAAAGAATATTATTTTGAGAATGCTTGATTTACTGAAATACTCTGTGTCATAGTTTCCCATTAATAATTACTTCAATCTGCCTTTTTACTGGCAAAATATGCAATCTTTCCTAATGCTTCAGATTTGTGAGATAACAGCCTTATTTCTACTATTAGTCCGGATGTTCCTCCAGGCACTGGAATTCAATAAAGCAGATGGATTCAAAAAAGAGCAGATGATGACCATGTCCATAGTGAGTTTGCAATGTTAGAAAGAACCCCAGTGTATGCAGTTGTGAGCCAAGAGCAGGAGGGGAAGACAAAGGCGCAAAATATGTTATCATGTCTCTGTATGACAAAGACAGGATTTACACAGTGGCCCCCAACTTATCTGGACGTACACCATTTGTAGTGCTAGTGTGAGCTGAAAGCAACAAGCTTGCTGGCTGCTGGCACACCAGTGAGGCTAGTATGTGTTTTGCCTTGGAGCATCAGTGGGCTCACCAGTTTCTGAAAAGCATCAAGTCACCATTTGCCACTGCACAGCTTAGTCCTTATCTCAGCACCCCACCTCTCTGCAGAGGGTTTTACAAGGCCCAAGATGTGGGTCAGAGCTCTGGCTCTACAACAGCTGCAGAGGGAAAGCCTTTCCCTGAGGTGACACATTCCCAAATGCTCAGAGAAGCCTTTCTCTTCTCTCTCTTGTGCAAGAGTGGAAAACCAGGCAGGTTCTCAGTACCTTTGTCTCCATACCCAGTGGCCTTGCACTCTCATCAAATGCCTCTGCACTGTTTTGTCATCAGTTCATTCATGGTACAAACTGTAAAGCTACAAATACACCATGCTATAAAAGGTTGGGGTGCAGCCCTTTCTTTTGGAGAAAAAAAGATACAGTGAAGATGGTTTAGCTGATAAAAGTTTGGCACTTCTAACTGCAAGTCTAAGGAAACCAACAGTTTGCTAAACCTACAGAGCAGGAGAGGATGCTCTCAGCACCATGAACTTCCCTTCATATACATGGAACAAAAAGCAGGCACTAATTAAGAAATCTTTTTACCCAAGATGTGCTCACCAAAAACAGTAGTACAGAAGTGACCAGTAAGTTTGACAGACAAGGCTGAGATCCATGGTAGGTAACACTTTGCAGTGCTTTCTAGCTAGTTTCTAGACTTTCTGAAAGCACCGTGCATCAGGAGGTGACATTCATATTTCCCCACTAATGTGTTCATGTAACAGCTTTCTGCCTTTCAGAGGTACAAAATTTGAAGAAAAAACATGGTATGGTGATCATGTAGGCCGAGGGAGGAGATCCCGCCCCTCTGCTCCGCGCTGGTGAGGCCTCACCTGGAGTACTGCATCCAGATGTGGAGTCCTCAGTACAGGAGAGACACAGACCTGTTGGAGCACATCCAGAGGAGGGCCAGAAATATGATGCAAGGGATGGAACATCTCCCCTTCAGGGACAGGCTGAGAGCTGGGGCTGCTCAGAGCAGAGAACAATTGGCTCTGGGGAGACCTGAGAGAGGCCTTTCAGTATCTAAAAGGGGGGCTGTAAGAGAAGTGGACAGACTTCTGGGCAGGGTCTGTTGTGACAGGACAAGGGGAAATGCTTTCAAACTAAAAGAGGGAAGATTTAGACTAGGTATAAGTAAGAAGCTTTTTACAATCAAGCACTGTAAGATGTTGCCCAGAGAGGCGGTGGGAACCCCATCCCTGGTGACGCTGAAGGTCAGGCTGGACAAGGCTCTGAGCAACCCGATCAAGCTGTAAGCATTCCTGATCATTGCAGGGGAGTTGGACCTTTAGGGTTCTCTTCCAAACCTATTTTAACTTCCTCCTTGTAAATACCTTTTTCTATTTTTCCTTAACCCAGAATTTCGGAGTCTTCCAGACAGCAGGCTCTGGCCACAGTAGAGAAGCTGCAGACAGAAAGCAGACTTGCTGTGATTGTTTGCCACGGAACGGATAAGTTAAATCTTCTGTAGTGTGGCTGAAACACAAACTAACTTCTGGGGAATTTGCATTTCTTTCCCTTTCTCTCATGTTGCAGCGTTAGTTGCCAAGTGCTCGGGATTTATATGCAAATAGCCCTGCTTGCTCTCTGGCTGCTGAGGAAAAGCAGCAGGCCACAGGACAGAACAGAGCGAGGGCCGCATAACTGGAGCTCATCGCCCTTTTATCCAACACAGATCAGGCATGCTGACGGCTAGATACACATCAGACTTTCTAACTGTGGTTTATATAGCTAAAACAAATTTCCTTCTCTTCTCTCAAATCAAGAGCCCCTGACAAGAATCAGCGCTAATCCTGGGCTGTGAGATGGTTTTTATCCACCCCACAGACAGTTTGCACTGCGGCCCCGCGCAGTGAGTCTCAAAGGCCTCTTATGTAACGCACTTCTTTCACTGCACGAGTGTATTTTGTTTAGGCTTGCAGTGTGCTCCGAAAATCCCATCAGGCTGGGACCCACCAGAGATACTGAAGAAGAAAATATCCAATATAGTTTTTCCTTAGGAAAAAAAAAAGTTTCACACTAGTCAGGAAACTTTCTGCATGAGCAGACAGAAGATAGTGTGTTCCACATGCGTCCACACATATGTTTGTGACCACAGTATGGTGTCTACTTATCATAGGAAACAGTATACTCCTATTTATTTCCTATGGACCCAATAACTGCTAGATCTTCTAATACACCGAATTCTTCCTCTTACCACAATGCAACAAACAGCATGGGGAACTAGAGATAATAACATCCAGAAGGAGTTATGAAATTTGGGAAGATTTCTCTCCATAGGTATGTCCAAAAATACCATCAGAATGCATTACCCTCCAGAGGAAAAGCATTAATGAAAATCCATTTTGTTTCTTGGTTCAGGATCCATACTCCCAACAGCAACGCTCTCATGTCCCAGTGGTCTGGAGACAATCTTGCAGATAACATTCATCACCTGAAAAGGATTCTGGCATTTTTTTTTTTTCCCCCTTGAAGCCCAGGAGAAAAAAATAATCCTGCAGCAGCAAACCCCACAGGATCTTTGTTAAAGCCCATGCAAAGGTGGTGACTGCGCTTGCTAAATTGGGAGCAGCTATATTCTGTTGTGCTAACAGCATAGGTGGGGGGAGGGAACAGCAAGAGTCTCCTGAGCAGCTGAGTTTGGACATAGCAGTGAATGCAGAGCCTTCAGTGCTGACTCACTTTTTCCATTTTTAAAATAAAAACACTAGCAAAGATATTTTTACATGGTTACTATGCTTTTCTGCTGCAAGCAAAGCCTTCTCGTAAGTTTTAACTGCCCTTGCTCCCATTCTCATCAGTAACAAGCTTTAGTAATCTCTCCTCTTGTGTAAATGCTTTGAGCTAGAAGACCAAGATAATTTTAAATGGAGCAGTCTCTTGTCTATAACTTACTGGTTTCTAAGGGAAAACTATTGTCCAGAGAAAGTGTAAGAGCCTGGGAGCTGGAAACCCTTGGCTCTATATGTCATGTTTCTGCTGACATGCTGTATTATGGAAAAAGGAAACAGAGTCCTGATTGCAAAATTAGGGACTGAGCTGTGTGAGCAGATTCCTCTGCTCGTTGAAGTAGACAGGGACTCAGAAGTTCAGCCACATGGATCAAGATTCTTCAAATGTAACCTCTCCAAAGCAGGTTCACTTATTCTAAATACACCAATTACTAGCACCAGCAAGAGCAACACTTCCAAAAATCTTGAGTTCGGTGTCATGTTAAATACATTCCAGAACTTGAATTCATTAATGTTAAATCCATTAAATAGAATTTAAGTTCATTTTTAAAATAAAATACATTAAAAAAAAAAATATTCCAGTGCTACCAGATAGAACAAGCATATAACAGGATAACACCATCAGATCTGGGCTGGTGACTTGCAGAGTACCCTACAGTTAAACTGGAAGGATTTCAGCAACAGGCAATAGTACTTATAAAATCACGGGTTAAGCCCTTGTGAACACAGCAAATCTGAAAATGAAGCAGCAGTGAACCATATATGTGATGTACAATCTCAGATCAAGTGTAACCTAGAGCATATGAGAGAGGTTATGTGGCATCTTTTTGACATTTGGAGCAAACAGCAATTTTTCACGTGCTCTGCTACTCACAAGCAGTGCCTAACCTGGCAGCTACAGAAGGCTTTGATTTTCTGAAAGTGTTCAATACCCAAAACTTAAGACCAGACACTTAGGACTCCACTTTTTGTAAAAGATACACTGAAAGATTTTGAAAGGTTGTCACATAATCTTGGATAAAAGTAGGAGCACAATTCTTTTGAACTTGCCCCTAGTTATGGGCTTGTAGGCTCAAAAATAACATTTGCCCTTGAAAATAACTGCAAGTGCAAAGCAACAGTCTCAAAAAGAGGAAAACATAAAGGTCTTGCTTGAAGTTCAGTTTAGGAAGTCCCCATCTGGAAATCCCCACTGCTTAATGTTCTGTGATAACAATTTTAGCAAAATTTTTCTTCCATGTACTTTTTAATTAGATGGTATGAAGAAGCCTCACAGATTAGAATAAGTATTTCTCCTGTAGTCTTGAAATTACCAGAACTATCCAGCTGACTTTGAGAGCTCTCTCTCTTGCTCTCTCTTTCCTCCTCTTCACTTTTGTGTTTGTCTCTGTATTCTTCTGCATCATATTTTTCTGTCATTTGAGAAATTCTCAGCTATTGTTTTTAAATAATATCCATTTCATGGAGGGGAAGTCTATTTTTCCTATTCCTCTCTTTTCTTCCATCCCCCACCCCTCCAATTGTGCATTCCTCTGCACAAACAGATCCTGGAGTATGTTACAGGGCATTCTGTCTCTCTCTATTTCCCCCGCAGTTCCCACAAGAATATTGTATTCCTGTTTCCCATCCTGTCCCAGACTGTCTCTGTGGTTGCCATGTACTGTTTAACAGTTGCCACATTCCACCTAAAAAGTGGAAGAATTTATCCAAACACTCAGCAAGTGATTTCAGTTTGCTCAATACTTCCAGACCTTCCCTCCCATGTGACTGGTTTACAAATGTATTGGATGTAATTTTGTGGTCCTGAGAATGATTAAGGTGCAGAAATTGTATACTTCTTTAAGCTCACTCCTCAATTATGTGGCTAAAGGTTCAAGTCCCCATGGGGTGTAATCTGGCAGAAACTCTGGCACAAATGTACAAATGAAAAGAAAAATCCAGATTTGAGATTAGTTTCCATCATGAGAGAGAAGGGTTAAACAAATAAAGAGAGTGTGTAAATTCAGACTATCATACTCCTAAAATATTATTTAACTCTGTCCCAGTAGCCTAGATTTCCGTCTTTGAAGTGAACGCAGAACAACAGCTAGGATTCGGATCCCATAAAAACAGTGCGTCCCTTCTCCAAAACTCACATCTGCTCAGCCTCATAGCTGAGTGCTCAGCTCACCTAGTCAAAGAGTGCACAGATCAGCACAACATTCCTGTCCACATTCAGAGTGCCAGTGAGCCTATGAATTACACTAAAGGCTGTATCCACAACTTCTCAGTCCCAAGTGGAGTAGTTCCACTGACTTAAGAAGAGCCATTCCAATCAAGCTGAGGATTTGGGCACACACATGCTCAGCAGGTGACACTGTATATATAGGCAGAGCAGACAGAAAATCATTCCTCTCCTGGCACACCAGTGTACAAGTGCCCTGTAGATGGGAGGGGGAGAGAGAGAGAGAGAGAGTTTTCCCCTCCACCTCTCTATTTTTATAAAACTTTCACTAGGCCCTTTGAGAGATGGTACCTTCAGAGCTGGCAGGAAGCTCAGACCCTTGTCCAAAAGCAGCAGAAACAGAGAGAGCAAAGGATTAAGTTTTTTTCTCTCTCAAGATGGAGCCAGCACAGCAATACACACAGATAAATCCACAATTTACTTTTACACACTGGGCTGAGAATTACAATTTAATGCTATTGCTATGAAGCTGATGAGTCCTTGCAAAGATGTTTGTGAGACAAATTGACTAAGGCTCTCTTTTATGATGTTGTGTTCACATCCACATTTCTACAACTTTACATGTGAAGTAAGAAAATGACAAGAGAGCAGTGTCTGTAGCATGAGCATGAATATATTTGAAGAAAGAAAACCCTATTTTGTGATTGTAGTTCTTTGGACTCTATGTTTATTAAAAAAAAAAAAAAGTGTCTTGTATTTCTGCTTGCTGCTTGTAAAAGCTCCTCCTAAACCAAAATGTGTGTAATTTCCATGCTAGAGCCAGGGCAGTTCAAGTAAATTTGCTCTTTCTCTCCTAAAAACAAAATAAAATTCTCACTTACTGGGAAATCACTTGCCCTACACCATTCTATGTTTTGTACTGTACCCCAAACCTTATTGCTTTTCCAACTGAAGATAGCTAGAAAGAGCAGGAGGGTGAAAGGAAATACAAAGACTGGGTCACGTCTTCAAATGCCTTATATCCTGCTGAAGCTGAGTCTAAAATAATACTACATTCAGTGAGTGGAATCCTGTAATTACTGTGCCCCACAATGTACTTAGGTATAATCATTAGAAAAGAGAAACGTATATCAAGAATGTTTGCCTGATTTTTTTACAGACACAGTGGGAAACAGAGAAAGGTGAGTTCCTCATAGGGAATCTAGGCAGGGCAACAATAGCAGTCGTAAAGTTTCTGAAAAATAAAATGCTTGTCCCCCAAAGCTGTCTTAGCAAGAAAGAGATTTCATTTTTCATTACACAGCAGTGGAATAAAAACTGAAGTTTGAAGTTGGTGCCATACCACATGGAAACACTCCCTGTGACTTCAAGCCTGGAGTCTTGTTCTGACAGAAATTTATGGTGCAATTTTTTTATGACAAAATTTTGTTACACATCTTTTGGACTTTCATTTTTTTGGTGAGGAAATAGGTACCTATTTTACATAGAGATTTCCCTCCTTGGCATGCACCTTTTGCCTTTTTCTGCTTTTAGCTCTGAAGAGAAAGCACACTGCAGGAGCACAATATGTTCATGGTATTATGAGTGGTTGAATTTCACCATCTTCTCCACACCTTCACATGTACATGGACATTTTAAAGAATCGTACAAGAGAAAAAGAAGTCAGTGAGTAAGACAACACCAAGGGAGAGAAAGGGCCATAGGAAAGACCAAGCGGGGAAAAATGATAGAAAAATGTAAGAAAAACAAAACAAAACACCAAAGAAGCTGCGTTGAGAGCCTAGTACATCCTTCAATTCAGCTTGTCTAAGGCTGCGTACCTGATGGTGGGGCCTAAGTTAGAAGCACTGTCATCCTCTAATTCCTACTATAGGCAATAGAAAGAGATGGACATCTCCAGAGAATTCAGAAATTATTCATTCTAAGTCTGCAGACACAAACTCACATGAAGCCTTCTGGCCATGTTTTTTTCCAGTTTAAGGACAGGCCACAGTTACAACACAGCAGTTTAACCAGATGGAACAGGATAGTGAGAAACCAAGTATGTTCCCTGAGACGCCACCAGCAGATGCTTTTTGATGTGAAGTACTTAGGAAAAAAAAGAAGTGCACATAGACTCCATCAGCTCTTTAAACAGAGTTCCTTTGTTTCACATTCTTACACTTAAATATATTTCTCATTTCCATTCTGATGGAGGTGAACATACTTGATATTAGAAGTTGACCTGTCCACTGGGAGAAAGGGTTTTGTAATAATTGATATTTCTGTATTATACACAGAGTAATGTATCATTTTACTTTCAATTTTTAACATGAAAAATTATTTTTTGAGCTGCCACACTGTGTTATTTGGTCAAACGTCACCTGTTCAAAATCCCCTGCCAGCTTTGGACATGACAATAGATAGCACTCTCCACTACAGTTCTTTTTTAGACCAGAAAAATGTCTTATGTGTATGGATGTATATACATAAATTAAATATAGAGATACGGATATCAGGACAGTAACTTCAACTTCTATCACAGACTACCACAGCATGGATAAATAGCCACAACATTTCTTAAAAGTGCATGACATCGTAGCTAAAATCTCAGTAACTGCTCTCATTTTTCAACATCAAAAATAGATTCATATACTTTTAAGATCTAAATTGATTTGACAAACATTAACTGACTCCGAAGTACTACATTTATATTTCAAAATCTCTTTACACGCACTTTAATAAACCAAGTTGCATTTAGCTATTCATACATAAGTTCCAGAAGTGATGGGTTGTACCAGCTGCTAGGATACATCACACAAAGACACCAGTGAAGTTTTTTGCAGCACTACTTCATGCCCTCAACAATCAAGGCCTAGAACTGAAGATCCTTCAGATCTTTTGGGAAGAAGAAATGGAGAAATTCGTACATATGCAGAAATTGAATTTCTACATTGATAATTTATGTTAAAGGTGTCTACTTTCCAATAAACATTGGAACTTTCAGCTTATTAAACTTGTAAGCATATGGAAGAGTAATCTGCTAATGCAAATTAAAGCTTTACATTCAATGAATTAGCCAGGAGATCTGCAGGAAGCTTCCACTCATGAGACTTGTCCATGGAGTCTGTCTTACACAAAGAGAAGTTTAAGAATTCCAGAAAATGTCAATTTTCAGGTAGAAATAAATAGTCATAGGCTGAAGACCAGGAGACAAGAAACAGGGCTACAAATGGAAAATAAATTCATCTGAGCTTTTAAAATTCAGAAAAGGATGAACCAAAGTCAGGCTTGATGACTTTTTATTCCCTAGTTTAAGAATAAACTCTTGTTTCGTTAATCTCCAGTATGTCTCTGTCTTTAAAGATGGAAACTAAATATTAAGTGATCTTTTCAGCATGGAATTTCACTGAGGGAGATTAACCAAAAATAACATCCAGTAATTTTTTAAAATGTGTTTTAAGTAAATTATCTTTTTCTATACCTGTATCAATGCAATAACTTGGGAAATAAATATCATAAATTACTTTAGAGACTATTTTTAGCAAAAAGAAATTTCAGCACCAGAATGAAAGGAAAAAGTGAGATAAATTTCTAGAATAGCTCTAGTCTACCTTAAAATGAGTTTAGCCAAGATTTTCTTGTGAGCTTAATCATTTAGTATTTAAAGAATTATCCTGCATATTTTCTGTGGGAAAGATACATGGTGTCTGCTGGCCTAGCACACTGAAAATCCAGAGCATTGTGATTAGAGCAAAAGCTTACCTCTAACTGGGAATTTTTAGCTTATTGCATTCCTTTCACAGATCATAGACACTCCAGTGACTCTACTAATTGCATCCCACTGACATCCAATCCCTAAAAAGACAACTTATTCTACCCAGAGTGACTTGGAAGATCATTTCACATGGCTCAATAAAGACAAATATTTGCCACGGGGATGCGCTTTATGCAGAAGTTTCTCAGCTGGACTCTCAGTGGACTGTCATGCACAAGAATAAAAGCAGAGCAAAGCAACAACAACAAAATCAATATAGCTTCTAAGACCAAAATTCATATTTTCTTGTCAAAAAAAAAAAAAAAAATACTTACAAAAACAAAATTTATTTTTTTTTAAAAAAAAAAAAAAAAAAAAAAGTTACATTACTCAAAACAAAGCTGAGTGCAACAAAATCAATAAATGTGCCACTGTTTTTTCTTATATCATTCATATAAACCACTTGATTGCAACAGTAAATTAAGTAATATTACTTTCCAAATTTCATCATATCTTAAATTTTATATCCTGTTAGAAGAATGTTTTCTATTCTGGTCATTGCATTAGCTCCTATTTCAGCAGTGTGAATAGCTAGAAACTTAATTTTGTGCTGGCAGTGACATACACACTGTTGGCTTCATTATTTTTTTTTTCTGTACTTCTTCCAAACACAGCTGATCTCCATATTTTTCCTTATTATGCAGTCCCTGCCATTCTACCTGTGACTATCCTCTTTCCAGATTCTCTGAAATTTCTGGAAATTTCTGAATTTCCCATGAAAACAAGCTTTGTTGTTGTTGCTGTTATTGTTTATGCCATTTATTGAAGGTAAAGTTAAACAATTTACAAAAATTACTTGATCAAAATAAGGTCTGCTATTATTTAAATAACTATCAAAAATATAAAAAAATTATAAATTCACATCTGAACTTTAGCAAATGACACTTCTACAGTTCAGCAATACTCTTATCAAAGCCAACTTCTCATAAAGTTATAAAACCACAGATGCAAGTCTGAAAACAAATACAAACAAATCATTCTTGCCAAGACTGACACACAAAGTTACACAGAGCCCACCTCTAAGCGTTTTTCTCTCAGTTTCTTACCACTGATGAAATGATTGGTGTCTATTCCAATACAAATAAGAGCAGAAAAAAATTTTTCCTCATGTCAATAGATATAGGCAGACTACAGAAATGTGCTGAATGTTAATTAAGCTAGAAGTCAGCCTGAAATTAAAACTAAATTCAGCTGTAACTGTTAGGGGGTTCACAGCACAGTTTAAAAGAGTAAAATACCCTGAGTTGGAAAGGACCCATAAGGACCACCGAGTTCATCAGCTCCACATAGGACTACATAATTAAATCTCTCCTGAAAATGGATAGCAGAATACAAGAAGGTTCCCAGTTCTTTGCTCCATGCCATCAACCAGGAGCATTTCAGGTTGCAGAAACTGCAATAATCTTATCATCCTACACCATTTGAGTACTTTGTGGACAGGTTGGGAAACACAACAAAATCTGTACTTTATCTCAAAACAAACTAACTCAGAATCCATTTTTAAATTATAGAATCACCATTGGATTGGTTGGAAGGTTGGAAAAGACCTCTAAGATAACCTAGTCCAACTGTCCACAAATATTTCCCACTAAATCACGTCACTCAGTACAATATCTAAACATTTCTTGAATATCTCCAGGGTCAGTGACTCCAGCACTTCCCTGGGCACCTCATTCCAGTGCCTGACCACTCTTTCAGAGAAGTAGTATTTCCTAACGCCCAATCTGAATATCCCCTGAAGCAACTTGAGGCCATTCCCTCTAGACTTACTGCTAGTTACATGGGAGAAGAGGCTGACACCCACCTCACCACAGCCTCCTTACAAGTAGTTGTAGAGAGCCTCCCTTCTCCAGACTATGCAATCCCAGCTCCTTCAGCCACTTCTCATAAGACTTGTGCTCCAGACCCCTCATGAGCTTCTCTGGACACACTCCAGGGCCTCAGTGTCTTTCTTGTAGAGAGGTGCCCAAAACTGAACACAGCACTCAAAGTGCGGCCTCACCAGGGTTGAGTACAGAGGGATGATCACCTCCCTGCTCCTGCTGATTACACTGTTTCTGATACGAACCAGGATGCCATTGGGGCCTTCTTGGCCACCTGGACACACTGCTGGCTCATGTACAGCCAAGCACTGACCAATACCCCGAGGTCCATTTTCCCTACACAGCCTTCCAGCCACTCTGTTCCAAGCTTGTAACATTGCCTGGGGTTGTTGTGGCCAAAGTGCAGGACCCAGCACTTGGTCTTGTTGAACTTCATCCTATGTAATCTGGCCTCAGCCCAGATATTCAACCTGTCCTGGTCTCTCTACAAGGTCTTCCTACCCTCAGGCATATTGACACTTCCTACCAACTTGGTGTCACCTGCAAACTTACGGAGGGTGCACTCAATCTTTTTTCATCCAGCTCACCAATAAAGATGTTAAACAACATGGGACCTAATACCAGTCCCTGGAGAACACCACTTGTGACCACCCACCCACTGGGTTTAATTCCATTCATCACCACTCTCTTGTTCCAGCCATCCAGCCAGTTCTTTACCAAACAGAGTGTATCTGATATTACTGACAGATAATTTAAAAACTTCAGATACGTCACCAAGGTTTTTAAAACATCTTAAATTTGTTGACCTCTCTGATAAAAATTGTCAGTTAATTAGCTAATTTAGCAGAAGATTCTTATCTACTTGAGACAGATACATACAGATGGTCACATTTGAAGATGATTTAATCCTGATTTCAGAAGCAACTCTCACCTTAGTAGCATAACAAAGGCAGCTCTGAACAAGGTATACTAAAAGGTATTAAAAATGACAAATACATTTTTTTTTTAAAAGAAACTAGCATCTATAAAAATTGAGTTGTGGTTTTGGCACAAATACTCATAGGTTAAAAAAAAAAAATTGTGTGTATAATTCAATATTGAATTGCGACATTAAATGAAAGTCTTTTTATTATTTAGCACATGCTATATCCTTCATAAGAAATTATGAGATCTATGAAGCACGTAGTAGTCCCTTGATGTTCAACACATCAGAACAGAGGAATTATGTCATGCAGCTCTGGCAAATCACAACCAAGCATCCGTATTTAAAATTTAATTTATCCATGAGCAATACGCATAGTAATTTATTTTTTTTTTCCCATCATGAATACATTCAGAAGGCTTTAATCTCCTTCCAGATTTTCCACCACATTGGTGAGAAAGCTAAATTCACTGTCCTCTACATTACTGACTAGCACACTGGAAAACGAAAGATTGAAAAAAAAAGTGAGGATACCTCTTCTCAGCTAAAGAATTGCATGCTCTCCTCTCATTTCCCGATCTCGAAAAAAAAATAAAAAAATAAAAAAATCCCTATAGGTATCTTTTTGACAGAGCACATGCATTATCAAAGAACATGTAATTCAAACATTCCAAGTTTCACACTCAACCACCAGCTGAAATAGAGAGAACATAGGGTTCAAGCCTGCTCATTTCCCTGCAGTGAAGACAGATGAGATGAGAGATCTCGAAAAAAAGACGGCACCACATTCAGTTTAAGTCGCTTTTGGAAGCTACAGAATGTATCTTTCCATCTGGGGACAGCTGGAGCTGATAAGCTTTGAAAGCCAAATCCAAGATAATTCTTGTCCACTCCAACTTGAGCTCATATTTGGAGCACTGTGTGGGCAAGCAGCTCCCCACAGGTGTCCCTTGGGCCTGTCCTATGTCCTGTCACCCCAGCCAGGAGCACCTCCCTCAGGACAAACTAAGATCAAACTAGGATATGGGCCTGGCTCAGTGGATCCCATGGCCAGGCTGGGCTATGGGGATCTGGAGCCTGGCCTTGCTGCAGCCTCACTGGGGTAGTGGCTGACAGGACTGGGGCTGAGGTGGAGTTCTGGGCATGGGCAGAGTTGGGGAGTCCTGAGGTGGGCAGGGTGTTGGTTGGTGCCCCCAGATCCTGAGCTTGGAATCCTGGAAAACATTTTATTATTTGAGCTCAACAGTCCTGAAGCCAAGGTCCTAGGGAAAAAAAAAAAAAAAAAAGCAGTATTTTCTAGCTATATCCCCAATCCCTGGTCTTTTGGCAACTTCACCTTTTTTCTGATTAAGCTGCTCATCTTATAAAAGTGATAATAAAATTTCAAGAAATTTGACACTCCTGGTCATCATGTTCTCAAAGTGGTAAATATTACTACATCACAAAACTATGAACAAAAGGCCAAAAATATCATTTTATTTTATTGTGACTAGTTTTTCATTAGAGAGGTATTGCAGATGGAGAAAAAAGAAAAACATTTTGTTTTCTTTCACTTCTCCATCTCCTAAGATTAATGCATTTACAGCTGCTGTTGAAATATAATTTATATCTTTTAACTTCCATCTGTGTCATTTGCAGGAGTTAAGGTAACACTTCAGGATTCCACTACTCCCATCCCCATGGAAACTGCAATCAAACTGCCAAAAATGGGACATTATGCTTTAAACTAATCACTTTTCATTGGAGGAAGGTTTTTTTCTTTCTTTCTTTCCTTCTTTTTTTTTTTTTTTCAGAGCACTTTCCATTGGATCAGACGCCATTGCTGGTTGTTTAATTTTAAACAACTTGGTGTACAGGCAAGTGCTCAGCTCTTCTGAGTTTTGAAAAGATTAACTCCAGATCTGCTACTGTCAGCCAGAGGAAAAGGCTACGTATAAGGGGAGCCTGGCTACAGACACAAGGATCTAACGGAATTCCCTTGTGACCCGCTGTTTTCATTTGTCACCTTTATATTAACTTCTCAATCTATAAAAATAAGAATAATTAGAATATCAGGTTATATTAAGAAGAAATGAGAAGTAATAACAATAAGCAACTCTTTTGTCTTTTACAAATTCAAAAACCCTACTTTGCTATGGGGTTCTTTTAACAAGTGCTTTGATGCAAATCTTAGCTATGTTTCAGTTTATAGATTATCCCCACACTAGGAAATTTCCTTTGGCTTAAACTCAAATTTTCACATAAATAATGCCTTCTGAGTCCAGTTTCTATGTTAACATTAAAGAGCTGAATGATATACACAGGTACTTATGAGGCTGTACACAACTGGGTGTGCCTCTGCTCATGTTCTGCAAAAATCCAAACATTTTAGGCATGGAAGATCATTAATTCAGATTATGATACTGTCCAAGCAAAGCAGCATAAAGAAACATCCAGCTATACCTCAGTATTTCACCAACAAAATATTCTAGAAAAAAAAAAAAGCATAGATTATGCAATTAAAGTTTAAAAATATCAAGTATTTGGGAACCTACAGTCTTGTCTCTAGAATTATGATGAAGTACGACATTCCTATTAAATCGTTTGAAAAACTCAGTAAGTCTGAAGATATACAGCCAATTATATGGTTCACCCATGTTGTAGGATTATACTCTTCTTCTTTTTTCAAATGCCAGAGAAATAGGATTTGGAAATAATAAGTATGTGACTAAAAAAATGTCAGCAGACTCAAAGGAAGTCAAAGAAATCAATGTTCCTGGCAGAAACTGATGGAAAGTTCTGTGAGTGTCTGGTGGGTTGACCCTGATCAGCAGCTAGGCCCCCACCCAGTTTCTCACTCCCTCCCTGCAGTGGGACTGGGGAGAGAACCAGAAGGGTAAAAATGAGAAAAAACTTATGGGTCAAGATAAAGACAATTTAGTAAGTGGAGAGGAAGGAAAAAAAAATATCTGATAAAAAAAAGCAAGCAATGCAAAGTCAATCACTGCCTCCCACCAGCAGATTGATCCCTAGCCAATTCCTGAGCCACAGCTACAATGGAAGAGCTCCCCACTGTTTCACTGCATCGAAGTATACAATCTGGGATATCCCTTCTGTGCCAGCTGTGACCCCTCCCAACCCCTTGCCCACACCAAACCTACTTAGTGGGGGACAGAGCAAGAGACAAAGAAGCTTTTGCTGCTGCAGTAGCACTGTTAAGTACAAGCTAAAACATCGGTGTGCTATCAACACATTTTGGTCATCAATCTGCACTGCAGCACAAAATGGGCTGCTAAAAGAAATTAACTCTATCCCAGCAAAAGCCAATACAGACTGTAAAATATCAGCTACTGTATGTTAAAGACTTTCTCTGTTACCTAAAGCCACGGAAACTCAAAGGCATCAAGCTTTTTTACTCACACATCCTTAGTTCTGAAGATGGCTTTGGGCAGGGCAACAGTGATCACAGCCATAGATCCTGGGTGGCATCATAAGAAGCATGGCCAGCAGGTTCAGGGAGGTGATCCTATCCCTCTGTTCTGTGCTAGTAAGACCTCACCTGGAGCACTGCGTCCAGATGTAGAGTTCTCAGTACAGGAGAGACATAGACCTGTTAGAGTGTGTTCAGAGGAGGGCCACAAAAATGATCCAAGGGATGGAACACTTCTCCTACAAGGACAAGCTGAGAGAATTGGGTCTGTTCAGACCAAAGAATAGATGGCTCTGGGGAGATCTGATAGTGGCCTTTTGATATCTAAAGGGCAACTATAAGAAGGGGAAATGAATCATAGAATTATAGAATGGCCTGGGTTGAAAAGGACCTCAAAGATCATCTAGTTTCACCCCCCCTGCCATGGGCAGGGTCACCAACCACTAGACCAGGCAACCCAGAGCCACATCCAGCCTTGCCTTGAATGCCTCCAGGGATGGGGCATCCACAACCTCTCTGGGCAACCCATTGCAGTGCATCACTACCCCAAGTGAAAAACTTCTTCCTAATACCTAACCTAAATCTCCCCTGTCTTAGTTTACAACCATTCCCCTTGTCCTATCACTATTAACCCATGTAAACAGTCATTCCCCCTCCTGTTTATACGCTCCCTTCAAGTACTGGAAGGCCACAATGAGGTCTCCCTGGAGTCTTCTCTTCTCCAAGCTAAACAAGCCCAGTTCCCTCAACCTTTCTTCATAAGAGAGATCTTCCAGCCCTCTGATCACCTTAGGGGCCCTCTCAAACTAAAAGAGGGAAGATTTAGACTAAATATAAGGAAGATGTTTTTTACAGTAAGGGTGGTGAGGCACTGGAACAGTTCACCCAGAGGTGTGGTAGAGGCCCCATCCCTGAAGACACTCAGGGTCAGGCTGGATGGGGCTCTGAGCATCCTGATCAAGCTGCTGGTGCCCCTCTTCAGTTGAGGAGAGTTGGACTAGATGGCCCTTAAGGACCCCTTCCAACTCAAACAGTTCTACGATTCTACGGTTAAAAAGGATAGGGATAACAACACCCTAAATGACTCAGACCATGCCCCTAAAAAATGTTGAAACTCTTCTAAGACAGAAAAGCATCCTCAGTTTCCACCCTTGCTATACCCTGCACGTTCCTAGAAGGACACAGTAATTAAAGACTCAATTTCTCAGAAGTACTTCATGCCTTAGTGAGACCAGGTCCAATCATTAAAGAACTCAGCAGTTTATGGAGTAGAAAGAGGAATGAGACTGAAGTGTCTAAAATTATTAAGGTCAACAGATTTTTGAATTTGATGGAAATGTGACAGTTTTGTTTAACTGGACTTTAATCTTGTAGTGTAACAGCCAGAACCTCCTGAGGTACAGAAAGAGGATGATCTTTTGTCAGGTCTTTTCCAGCCTTTCTTTCAGAATTCTCCTATCTTCATTCAACTTTCTTCCAGGCACACTCTTTAAAAGCTACTCTTTCTGAAAGGGTCACAGAACCAAGAGAAACATACGCTCCTGACTTCAGCATGCATCTGGATACTGTGTGCTTAGCCACTAAGCACCACACATTCAGCATCAAGGTATACACGCACAACAAAAAGCAATGCATTCTTTTTGATCTCATACCTTATGTTGAAAAGAAAAATAGAAAAGCATTACAAACCCTGAGTCAGTATTAAAAGTGAGACAAATATAATAATTACTTTTCAATTATTCTATACAATTCCAGGTTTCTGTGATTCTTGAAAGAGTTAAAGTAAAGTAAACTAAATTTACTTAGTTTCAGAGGTCCTGCACTTTGTATTTATTATTCATTCCTATCTTCCAAGCAAGAATATTGGTATTGTTTGCAAAAGTCATTTTTCTGAGTTTCATCATTATGGTCTTGATTTTGTTTTTATTAATTAGCAATCATTATGTATCAGTGTCATGCTCATTTGTTCCATCGAGATGATAATTCCTGTCCTCAGATGCCACTGGTTTGAATAGGAGTCTCCTGCATACATCCAATTGTTTGTCCTTCTTGTTTGTGGGTTTTTGTTTTGTTTTAATACTTGAAAGGAAATTAAAAAAAGATTAAATTAAAAAAAAAAACACTGGAAAAATAAATTACACATACGTAATGATAGAGTCACTGCCCTCCCCCTCCCTATCTGGGTTATTTTGGGTCACATTTCATTTTCACATCAAGAAAGAACTGGATGAATAGTGAATGGGGAAGTATCATTATAATTGGAATCATGCTGTTTTATGCAGGCCTGCACATCTGGAAGAGGGTGGGAAAGGAGAAACAGAAGAGTGGGAAAGGCTGGATTCGTCTCACTAGACAAACCAGGGAGTCTGGAAAGCACATGTAGTCTGGTTACTTAAGTTGTAGCGAAAGTTAGCGCACCAAAAAGAGAATGTTTGGCAATAAGACATTTCTCTCTACGTATCTCAGATTCAGAAGTGCTTCTCTTCTCTTTTGGAAGCTATACCACAGCCACCTCCATTGGTTATTTTCTTTGAATGTACAGGCTATTCTCCTACTCTTCAGGGCCCAGTGAGCACAACTAAGGTGGCAGAGTGATTCTTCTCCTGCCAGCCTACTAGTTACAGATTAACAGGAACAGCCCTGCTACCACAGAGCCATTTAGACAGGCAAACACATTCATTCATGTGATTGATAAAATGTATTTGCTTTGTGTTAAAGAATCTATAAAAGCCTTTTCTAATGCTGCTATTGAAAAACGTCTTAGAGGTTTCCTTAGTGGTAAACAGCTGCAGTGGCTTATCTGGGTCACTATAGTGTTCCACACACAAGTCTGTGGTTGGTGGCCTTTACAGCTCTTTGGAGGTCACATCTTGGACCTCAGCTGAGTCCCTGGACAGGCAGAACACTGAGGCACGACTAGTTTCCATAACTGAGAGATACCATCCACTCTCACAGAGGAGAGAAGTCAACCACAAGGATGCAGTTTTGTGGTCACACCACAGACAGGACAAAATGCCTTCTCACTTCCACTTCTCCAAAGAGCTCCAAAACACACAACCAGGCCATTCCTACATGACAGTCCAGAAGAGAGATGGTGCACGTTGTTTTCTAAATAAATACTATGGAAGGAAGCCGGAAGGCTACATTAGTATTCAGAGACAATGACAGTATGGTACACTGTGAAGAAGTATCATATAACCCCAGCACTATTATTTTTATTACCATTATTTTGTCATCTCCATCTTATTTAGCTCTCCACTTACATTTCCCAATCCATCATACAGCATAATTACATTAAATGAATGAGTTCTCAAGTTACATTACAAAAAACCCCTCGTTCTTAGAAGTTTCTAACTGAGTTGTAAGCAATTAAAAACATCTTTGAGTGCTTCATTTAATTTTCTTGAATGGGAGAAGTCTTAGAAGTAGGTAGAAGCAATTTCCTTTGCGGAAGGACCATGAATTCATATTATGGTGTATGAATAATGCATTGTTCCATTTAAAACATCTGAAGAGCCAGCGCGGTTGGCTGGCAACATAAAACAGAGGGGACTGGAGTTTTGCAAACAAGTCAAGCACAAGTCATGCAATGCCAAGGAACCCTATAGCCACCCTCATCTGTCAGACATGGAGGTCCATAGAGGAAGGAACATCATCTTGTCCCAAGCACAAAATGGGTTAGAGAAATGTTAAAAAATATACATTACTAAAATTAGATTACTTTGTTTAGGATAAGTTACTTGTGTTTTACAGCCATTTGACCATCAAATGAGCAAGGTCCAGACATTTCCAAATGAGAATTCAGATTTTCTGGGGAAAATGATGTTGTGTCTGTGCTAGTCTGGCTGAAGCAGCACATTTATCAAGTCAGCACTGCAGGATTTTATAACTAACCTTTTCTAATTCATTTTATAACTAACTAATCCATGTTATAACTGTAATTCTCAGATCTTCAAGATGAGAACATATCAGCTCTATTAATACTGCAGCTGTAATTCTGACTGTAGAGCTCTACTGCACTTAATAACATTTTGTCTTTGCTGTGCTCAGTAACTCTTGGCTAACAGGTTCATCTAAAAAACGCAGCCAAGACAATAGGGAAAACAGTGCCAAAGCATATTTAGGACTATAACTGGATTTGGGATCTTCCCTTCTTTCTGAGAAACAGTGTACTTGTTAAAAATAATAATAATAATAATAATACAGCTATAAAAGCAAAATCGTTGTTCTGAGTTAATGTTTGCATAATCAGGACTGACACTTGAGCATTTTTGTTCTCTGGCTAGTTTCATTGCTTTCTTAACAAAATATGAAGTGATTCTCCATGATTTCTATTGACTCTCTGGACAAAAACTTCTTTGTGCATTACAAGACCAAAAGCATTACATACAGTAAATATTTGAGCTGAAGGTGTGCTACTGATAGGTTTGTACCCACTATCATTATTTTATGTTGTTCATGTTGCTGGCTTGCATCCCACTTTGTGACACAGTAAAGTAAATGACTGTTTAGAAAGCTGTTGAACAGGAATGAATCTCCCACATAACATTCAAATTGCAACAGATGATTGCCACTTTAGACAATAAAGATCTTATTATTTTTAATAGCTGGGAGAACGAGGGTTTCTTAGAATACATAATATACTGTAATGACTCACAGGCTATTTTTGAATATGGGAATTGCAGAATCACATAACTAAAGGGGTTCGAAGGGACCCTTTGGAGATCACATACTTCATTTCCCCCTCTCAAGTAAGCTCGCCAGGGTAGGTTACACAGAAGAACATCCTGGCAGGTTTTGAATATCTCCAGACAGGGGGACTTCACAACCTTTCTGGGCAGCCTGTTCTGGTGCTCTGTCGCTTTCACAGTAATTTTCTATTCCTTGTGTCTGTATGGAACTTCTTATGTTCCTGTTTGTGCCTGTTGCCCCTTGTCCTGTCACTAGGCAATGCTGAAAAGAGCCTGGCCCCATCCACTTGATTCCCACCCACTAGATATTTATAAGCATTTATAAGATTGTACCTTAGTTTTCACTTCTTCAGACTGAACAGTTCCAAGTCTCTCAGCCTTTCCTAATAAGGGAGATGGCTCCCGGCCCATCATCACCTCTGCTGAGCTCCTTAGAAGTTCCCTGTCTTTTTTAAACTGAGAGCACAGAACTGGACATTTTACCCCAGACTTGGTCTCACCAGGGCGGAGCAGAGGGGAAGGATCACCTCCCTCAGCCTTCTGGCCATGGTCTATATAATGCACCTCAGGATACGATTGACCTTCTTGGCCACAAGGGCACACTGCTGCCTCATGGCCAACCTGTTGTCCACCAGAACACCAGGTTCTTCTCTGCAAAACTCCTCTCCAGCAGATCATCCCCTACTGATCAGTGTACTTTTTCCTCCCCCTGTGTAGGACCCTGCATCTTCAGAGACAGGTGAGCATTTCCCTTATTATTGACTGTCTCTTTGCCATCTTCATAGTCTTTCTAAATTACACAATCTATCAAATATCTTGAATGACAATACCATTCAGTATTATTCATTTTGTTTTCTACCCTACAGCTATATAAGTAAGGAACCACAGTTTCCTAATCTAGACAAGACCTTTGGAACACAAACTGCAAAAACTCCTACATAGTACTAAATCACCATTATTTCTTGCAGAAAATATATGATCTGTAATCAGCCTTTGGCACTCAGGCCACAGAGCTTTTGCTGACATTAGTCTTAGCTAAGAGTGTCAACCAAATAAAGGCTAATCACTGACATGGAAGCTGCCATCCATCTGCTTCCCTTAGATGGACTGCATGAATCAAAAAAAAAAAAAGACTAATTCCTAATTTCATCTGGTTTGACTGGAGCCTCTGGCAGCACCTCAGAAGTGCTGTGACTCTCCTGTGCCGTGTAAGAGTGTGCTGCAACTATGAAGCATTACTGTTGCTGCAAGAGAAGCAGGTTGATTATACAACACAAACTGTCTAGTATCAGACTGCATTACCATTTCCCAAAACCAAGAATACGTACAGGATGAGAGAAAAAGGTCTGCTACAGATAGAAAGTTCAGAAATGTACACTACCCATGCAAAAATGGTATTTTATTATGAGTAAACTGTAATACATAATTTCACACTTTTCTACCTACCTTTAGAAAGACACTACCCATGCAAAAATGGTATTTTATTATGAGTAAACTGTAATACATAATTTCACACTTTTCTACCTACCTTTAGAAAGACTTCAGAGACTCAAATTTGAGTTGCTTTGGAGGATATGAGAAATGTAATGATGACGTTTTCTAACAAATACAATTTCTACTGTCCCATTTGGAAAGCAGCAAAAACCTTAGGTCCTAAATCGAGGCAGAATGTTGACTATCTAGTGCTCAACAGAAACCAGCTGCCTGAGTTTTCATCCCGGATTTTGGGCAGGGTCTTTAATCAGCTCTAAACAACACATCTCACTCTTCACAGCACACAGCTTTGAAATACATCTACATACATGAGCAGCACTCACAGTCTAATTGCTGCTCTAGGCAGTAATGAAACACAAGGTCATAGCACAAGCTATACCTGAAGCAAGATGAATGTGGAAACACAAGATACAAACAGTGTAGCAACAGTATAAATTATCTAGAATGATTAATTCTACATTTATAGCCTGTCAGCATTCCACTGGTCACTTAACAAGAGAGGACAATTCAGAAATGCTCTCAGCATTCACAAAGCCATTTATAGTTCTGGACATAATTTTTTACGAGAACTGTGAAATAAAATTACTCTGCAATGATACTTCGGAAGAATATAATGAACAAATAGGATGGCAGGAGCAACAAGTTTTGATGAAATAAAACATTTAACAATCTTTTGGTAGACTGAACTTATCTAAGAGAGAAATTAGAGCTTCAGGCCAAATCCTCTGTGGGCATAAATCAGTTGCACAGTTTTATATAAGGTGAAGAGCTGGCCCTGAAAGGACTTCACTCTGCAGCTGCGTTATCAAAGAGCTTCTATTCGCCTCTCCTGCTCGCCAGAGCTTGAAAGGAAGCATCCCATGAAGTGCTTGCCAGAATCCACATGGTATATCTCATTGCATTTCCTCATCATATCCCTCTGCTGATGACCTCTGAACCCTTCTTTTCAAATCCTCAGTGTCTTGATACCCCCACTGCACAAACATGGTTACCTATTTCCTACAGAAATAAACTTTAGTCAGTAACCATGGACATCGTTTATGCAGTCAGGAAAATACAAAAAACAACTGTCCATTGTGAAAAAAAAATGAGAACGTTTCTGTTCCCATTCAGTGACCCCATCCCCACTGACACCAGAGCGGTAATTTTTCTTATCTGAGGAAACGTGACCACATGGGAGAAGATTACTTGTTGGAATACTGCCGTCACATTGAGCAATGCCTTTCATTTTCCTCTTCTGTAATCACAGTACTGAAAGATAGATCTGACAGGATTTTATTGACACAGACCCTTTATAGATCCAGTTAAAAGGTCTCCAGACACTCATTCAGCTTCCTGTACATATAGTACAAAAGCACTGCAAAATCACTGTTGGTGAAAATATATTTTGTTCTGAATAAGCAAGGCAGGAGAGAAGGGAAATCCAAAAGACCATAGAAGATGGTGGTTTAATATGGCACGTTACTTGTGTTAGTTTGCCATAACCAAATGGAAATACTTTCTCTTATCATTAAGGGAATTGTAAGACATGGCCTCAATTCTCAGCCCTAATCTATCTGATCTTTGGCATACGTCTCCCTCACCTCATTTCCCTATCTTAGCAATAAAGACTGGTTCATTCACTTCATTTATCTTGTCAAATTAGTCATGTACACTAACCCTTTCACCCTACGTAATGTGGTTGGAGTAATGTAAGAGAGCCCTTAGAACCTCATTCAGCCATAAGGAGATTCCTGCAGAGAAACACAAAAGACACAAAACTTCTTAAGGAAGGAGTATGCTATATCAAGTAAGCTCCAGAAATATATACACTAATTAGATCTTTAATTTTATGCACTTTCAGAAACGAGACTGAAGTTTTCAGCCAACAGTCACAGTAATAGCATCAATACCAGTTACAGTTGGAAAATAATTGTTTTTAGCCTTTTAGTTTCACATGTTTCTCCTCTTTTGAAGCTGAACTTTTTTATGTGTTAGGAAGAAAACAAAGCACCAATACATCTTGCTAAAATGGGAGCAAATTCCCAGCAGGTTTTGTGCTATGGAACACTGGGAAACAAATATACACATACTCTTTTCCCATTGTAATGAAATTCTAACCATACTTGTTTTGAATAGGGCAACAGCAAAAACAGCTGAAGTTTGAAATGTGACACTCAGCACACACATTGTCCTTAATAAGAAGTACATGGCGTGCTGTATTTGAGGAAGACACGTTTTTAGCTTCTTTTTTTTTTCTAAGTACTAATTGGCTGAAAAAAAAAATTGTTTCTCGTTTTAACAGAGTCTAATAAAGCTGTCCTTTTTTGACACCACTACAGTTATATTTGCCCAATCTGAAAAGCTTTTGTGTTGCTGAAAAGAATTCTGTGTGGAGAAATATTCACACAGAGATAACGTTATGTTTTCTGATTCATAGAATGAGGGAAATCTGAGTAAAATCACCTAGAAGTAGTCAGTGGTCCGTAACAGACCAAAGAGTGGCTCTGAAGCCGACTTAACTCAGTCAAAATCTCTGACCAAATCAGAACATCCATCCCTTCTAGAAAAGCAGGTCATCACCTGTGTACTCACACTCACTGTGTGCTCTGAATTGCCTTTGCAACCAGTTGGAAGCCTTCCTTCCCCTACCCCAGTCAGGCAAGATTTGGAAATGATGTTTCTGGATGCCTTGCTTGCTTTCTAAGTTCTAGGCTCCTTTCCTGCTATTCTATGAGGAGAAAAATTGTTACCTTTACTGAACACTATTGCTACCATGTTCACCTACCAAATAAAAAGTGCAACTCTCCTGCAAAACAGACAACAGCTTCCACAGCGCTCTTTCGTTGGTTAGCTTCTTCTATTCTTTGGCCTATTTATGGCCACATTTGTGTTTTCATCTGTGTGACCACAGTTTTAGTGCAGGCAGGATTTTAGCTGGGCAGATTCCTGACCACCCAGTCAGCAGTAGGCCACATTCCATGTAGAGGTGGGCTTCATGAGGTCTGATCTGTCCTACTCTGAGAGGGGGCCCACAGAAACAGCTTTTCCTTTTCATCAAGGACTGGGATCAGAGCCACATTGTTCTATATACTATTTATGTGTCTATGCTGACCACATAGGTCCTGAGCCATTATCAGACCAAACCACAGGTACTGAAGATTATGTGAAAGACAGCAAGCCAAAGCAACATCATACCTCAAACTATTTTGAGCTTGGTCATGCATAGTCCAGGAACCCGGTCATATAAATCTCTCAGTTTATGCACACCTGCAGGAAACAGGTTGGCATGGAAGATATCCAAAGACTGATATAATTTTCTAAAAGAATAGGATGGAGGACCAGTCCACGGAGGCCACGGCTCCTGATATGCAGGACCTCTGTATCTCTAGAGAGATCAAGGGCAGCTCAGAAACAAAGGCAGACAAGAGCATTCATTACAATCTAGATGACTCAGAGAAAACTCTCTGGGCAGAAACAGGAAAGGGGACGTGTTTACAGGGATGTGAGTGTTTATATCTCTCTTATTTAATGCTGTGTTTAGTCATGGCAGGGACCTGCCCACTGGCTGCTCCTCAAGTCTAGTGATGCTCCATAAATAGTTGTGACCTACAACCCTTACCCCCTCTGAGAGGGGGCCCACAGTGAGCAAACTGAGTTTGCTCAGTGCAGTACCACAGTGAAGCATCAATAGCACAAGGTCTTTCACTCCCAGATCTTAGCTGGTTAGAATCAGCTTAGCAGATTCAAAAGATTACTAATACTCATAAGATTACTACACACCAAAAAAACAGGTTCTGAACCACAAAAACAGACACTTCATGCCCATTGCCCTAGCTTTCTATTTCAAATAGTGGTCTGTGACTGCCAACACAGGACACATAAGTAAGAGGCTGGCACTGAAACAAGTAGTGCAAGATCACTTATCAAGGGTTGCATGCTTTTCTCATCTGTGGGGAAGGCAGCCATCATTTTATTCACCAGATTTCAGAAGAAACAAGACTTTTTAGCCTCGTAAAGAAGATAGCTTCTCAGCCTTGGTCAGAAAAACAATACACAAGACATCACATATGGCATAGCAGTGCTGCCTGAATATAATGGAAAGATGGAGCGGTAAGTGCCCACTGTCTACCTCCTTCATTTCTTCACATCTCAATTAACTATATGTAGCAACACTTCTAGCTATTTCTTGGTTACCTACAAAACTGTATCTAAGAACGCAGAGTTCGATGCCATCGTTTGGCTTACAACAAGGTCCTAGTACCTCCTTGTAGACCTCAGCCTGAAGCACTGTGAGTCCAAGACAACAGTCCAAGTCTTGATTCTTATCCCAAAGTTGTCAAAACAGAAAAAAAAGAGGTTTGTTTTTTTTGTTTTGTTTTATTTTCCTCATCTGTACATCTTCCTTGAGTCTTAAATATACTTGTGAGGCTTGTGGGGGCTACATATGAGTAGAGGGTTGGGACTTCTATGCTAGGACAACTGCATTCTTCACCTGCTCAGAGAATCACAGAATGATTGCGGTTGTCAGGGACTTCTGGAGGTCACTTGGTCTTAGGGCTGCTTGCCCAGGAGATGATGTCCATATAAGCTTTGAAGATCCACAGAGAGGAGACTCCCCCCCTCTGGGCACCCTGTTCTAGGGCACAGTTATACAGTAAAAAATGTTTCCCAATGTTTAGACAGAACATCTTGTGTTTCATCTTGTGTCCATTGCTTTTCAATTTTGTGTCCGTTCTTTATTGTCCTGGCACAAAACACCACTGAAAGGAGCCCGACAACCCTCTGTGCACTCTCTCTTCAGGTATTTGCTCACATTGGTAAGATCTTCCACTCCAGACTGATCAGCCTCAACTCTGTCAGTTCTCCTGTCACTTGATCATCCTGGTAGACCCTCTCTGGACTCTTTCCAGTGTGTCCATATCATTCTAAGGCATCCACCGTGGCAATGCCATTACCCAGACTCAAGACTACAAGGAAAATGATACCAGAGATGTTAGCAGGAGGTTTCCCAAGCTGTGACAAAGAATGTCAAAATGGCAGCTTTTTGAGCTCACATAGGTGATCTGTGGCATCTGTCATTCACAGGATCACAGAATGGCTTGGGTTGGGCATTCTCAATCTTCAGTCAAGATCAGACATTTTCTGCATCAAATGATAAAACTCCACTGGACAAAATCCAGTGCAAAATGCACATTCCACAGTGATCCTACAGGATGTAGCTGCACCAAGGATATAAAGAAAAACAGTAGGTAAGGTGACAGAGGAGAAAGAGGTACTCCACTAATTTCTGTGATCTGCACAAGGCCAGCCTTTATGCAGCTTTCTGTAACTACAAACGAGATACTGAATCTTAGACATGCATTATATCCTATTTGCTATCACTCAGTGATATAGGAAGAGTAGAACTGCTTTGCAGTGGCCCACAGACTGAAGAGGAAAACACTCTGCTGGTAAAGAAAATTTCACTGGTCTACAAGAGACAGAATGGAGATGTATATATTTTTAGTTCCCCTGGAATAGATGGGGCAAGCAAGTTATACCCCTGGTGGCCTTCACACATCACTGTTTTGCAGATAGCCTGTGAAACTGTCTTTTTGCAGCCATCCATACTTCTCAGCATGACATTACATCAAATCATGTCTGTAGATTGTTAGAAGTCAGGAATTGCTAGCTTTTGTTGCTGAGTGACAACTGTGAAGTCAAGGCCACGAGAATAGCACTTACCACATCTTTCAGCATTCTTCATTGAATTTATTCTAGCCTTGAAACACAGAAAAAAGCTTTACTATATTATTTTGGTTTATAATCTCACCATTTATCTGCACACAACTTGACTAAATATTCAGAATATATTAATCTATGAACAATGCTTTTATCCACAATTGGCAGAAAGCTTCATCTTCTGCAGACCTGGAGTAGACACCAGATTTGAAGGTAGAGAAATCAGGTATAGAAACTTAAGTGATATGGTAACAGTAGGAAGTATCCTGTAATTCTGAGTCCTCCTCTTCTGATGTTGGCTAGTATGTCTGTAATCAAGATTGGAAGCTGAGAAATCTCAATCTTAATGTACAGTGAATATGCAGAAGGAATTACACTGTTCTCTTCCTGGCTTTCTTTTAAGGTTGACCTAGGAGTCAGACATATCTCAGTACCAAGTTTGTGCTTCAATACCATGCCTCTTCTCTTCAGAAGCTGAGCCTATGCTTTGCCTTTCACACCTTACACACAGGAGATTTCTCAGACTTATAGAATCACGTTTTACAAATCATCATGACGTACTCGCTTTTATTTAAAATCCACACGCACATTCATTGTTGGAAAGGAGCATTTGGGCAAGATCACCTTGACAATTCTGAATGGAAAATTCTTATATTAAAGACATATTAAACTCTGCTATTTCTTCTTGTACTTTGTGGGGGATGAGGATGCTCGTCACTTTGCAGATTTCCCCTTATTGTACAGACATGGCTGAAGAACAAATGTGTTCTCACTAGATGACTGTAAGACTTCATTGTTCCTCACAGAGTTTTAGCGTATTTTTCACAGAGGGAGACTGAGGGGAAGACTGTTAGATTTTGGCTGGAAAACCATATTACAGAACAATGCTAATCAAACTACTAATGACTAGTGTGGCCAGCATTGTTCTTTGCAAAAAATTGTACTAGTATTGTTCAGAGATACTAAAAGAGAATTCTTTGGGGTACATTTGACAATGAAACGTTAGCACATAACATCATTTTTATATAGAAGGTCTAACGCTTGGATGTTCTACCTGAACATCAGTGGTGCCTTTTCACTGGAAAAAAATATCAGTGATGCTCCATTTTGTCAGCCTTTCTTCCTTCCAAGCAAGTTTGATAGACTGTAAAACAACTTTTCAGTCCCAGTTACAGGGTCAGAGCAATAGGTCAGCTCTAAGTATAATAACTATAAGCTCTAAGCATAATAAAGTAGTAAGACATTTCTAAACATCCAAAAGACTGTGTTTCATGATTAAGCTGCTATAAATGCTATTTAAACAAACATATCCACCACTAATACCAATGTTGATATTGCCCTAGATTTAAAATGCATTTTCAAAGGTCATTAATATTGTCATCATCAAATATCCAGCATTTCTTCTCTGGAAAGAAAGAACTTTTGTTTTCATATATTTGATCTGATAGTATCAAAAAGAAACATTTCTCCCTTTTTTCTACAAAAACTTTTAACTCTCTGTTCTAACTTAAGACAAAAATAAAACTATATATATTCTGAAATCTCAACTATTGCACCAAGAAGGATCTCAGCTTTTGAAGCAATCTTCATCTACTACAACAGACAACCTATTCTTAATACATTTAGGGCAGATTTCTAAATGCAAGCTAGCCTGTACTACTACTAAGTTTACAGATAACACCAAGTTGGCAGGAAGGGTCGATCTGCCTGAGGGTAGGAAAGCCCTACAGAAGGACTGGGACAGTCTGGATCATTGGGCTGAGGTCAATGGGATGAAGCTCAACAAGACCAAGTGCTGGGTCCTGCACTTTAGCCACAACAACCCCAGGCAACACTACAGGCTTGGGTCAGAGTGGCTGGAAGACCGTGTAGAGGAAATGGACCTGGGGATATTGGTCAGCGTTTGGCTGTACATGAGCTACAAGTGTGCCCAGGTGACCAAGAAGGCCAATGGCATCCTGGTTTGTATCAGAAACAGTGTAATCAGCAGAAGCAGGGAGGTGATCAGCCCGCTACACTCAGCTCTGGTGAGGCCGCATCTTGTGCATCATGTTTTGGGCCCCTCTCTACAAGAAAGACACTGAGGCCCTGGAGAGAGTCCAGAGAAGGGCAACAAAGCTGGTGAGAGGACTGAAGCACAAGTCTTAAAAGGAATAGCTAAGCGAACTGGAATTGTTTGATCCAGAGAAGAGAAGGCACAAGGGGAGGTCCTGTTGCTCTCTACAGCTATCTGAAAGGAGGCTGTGGTGAGGTGGGTATCACCCTTTGCTCCTGGGTAACTAGCAACAGGACAAGAGAGAATGATCTCAAGTTGCACCAGGGGAAGTTCAGGTCGGATATTAGGAAATTTTCTCCAAATGAATAGTCAGGCACTGCAATCAACCCAAGGGTGTGGTGGAGTCGCTGTCCTTGAAGGTGTTCTAGAAATGTGTAGATGTGGTTCTAAGGAACACAGTTTAGTGGGCAAACTGCTAGTAGGTGGACAGTTGGACTAGATGATCTTAGAGGTCTTTTCCAACCTTAATGATTGCACAATTCACCGTGAACTCAGAACTCTTTTTGAAGGCAATATGACATTTCCACAACAGTTCTCACTCGCTAATCTAATTTCTTCTTATCTAAGAAAGTCTCATGGCAGTGTCAGAAAAGTAGCGAAGGCATGTAGTCACTTTAACACTGGGCATCTACAATAAACCAGATGTATTGATGAGAGATGATCACTGAATGGGTGCACTCCTAGTAATTTTGCATAGTTCTGTGGATGGTGGCACAAATATCCAGCTCCACACTGTTCTCTACCATATTTGCTGCAAGTAATCTTACTACAGTTTGAAAGAAATGCTAATAACATCTACAGAATATGACTGCAAATATCAAATTTTTAGTTATTCTTAGTCATTCTAAAATGTATTAAAGAAGGGATGCACAAGAAGGTCAGAAAATCTGAACAGGACATCTTAACAAGACTTCAATAGCTACTGAAAAGTGATCATGCTCTAAGAGAAATAGAGTAAAATTTTGAAAATGTTAAGTTCTTTCTACACATTGTCAGGTTGCTTTAAAATCAAAATAAAACTAAAAAATCATGTTCATGCTCATGTTGATTATATTAAACCAAAACATCATGGACATCCAAGAGTTGGGGATATTACCAGAGTAAGACTGGATTCATTTTCTGGAGTTTTCCTTGGAACTTGGATGAAGCTGAAAATTAAAGGCTCAAGTACTGTGTTCTGCAAGACAAAGGTCTGTGTGATTTAAAGTCTAATGTATTAGATACTCAATAAAGAGTTGTAACTGAGATGCCCACGTGACCACAGATCTTTCACTCACTCAACAGATACTGGAAAAGGTATTATAAAACTTGCAGACTCTTGCAAAAGATTTATTTTGGAAGGCAAATACCTCCAACTTGACAAAAGTTTAGAAAAATAACAAGACCAGTATAAAAAGGATGTTTATCGTATTATATTTCCTTTTTAAACACAAGCCTACTTTCTTTTATTAAAATAACAGTATGTATGTGCTTTATCTAGATTAAGTTATCATTCCATCTACAAACAAGTACTGGACATCCCACCCATCCCATTTTGGAAATACCCCAAGTAAAAGAAAATACCATTAGTAAAGGAACAACTAAGCCTTATTACTTGACTTTTCTGAAGAGCATCTTTTGTGCAGATCACATGCTTTGCTATAACACTCCTGGAAGCAGTCAAGAATCACAGAGTATGTCCGATGCTTGCCTTCATCCTCATGGCTATCTCACAAGGGGCTCAAGGCCTAACACACCAAGTAAATTCATGAGATCTAATAAGTTCAAAAGGGCATATTCCAGCCATTTCTGAAGCTGTATTTGCTGGCTCGCTTTCAGCAAGCAGATAAGTCAGGTTTTGTGAGTAGACAGGATGTAATATGAAGCCAAGTTTCACAAAGAAGTAGAGGATGGTCATCCACATAGTAACCATTTGTTCATACCGCCAGCCTTTATTGAGAAGGGTGTTACCAGGCAAGGGAACTGACCAGCACAAGGCCACTTCAACTAAGGCAAGAAGATATCACAAAACCTGAATCTAACACACAGTTGCTTCTAATGAGTACTCTCTATTACATTACATCTATTTCTATTACATAGAAATGGATTTTTCTTAATTCAGAAGTTACGTGAACATAGCTTTATGTTGTATTAACTGAGAAAGACTGACATGTAAGTGAGAGGAACTCCACTGAGGAAAAGGAGTTTTACCAGTTCACTTGTGGTGTGACGGAGATACTGACAATAGGATCAAGCTCTTTCTTTTAAATCAGTACACCCCCCCAAAACCTTGCACATAAAAGCCATATGTATAGCACACTAAAAATATATTTTGAAATGACAAAAAATGCTGTTCTTTACATTGAAGCAACCAAGACCTACTTATTCTCCTTTACCACATGCAAATAATTGCTAGAAGAGTCTCTCTGTTCAAGCTAAGAAGGCTGGTATACGGAAAGGGAGGTGCCAAGTCCCTAAACATGAGACCCCATTAATATTACTGATAGACTATTCTTTAAAGAGATCCATCTGTTTCTTATTTGGTACATTCAGAAAAGTAGCTTGTTACATTTTTACAAGAATCTGCATGATCCAAGAAAAGCACAACCTCATGTAATGAAAGAAGAAGAACAAATACTTATTAAATAATCCCATCCATGCTGCATAATTTAAATATCCATCTCCAAAATGGTTTCTTTTCTTTTCTTGGGGAGGAAAGGGAATGGAAGGCTATTTATTTTCCTTTGATTTTCCAAAATATACATAAAAGCAACATTTTCTAGGTCCAGAATAAATTTTTATCACGTCAGTAATGCTGCTCTTCGAAGGTGTGTTACAAGCAATAAGTTCCTCCAGTTAAACTGCTAAGCTGGCCCTACAGGAATTTAAGCTGAAGGCAAGAGCTAAGGTATAATGAAGTTAGGTCAATATCAACCTATGATAGGTAGCTTTGATAATAGTTTGGATAATAGCTGGAAAAATTATTCTGAGCTAGGTGTGGAAGCAGAGAAGTTGTGTTGCAAAGCAGGAAAGATAAAATGTCCAAACACAAAGGTTGACTCTTTCTTCAACCATGAAGTACACAACTACCCAGTAAACAGAATGAGCTGATGTTCAGCTTCTAGTGCATATATAAAAGTGTTCCAATGCCTGAAATAGTCAGGAGACTCATTTCTTAGTGCAGCCAATAGCAAATTTATTCAGAATCCAATGCTTCTCTTTTATCTTGACAAAGATTAAACCCAGCTATTGACATTGTTTATCAGTGCTGTCCCTTCTCTTGGCTGACGTTCGAATCAACATCAAAAATATTATACGCTTTCCTGATTCATAAGGCCATTTAATTTTATTCTGCATATTATCTACTGACAGCATCCATGCCCAAGTATTTACACTATATGCAGTATACTATTTAAATAATGCAATGACAAGATGAGGTTGCTATAGGCAGGAACACCTCCCCCTAGAAGCATTATTCTTCTTTTTATAGAGAAGTACCTATTTCCACAGTCACGAGGAAAGACATTAAAACTGATGTCAGAAACTGCTGAAATATTCCTGAATCTGCAGATGTTCCAAACTCACAATTAGTAGAACTAAATTATCATCAGGATTCAGAAACAAGAATTGCCATTTAAACAAATGATTCTAGCAGCATGACCACAAGTTGATGTGCTTTCTTCTCAGTTTCAAAATGAATAGTGCTCTTAGTTACTTTCACAGTACACATGAGGTACATGAAAACTAAACCTCCTCTGCATTCAGCTGCAAATTGCTTGTGCCTAAGAGAAAATTGCTCCCCATCATAAGTCCCCAACCTGCCTCCATTCCAAGCATAGAAGGCAGCACTGCAAGCCCCTCTTGCTCCCTACTGCATTGCCAAAATCTCTCAACTGATCCTCTGTGATGTACTAGTGCTCTGTCATTCCAAAAATAACAGTGGTGCTATGCATCAAATTCAGGTTTTGAAACAATACAAAATGAACCAGATCACAGAGGAGTGTAACTGACTAATATAGACAGCAAGGGATGAAACCCAGAGTGCACTGTTATGTGCAGGCATTTAATTCTCGTAATACGTAGGTCGCTCTCCAATTGATTTCCATGGAAACTACAACCAATGCAAAGAGCACAATAACACTATTTGATAGAGCAAGTTCTCAGCTCAAAACATTCTTTTCAACACAGTCATCACCATTAGCTATGCATTTGCATCAGAGAAGAACAAGAGCCTGCATGCCACGCTAATGAAAATCTGCACCAGCAGAGGTGACCCACTGTCACTGTTGCCACTGCCGAAATGCACCCACCACCTCACTGTCCTCATTCCACTGTTTGGTCTCCAGAAATACTCAGCAAGAGTCATGAATGTTAGTGGGTGCCATTTTTTCCACATAGAGAAATTCAGTTACACACCTTTGCTTCATATTGCACTTCCACATCAGATGTCATAATGTTAAAATGCCCTTCTTTTGCCCTCTGTCACATGGCAACATCATTTATGGAATATTGGTGGGAAAGTCTACTGCTGTATCACCAAGATCAGCTTCTGATATCATGGGCCAGTATAAACAAATAGGAGACATTACTTTCTAAACAGCACTCATACATGTGAGTAACTGGATATTCCACTAGCTGCAATCTGTGGGCTGCAGTTTTGCATTATGAGAGAATGCTAATGAGGTCGTGACATAGGAAATAGAAGAGACTCCTCGTTTCCTATGCTGGAAGGATAAAGAGATGCTTCTTTCAGAAACATCACTTGAAAAAAAAACGTACTGTGAAGCACCGTCTCTCCATGAGACTACAGAGAAGAGCTGAGGCTGTTGCTAATTCCCATTTACAAGAGTGCTAGTGATAATATGTGGTATATATATAGACACACTGAAATGAAGAGTACCTACTTCCCCTCTGCTGTCTAGCAATGAAGATGTCTTGGCCCCACAGACAGACTTAATCAGTTTCCAGATAGACTTCAGACTATCTGCTATGATTTCAAAACCTTGCATTTCAAAAGATGATGAAAGAAAGCTACAGTTACCTGTATATATCTACATATATTCAAGCATATCCTTAATGCCATCGGAGTTTCAAACCAGAGTGTTCTGTGAGTTCTGTGCTGGAACAGGCTGCCCAGGGGAGTAGTGGAGCCACTGTTCCTGGAGGTGTTCAAGAAACGTACAGATGTGGTACTTAGGGACAGGGTTTAGTGGGCAACTTTGGTGGTAGGTGGACAGTTGGATTGGATGATTTCAGAGGTCTTTACCAACCTCCATGATTTTATGATTTTTAGTCTCAGTAAAAGCAGGCATCCTCCCACAGCCTTCATTGTTTGTGATGGAAGAGTGATATAAGATATTATATGAAGGTAATATCTGAATTAGGAGATCTCAGCTCTTTCCCAGCTAAGCATGAATCAAGAAAACTATTTTCAGGGCACAAAAGTTATGAACCTGCACTTAATTTTAAAAATCTGAGGACTGAAAATTTTCTCACAAATAATTTTATAAATATGACCACATCTTACATATCTGGACACAACAACAACAACTTCAGACAACTTAGGTGTCAGGGGCTTACTGCATAACTCTACATCACGCTCCCTAGGGTCTGTTAAGGCTGGCCCTCACCAGCCAGGGGCTGTCCCATGTCCCACCACCCCAGCCAGGAGTACAGCACTGGGGCAGCCCCAGCCCCAAGCACCTCCCCATGGAGGGAAGCCAGAACTTGACCTGGCTCAGTAGGTCCCACAGCTGAGCAGAGCTGTGGGGAGCTGGAGCCTGGCCCTGCTGCAGCCTCACTAGTCAGGCAGGGATGTGTCATGTCTGTCTTGACACACGAAAGCTGTACAACGCCTGTAGAAATGCAGCAGATTATGAAACTTTTCTGAATAATAATAATAAAAAACCACGCTACTACAAAACTATGGGATTACGAACTTTAAAGCTACTGTAATTGTTAGTACTCTGATCATATATAAACTAACATTTGCTTTCTGAATTGGTAGACCTTGTACAGTAGTGCTCAGCTGGAACAGAGAAAAGAAGGAATTGCTGAAATAGGCTTTCCTAGTTTTAGTAAGAAAAAAAATCTCTTCTCACTCATTTGTTAACTTCCTTATTTATCCTTACTCAGTACTTACGAATCAACCTCACTTTTCAGAGCTCTGAATATCTTGATTTATAATTCTCTTCTCACATAAAGACTTTCACTAGAATAATTTGGCAGTACCTGTGCAGAACTTACCCAAACCTTGGTGCTTCTGTTTAGCCGTTGAGGTCTCCTCAATCACCAGGTGCAAGATATCTTGTGAATTAGTTTCTTCTTAGCAGAACAGGTTATCCATTCAGTCAAATCACAAAAAAGCATTTGTTTCCAGAGTACTGCAATCATGTACAAGTACTGTCATTTAAAAAATAAAAATACAGCCTCCTTTTCCAGTTATAAAAGTCAGTCAGACATTTTAAGGAGGGTTCATTAATAATCCTTTCTTGAAGGCATCAGATTTTGTCCCATCAACACAACCAGTGTTCATTAGTGACAGTAAATTATTCTTCTAGATAGATGTACAGAAAAGGGGCTCATTAAGCTAATAAAATTAATTTCTAACCTACTCCCATGTATTTGTTTATAAACTGTGAACCAATAACTGAAACAGTATGTAAAATATGTATGTAAAATATAGAAAAACGAAACACTGAACAATTACAATTCAAAGTACTTGTAGAAAAATCATAAAATTGTAGGGGTTGGAAGGGACCACTGGATATCATCTAGTCCAAACCCCTGCTAAAGCAGATTGCCTACAGTAGGTTGCTCAAGAAAGCATCCAGACAGAATATCTCCAGAAATGGAGACTCCATAATCACCCTGGGCAGCTTGTTCCAGTGCTCTGTCACTTCAAAGTAAAGAATCTTTTCTTCATGTTTGTATGAATATCCCTGTTTTCCATTTTTTGCCCGTTACCCCTTGTCCAATCACTGTACTCCACACAAAAGAGCCTGGCCCCATCCATTTCACTCCAGCACTTTAGATGTTTATTAACAGTGAAAAGATCCCCTCTCAGTCTTCTCCAGGTTGAACAGTCCCAGGTTTCTCAGTCTTTCATTGTACGGAAAAGAAGAATTCCAGTTAAGACTGTCACAATACTCTCAATAATGTCTTATTGCACAAATGGATGAAAAAAAAAATTGACTCAGATCTATGTTTCACCATAATGCATCAATAAATGGGATTAAGGTGACCGTATCTTAAATTTCCAGAAAGTATTGGAAGCCTGGCTTTACAGCTGGGACTGAAAATAAGGCTCTCAAAAGGGAAAGAGGAGAGATGGACACAACTGAAAATTCATAAAAACTGGAATTATTCCCAGAAGAACTCCCTGTCCTCAAAAAAGTTTGGGGGGAAAAAAAAAAAAAAGGTTTTGAAATTCTAGAACTGGGACATTTTTTCAACATTTTNAAAAAAAAAAAAAAAAAGAAAGAAAGAAAGAAAGCCTTGGGTTTGTGGTTAAAAAACATCTTCTGTTAAAATTCGATTTATTTTACACTAAAAGATTAAAAAAAAAAAAAACAAACTTGAATGAATATTGTGATGAAATTTTTTTGCTTGTTTCTTAAGTCACCCATATATTCACTGAGCTCCATGCCAGGCCTAAAATTTCAAGATCAACAGAACCTTTGTGGCATGAGAAAACTGTTCATTGTATAACCACACAACAAATGGAATATAATTAACAGATCAAACTCTTCCTAGTTTCCTTGCTATGTGGTTCAAAAATAAGTTCTGAGAACCACCTAGGTGAATGGAAACATAGTTCAGACCTCAAAATTTTTGAATGTACAAATATCTCCTTATTCTCCATGGTGTATATTTTAAAAGAGATCTACTCAGATTGTCTTTAGGGAACTAAAACTGAGTTCCTCCAAACACGTCAATTTAAAATTGCTCTTTTAGACTCATTAAATTAATGCATTAAATATATATATTTATAATATATATAAAATATATATGCACCTATATTTGAATATGGCCTTTGTGTGGCAAATAGATTAGTCACTGTTGATGCTAAGCCTGTTACAATAAAACAGGTTACAAAAATTGTTAAGGATAATATATTTGAAAAGCTTAAGAGAAGTCAGAGGTAACACCCCTTTTACAGCAACCAGCTTTTCCAATCATCTTTTCTCCAGAGTATGAAACACTGTAGCAAGAAAAAGCTGAATTTGTTTGAATGTGCACTAGTCATAAATTTAGGAAACTTAAGAAAAGAATGCTTGATAAAGCAAGCTAATTCCTGCATTTGACAAGAGATCGGATTTCTGCTGGGTTCTCATACTGTGATCAGCTCCTGGTATCTGAGAGGCATTTGGCTAAAGCATGTCTTGAAGACAGCTCTCCAACTGAGGAATAGCAGAGGTAGTTATTAAGGCACAATGTGCATATATAGAAGCGAGCCAGAACAACAGTTAGTTACCTTTGTTTCTATCCATCTAACCATCAACTGCAATCTAAAATCCAAGAATCTGCATCTGGAATTATGCATATCCATTTTGGACACTAAATCATCAGTTTCCCCTGTCAAAGTTTGAAAAGCTACATCATTATGCTTTTTTTCTAGCATTGGTTTGGACAATCCAGATGTCCCAGCTGTACTGCCAAACCCATCCTTCTGGGTGAAAGTCAAAAGAGTAATTTTCTCTTATGACTAATGAGATAGTTTAACCATTCTGAAGGAATACCTTTTGTGACTATTGTGGTAACTTCTGATATTAAAATATGCTGTACATACACTCAGAGTCTTTTATAGCATAGGCCACAGTTCTGGGGGTTGTTTTGGGTTTTTTGTTGCTGGTGGTAGCAGTTTTCTTTGTTGTTATTTGTTTTAAATCAGACAAACTTAAAGGTGGATTTGTAAGGATGGTGTTTGAAAGGCATCATGAAACGGCACGGTCTTTCTTCAAAGCATGTAGTCATTTAATTTCTTCATCTTTCTAAAACGGAAAAACCATTTCTTTTCATGTCCAACTGTTCAGTGGTTATACATACCTTTCCCAAATTTCCAAATATCCCACTGTATTTATGTTTCGACAGTGACAAATGGCAAAAGTTGTTTGAAATATGGAAAACAATGGTTTAGCTGTCCTCAGCTGGAAGACTGGCTATGGGAAAGAGCACTCCTTCAAGCAGTGTCCCAGGTCACCCTATAGGGAGAGAATTAGTTTAGCTCAGAAATAGTCTGTGTTAATGAGCAATATCTTGTAATTTCCTCCTTGGATATTTTTTTATTTCACTAAGTGAATCTAACATATTTTAATGAGAGAAATGTACCACATAGGAAAGAAGCAGTACACATGCTTACTTGTTTATACGCTCATGCATGAACTGAAGTACAATGAGCTCTTTTGAAGAGAAGAAGGGTCTCTTTAGTCCAGAAAAAGGGATTTCTAATACTGTAAAATTACAAAGTGCCCCCTTTATGCTAGTTACATGACCTTGTAGTGACAGTACGACACAGAAACAGTACTACAGCCTGTAATTTTTCAAAATTCTTTAGAATAATCTCCCCCAAATCAGGAGATGGATTCAGATTGTTGCTATGGTCATCACTACTTCTAAAGAATTCTTTGTAATGGTATTTGTGAAATTATAGATCTATAGCTCTTAAGGCTAGAAAGGACCACATAGAACATCTCATGTTTCCTGCTCTTTAGTACAGCCATATAATTTCACCCAGCTGTGTCTCCATTGTTTGCTAAAGCATACCATTCACTCTCAGCTTGAAGACTTCAAGAAATGGTAAGCTCACTGTTCCTCTTAATAATATGTTCCTGTGACTGATAAGTTCATTGTTAGTGACTGAGAAGTACAATACTAATCTAGGTGGCAACCTAAATATACTGGAAATATCTCTACCTGTTTAAATGATGGAAATCTGAGAAATTAATACCCTTCTAATCAAGTCTATTCATCATAAAAGAATAAGGCCTTAAGATTTTTTTTATTTTTAAATAACTAGTACTTTTGTGAACTTTTGCATTTGTTTCTCATCATTTTAGTTTCTAGAAGCTTATAAAATTTGGAGGCAAATTCCCATTCTGTTTTCCATCTTCACAGGCCACAATACTTTTAAACAATGACTGATACTTTCTTCTGTAGCTTTCCGTGATTTCCATGCAGCCTTTTTTCTTGATAGAATGCAAGCCTTCTTCTCACAGTGAAATTATTCCCAGATGGACTCATGGCTGAAAATTCATGAGAACTCCTGCACAGAAAAGGAATAAAAAATGAGAGTACTTTTTGGAATACCACAAAACACATTTCCAGATAAAATAACGATTTGCATTTTTGCAGACCTTTACATCTTCAAAGCATTGGACATGTATGCATCATCAGAAAAGATTATTGTTACTAAATGTCATAAATGTTATTTTTCTAAGGGTCTGTTTCACCATCACTGATGTAGCTGCGGCAGTTCAATAGGAGATAGAACTGTTATGTGTGAATGAAAGACTTAGGCTCTGTAGTGCACCCAACTTTGACTAGTACACTGCCAACCAAATTCTTGGAAATCTCACTCCCTGTAACAAAGTTAGGATATGGAAAGAGTGTGTCATGCAAAGACTGACTGCTATCATATATGAAGACCAGGTGGACTTAATGGGTGGGCTACAACCCTCTTATCTGCCCTCCCCCTGTAAATCTGTATTCACTTTGAAGCTTTACCCTTACAACTTCTGAGTCCTTTATTAGAAGCTGAGGTTCAGCAGCACTGAGGATTAACCTTTATTGTCTCACTCATGGCTAGGCCTGTCTGAAGGCACTATTTTCTGCAAGAGGTGTTTATTGATGGCAGAAGTCTAGTTGAACTGTAATTCTCAAAATACCTCCAAACATTGCAATAGACCACAGTTCAGAGACTCCTAGACAAACCTGATCACCAAGATAGTCACATAGCACACTGCAGCATTTTGCAGTGGTGCTGTAAAGGTCCCCAGTGTCTGAGGACTGCACCCAACCACATCAGCCCTAGCACAAATTCAGAGCCATCCTGTGCTAACTCAGCATCCCTCTCATCATCTCAGCAGCACCACACCAGCAGGGACAGACACCCAGGGACTGTCCACTGCAGTGCATTGTTACCACAGACAACACTCCAGAAACTAATGCACAAAAATGCTGAAATGAAAGCAAGAAAGTACTCACCAGTTTATATTTATCATCTGTTACACTCACAGGGGGAAGCCCGAGTTCGACTGACTTGGTTGAGCGTCTTCTAATTTTAGGCCAAAGAAAACCGTAGCAATGCAGAAGTAGCTGATAAATCAAAAGCAGAAAATTAGGAATTAAAGCTCAGTTCAGGCCTTTTATCTTTATTACCCTTCTTTATGTGCATATGGTAGGTGTTTAACACTTTCCAAGTCCGTATGATATTCCGTCGTGCTTCAGGAGCTTTAGGACTGTAGTTGTCTATAAAAAGGCAAGCTAACAGTTTCCTGTGGCTGAGAGTTGAATGTGTTATTTGTTACCAGCTGGTTCACGGCTAGATTGAGCCCAAGTCCTGCCTTTAAGTGATCAGACTTACTTTAAACCATTTGCTCTTGGAGTGAATTCACATATAGAGAGAATTCTGGTGCAATATTTTATTTCTGACTTATGGCACATGACTCTTTTTGTCTAAACCAATGATAAAAACCAGAAGCTATAATATGCCAAATGCAGATTGCATTTTTTGGAAAGTCAATACCAAACATAACAGTAAATGAACCCTTTTGAAAGGTTAAAGTTGCTTTCATATAAAACATTTTCTACCAGGAAATAGAAGTGGAATGTTGAACTAAGCATTTAACTTGAAAGAACTATGTGTGGATTCCAATGGTTGCATTGTCCTTTAAAATAAGAAAAGCAAAAGGTTTTTATGAGAATAAATAGCTCTAGTTTCATAAAAAGGGAATTATGGTGATGAGGTAAATGAATCCCAGTATTTGGGATGCTTCTTTTAACCTTCCAACAGCCCCTCCTTGTGCATTAAGCATTCTAGGGTGAGGTTTCACAGTATGGCTGAATTCAGCCAGCAGTCCTGCTGCCTTCACTTTTCCCCACATCCTCCCTTCCCTGGCATGCAGGCCTATTGCTTCCATTCCATCCTCTCTGACTTTCATGTAGCCCTTCAGTAAGCCTGGTTGGATTACTAAACCAATAGAACACCATTCTTTTTTTTTATTATTTTTAAGTTATGCTGAGTTAGCTTTCTGCAAGCTGGTAAGGTGAACCAGCCCCGTAGGGGGGTGATACAGGTATCAGAGCTGCTGCAAAAGAAGTAATGGCTGAGAGTAGTCTTCCTTGATGTGCTCCATTCACTTGGGAATACTCAAACCCTTAAAACACCCATTCTAAATGATGTGATTGCCTCTTACAAAGACATTTACAGGGTCCATTGGATGAATGCGGACCTGTTGCACTAGCTTCTACAAAAAACTAATGGAAGAAAATAAAAAGGTCAAATAGAATTACCACGTACGGAAACAAAGACAAAGGGCTGACAGATGCATCAAAGTGCGGTTGTGCATTCTCAGGAGTAGACACCCTTGGATGAAGGGCAGAGATCCATGCATCTTCATATTAAGTAACCAAAGACTGTCCTTTTCTGAATACAATTTCCTACTTTGGGGAAAGAAATTAAAAAGAAAAAAAAAAAAGAAAAAAAAAAGCCAGTTTTACACAGTTTCCTTGGCTCTCAAATTTGATTCCTTCATCATTCTGTGGGGAAAAAAAAGGAAAAATAAAAGCCATTCAAATGAACTTGGCACACTGTTCTACTGCTGATTTGCCAGATTCCTGTGTCCTCGAGTGTGACACAGTGTTATTATTCAGTGTCCTGTGTTTAAAATCTGAAGTGATTTAACCTGGCTCTCTGCCATCCCACTTGCTGACATGTTGACACCATGTAAATAATGCATAGATCTGTGGCCACACTACTTTCATGCCACATGCTGAGAGAAACAGATAACACCTGCTATTATTATTAGCCACATCATAGATACCTTGGGAATGTACAAAAGGGACATCAAAACTACTTCGAACATGTTGTGGTCTCCAGTTCCAAACTCCTTCATTAGTGCTGAAAAGAAACCCATGCATCTACTGTGATTAAAACCAGAGATTGCTGATTTACATCTCACACTCTTTAAAAGTTAACCATTCTAAGAGTGTTGATAAATAACCGTGTATTTTGACTGACACAACGATTTCAGCCAGCTAGATATTTCTCTGTACACCATAGAGAAGGGGACCATTTTAGAAGAAAGTTTACAGAACAGCAAAAACTCAGTTCCAGGCTGCAAAATTCTAGCTGTGTAATTAATTTCAGACACTGCTTCCCGTGCTAACATTAGTCTGTCTACTACTGCTCTGCTGATCTTGTCAAAATATAAACCTACTTATGCCATCAAGGCAGGCTCATGAAACCAAAATGAAATTGTGGTTTTCACCAAGGAACACTGCAAAGCTAAAGTTGACATATACATCACCTATATCTTACAGGATCTTCTAAATGTCATGCACTCTCAATCAAATTGAGAACAAGCCACAGAATATGTTGCTTGTCACGGGACATGTAACAGGGTTGAAATTTGACGTCTTGTATCAATGTTTCCCAAATATTGCTGCACATACCTTCCTTTCACATACTTTTGACTGCCAAACTGAGCAAGTTGCCAGTTACACTTTACCTTTCCATGGTGTACAGCAATGGAAAATTTTCTTGTCTTCACCATATCAATGCCCCTGTGCTATCAGAGCAAGGCCACAATATGATTTTTTCCTGTGAAAACACACAAGAGTAATGTAACTGTGAAGTCAGACAAAATACAGCAAAATTGAAAAGCCAAAAACAAGCATTTATAGTTCAGAAGCCTACTTTGTTGTGGAGAATTCACCTCAGCCTTCACTCTGAGGCCAGCAATAGGGAATTACACCAATGTAGGCACACAGTTCCATACTGACTTTAGATTTTCAAAGCCATAAATAACAATCTCTGGGTCACAACTGTGCAACTAGAACATCATTTCTCAAAGAAAATCAGATATACAGCTCAAAATGCTTTGCCCAAGTGAATTCCTTTGGAAACTCTGGAAACATGCAAACAAAAAGAAAGAAAGGGAGGGGCTCTTTTTCAACTCCTATGAGACAGTCAGAGCACACAAATTTAGTTTATTTCTCCTCAAGGATGAATACATTGGACAATATTCTGTACTTGTCCACATTGTTCAAAAGGATCAGCATTTTGAGTGTCCCAGACTGAGACCAATTCTTTCTGTTTTATCCATTAAGAAAACCAGGAATCTTGTGGTCTCTTTTCAAAAGAATGTCTTTGTCCAGAATCTTGCCTCAGAGATTTTATTTGCAATATGTTATTTAGAAAAGAAAAGAGCGCTGGAATGACTTCCTAATTTCTTTACTAAATCTGTTCTCAATCTACTTTATTTCAAGCATTGTTACAGACAGTTCCTTACACGATATTCTACTCTGAAACCCTGTAATTATACACAGGCTGGTCAAACTTTCACTTGACTGGAAAAGAGTTGTAGTAACTCCATTAAATTGAAAGGAAAACTTTGGGGGAAAGAATAGGTTGGGTGAAAGGATAACTCATTTTGAGATGAAATTTCTGCTCTTACAATTGCCCTGAGTAATGTAGTTGCTCCTCACACAGAAGTGAGAAAAAGTATCTTGTGGTGTTTTATACAGTTTTTGTTTTGCCTGAGCTTTGAATTTCACAAGGCTAACTAGATTGCCCTTGTCTAGGAAACCCTGGGGGTAACACCAGATGGTGTCTTCATGCGAGCTAGAAAGAGTGAAAACTGGACAAGGGAGGTAGCTGAAAACCAGGGAATAAAAATCACTGCACTGGACCAGTGGGTAGAATACAAAAAGTTAACATGAAGTTCTGAAGTTGCATGACAAAGGTAATGAAGTGCGCTCACCACAGGCAAAGTCTTCTGAGAAAACCATCAACTTCAGAAAATTGTCCCACAGTCTTGTTGAGAGGGGTATACATGTGCATGCAAGAATAAATTAGTTATTCCAAACAGGTCAAAGCTAGACCAGTAGCAAGTAAAAATAGCACAACTTGCATATTCTTACTATGAGCTAGCTCAGCAGCCCTGCCTGAGTAGTAGACTACAAAAACTCACATTATGTGGTAGCCGACTTTTTTCTCCACCAAAATATCCTACTGAAGTGACTTTACATGTCCTGGTAGATCTCATATTTTGCAAAGCTCAGTGTGTATCAACACAGAAAGCAAAATCTGGGTAAATGTGAGCTACTGATTACAGCAATGAGTGTCCTTGGGAAAAAAACATTGTGCTCTTCCTGTCATTGTGGTTTCCTCTCTTGGTGTTAGAGGGGGAAGGAACGAGGGAAATAGAGCTTTGTCACATTCAAAATTTCTTGCATTTTATCTAACACCCTAATTTACACTTTGAGTACATGTGGTTTCACCATCAAAAGGAAGATGGAGGCTGAGAGCAGCACATGTATGCAACTTGCTTCGTGCAGTGGCTGTGAAGGGTGCTGGGAGCCAAGCTGGGCCAGAGGCAGAAGGGAGAGCTGGGGCTCACCAGCAGTGACATAAAATGCTGATAGCACAGTGGAGGAAGCAGGGCACGAGGGCAGAGATCAAACACAGGGGCATGAGTCTGAATGGAGGTCAGTTGAGTTTCATTTTCCTTCTTGAGTTACTTAGAGAACAACCTCAAACACTACACAAAATAGTGGGGGAGGAAGGGTTATACACATAACTATTATAGCCCCATCCTTGCAGCATTTTGAACATTTCCAGTGATAAGCCACTAGTATTAACATTTTCATTTCCACATCTAAGGGCACACGCTATTCTACATGGAACTGTAATCGTGGCTTGATTGTTTACAATTCCAGTGTTATACCCTCTCTTATCTGTTCACTTTGGGTAATGTGGCTTGATGATTTCATTTTGTGTTTTCCCTTTTCAATTGTATACATCAGATGGCAGATATTCATGCTTCCCTCCCACCACCCCTACTACAGTGACAACGTGGCAGGCTTACTTTTGCAAAGAATCATCCTTGATCTATTCTGGCATTTCTTAGAAGCTAGCACTAATATTTACAGTACAAATAAGGAAATGCAAGGTACAGGCAGTACTGTGGTTACTGTGGTTAAATTCTGTGTATCACATTTCTACAGAAAATTGGTACTCACTCCGAAGATCAATTTGTTATTTAAAAGTTAATTCTGTGTCTGAAACAGCCTCTTTAAAACTGTTATCTTCTCCATCTCTGTGCTAGCCTGCTATCTCTGACATGACTGCTGCACTGGAAGACATTTCTGTGAAAGGAGACTGTGTTTGCAACAGCATACTCAAAACCTAATAAACTCATCCATCTCCTTTTACAGTATGTGATGGGTTAAACAATGAGGAAATAAGAGGCTTATTAAGGTTGCACTGAAAAGTAGTGAATCAGTTCCATCGAAAATATGTTGAGGATGCTAGGTTGTAATTCTTTAGGTGCTCAGTGTTCCAGACAAATGCCTACTTAGCTTCTACGAAGATCTCAGGTACCTGAATTCCACTTAACTTCACCCTCACGTGAGCACCTTCAAACTCCTCAAAACTGCAATAGGCAACTACTTGCAAATTAAAGGGATGGACACCCACAAAAATCTGGACCACAGCTCTTGATGACAAGTGTTAGTGGGTCAGCTCACTTCGGTATTGAACACTGTGTTGCAGCCTACCCAGCCACTAGGAGTAGGTCACCACGCATTTCAACAATAACTCGGTAGTAACAAATGATGTATATCCCTCTTGGCCTCTATTTGAACTTGTGACATAGGCTAAACAGCTAACCATACCATTATAACCATCTTAGCCCTCCAGTCATACTATCCTACATACCTCTAACAAATAAATTTCCTTCTGAGAGTCTTTCCTCAGGCTTGGTATGAGTGATCTGGCAATGTCCAGAAAATTCCTATGAAACAACATTGTAAAACAATTTTTCATTCTAAGGCCTATTTTTTATTATGTGTGTGTGTGTGTGTGTGTGTGTGTGTATGTATACATATACATATTCATTTTGAGAAAAATGTAACAATTGTCTAAGCTAGGATCAATGGGTCTGGGAACCACAGCAAAGCCTTTATGCTCCTGTTGCAATTAATAATAATAATAATAAAAGGTAACTAATATTAAGTTCTGTTTTAAAGAAGAGAGGAAGATGAGGAATTTGTGCTTTTAAGATTGAAACAGTGAAATACTTAGCAAGCTAAAATGCCTTCCATTTCCATTCCAACTAAATCATACACTATTTGCGGTAGACATTTGGCAGGGCACTCTGTTGGATTATCCCTACATTGTGTTTGGACTGATTTCTTTATCCCATTTCGATAGATGGATGGCTAGCCTACCTCTGAATATCTTCAGTGCTGCTGATGCCAAAGCTTCAGTTGGCAGCTGCTTTCCTTGGCTAGTAGTTCCCTGATATATAATCCTAATTTTCCTCTCACAATGCTTAGGGCCACTTTTCTTCCTTTTTTTCTTTGTTGTTAACTAATGAGTATAATCAAACATTGCCTCTTTTTATTTCCCTTTCTACTGTGGACAATGAGAGGTGTCACTTTAAATTTCCTGGAATTAACATGATTCTCTTAACATCATACTCTAGGTCCTATTTTGCAAGCCTGCTATCAGTGTTCTGACATTGCTCAAGATTTAAGATTTAATACAGTTTTTTTAAACAAAATATCTAAAAGTACTTTACAGTGTATTTCAGCTGATGGCCATAAATGACCGTAAATAACTTAGATAATTTCTCTGCTTTTTATATATATTTCCATGGATTATGTTGCATAAAAGGTTAGACTAGGTGATGCTGTATACTCTGAGTATACAGAAAACATAAGAGCTCCAAGAGCTGAAAAATATAAATGCTGCAAAAATAATGATGCTCATAGTTGAAACAACACTCAGACTAAATCTCATGATTCTCAAGAAATGAAACAGTAGGTCAGTGTTAATGCCACCAAATGCAGAGGCTAGACTGCCTGTAAGCACTCTAAGACAGTTAAGGAAGGCCAGGAAAGATTTATTTTAGAGGGAATAAAGACAATGTGAAGAATGGAGCAGTGGGCTACAAATCAGCATGATAAAAAGCTAGTGAAAATGAGACACTTTGGGAAGCTGAGGAAGGGTCTGGAAACTGGCTGAAGAATTTTGGGGATAAGTTTCTACCATGCAAAACTACAGAATATTATGTTAGCCATGCTATGCAAAGAAGTGTCACTCAACAGCTACCTATGTCTGAGGGTCCTGGGAAGGAGGAGTTTGAACTTTGCATCCTAAACGCAAGGAAAGGTGCAACAAGCTATGTCCTGTCTGTCTTCTGCACATTTCTTACCTGGTGGCAGTTTTTTCTTCAGTGTGAGCAGTTTTATGTCTTCTTTTCCTTTCTTGCACGTTCCTAGGTGCAACACAGGATTCTGTACATCTTCTCTGGATAAATCCTACTGTCATCATTAGAACACTTAAGTCTTTGGTGGAGCAAGCTCTGGGTTAGTTTCATAAAATCACTATTAAATGAAAAAAAGAAGTAAGCATATTACCACTCCAGCAATTTCACTGGACTTCTATTTATGTCTTTGAGCAGATGACTAGAAGTACCCTAATTGGTCATTGCAGTTTCAGGGATCAGACAATAGGATACAGAAGCATAGACAGAAAGGTGAATCACGATAGTATGACTCTGGAAGTCTTTTCTATTAACAGGACGATCACTTGCTGTGTTTGCTCAAGCTTCTCAGCACATCTCATCCACATTAAACACATTCACATGACTAATGAGAGCCTTTCCACAGTGTCTCCCATGCAGACATTAATCTCATTTGCCAAATAATTCTCACACTACTGACCTGGCATATGCGTTCCTAGTTCCATGTAATCATTTACATTTTGTCAGTAGTTACACAGTACCAAATGTGCTGTTATCATCCAAATAGTTTTGATTATTGGTCTAGCTCAGTTCCAACCACAAGAAATAATTCTGTCAATCCAAATTATTTAAACAACTGCCTTATCTGAATATTCACTTATTCTGACAATAAAATAAGTTGTTTTACAGTAGGAATGTTCTGGGCACTAAGTAGTTAACTCCCAACAGGCTCAGAGCTGATCTAATTTGCCAAGTAGCTTTTTGCCACTACACATTTGCTGTGAACCTCTTAATCCCTGCATATGCATCTGGACCAGTGATGCTTTTTTCTGCATCACACTGTCCCCTATCATCAAGCTGTATGTTACCAAGTTCTTTTCACTATAGGGCTGTCACTTTTAGTACATGGAAAGCATGGTTCCTTTTTTAAATAAAGGAAGTCTGAGCAATTCTGTAAAGCCAAGAAGATAGAACTCTATGTACACATTAATTCCAACAATTTAAATCATTTTGGCTTTTGCAGCTCTGACCTCCAGTGTAACTTTAATGAACTTGCAACCAAGCTCCTAATTCACTACTGAGCACTACTATTTATACTGCAACTTTTATATTCACTACAAACCCCTTGGTGGCATTGCCTACAGGTTGAAGAGCAATTAGAGTCAGTCTGACAATGAGAAAACTTCTGTCTTACTGGAATTGGCATCTTTGCATATATGCTTGCATCTTCTACTGGCTTGCTGTAGCGTGCCACATACCTAATTCACTATCAGATTCTTCAGTGGCAGTCTTTGGTGGAGGCAGACAGCCCTGCTCTCTGGTGGCACCATTCACACTGATGTGTAGTACAGATGAATACCACTTTAAAATAATTCCTGCATAAAATGTTTGCAAGACCATTAGGACACCAAGCACAGTAGTGAGATACCTTATGCTCTTGGGCTGAAGAGTACTTGCTCCTACTTCTTTCTCATATTTAAGAAGGATCAAGATCTGATTTGAAAGAAGCATAAGGAAAGACTATAAAATTTGCTAGTGTGAAGACATACTCGAAGTCATTAACTTAAGTGAAAGCAATTGCTGACAACAATGCTTTAAATTACCAAACTCTTTATAGCTGGAATTTTAACAGGACTTGGTCTAAACCTGACTCTAAACCATTTAAGTCCATGGTAAAACTACAGACAACTGCAGAGGGGGGCTGAAGCCTCACCAAAAAAAACTGAATAGGATTTTTATACTTTCACCTTGCTTCTTTAGAGTATTTTGCGAACATGTACACCTCAGAGGTTTTATATAGCTGATAAATAAGCTAATGCATATGGGAAATAAATAATTTGTTCTACTCCACAGAAAAAATCTGTCAGAGATAGAACTTGTATTCACATGACTGTTGCTATCCTGTTCTTCTCTGTGGCACAGGAGTCTTCCCGTTGACCTTTCAAATCCACAGGGCAGAAATGACAGTCAAATCCCTACCACTGAAAAGTTATAATGATTACACTTTTAGCACTACAGTGTTCATTTCCTTAATACTAAATGGAAGATAATACTTTAAAGCATTAATAAAGCCTTACTCAGGCTGAGTTTAAGTTCTCAGCGCACCTCAAGTACAGACATAGGAGATGTAAAAAAAAAAAAAGAAAACCCTAACGTTTCATCAGATTGTTTTCAACTGCCGTGGTTAAATATTTAACACAAAAACCAAAAGACATAATAGGAGTAAAGAAAAAATGTTTCCTATTTCCTTCCTATTTTATCCAGCGCATAACAACTTTTATTTTAGTCTATATAATTAATATGTTCTTCCCCTTGAAATGCTTACATTCCCTCTGAAAAAAGAAAATTAAATAAAATAAAACCGCCTAGAGTGTATAAAACTGCAAAGCAGATTTTCAGCATATGATCTCTGATAAATGTCAGCTCTTTAGAAAAATGAAGAATCTGCAGTACAAATAATAATAATTTAAAAAGAAAAAATAAGAAAACCAGAAATCAGTGTCAAAATGGCGTTGAGGCAGACTTCAGGAAGTATATTTTTTTTTCCAGTGTTGCATTCCAAGATATTTTTAAAGCACAGATATTGAAAGCAGATTCCTATACAATTCTCAATCAGTTACAGTAGCCACTGGAGTTAGTGGTTCCTAACATGTGGCAAATATACAACATTTCTAATTCAAGCCATGTCATGCTGGTATTTTACCAGCATTCCTCATGCTATTGTTACACTCCCACTAGTTTCACGGCATTTGATTGTTTTTAAATGCAAGACCCCTTCCGACATTAACAGCAAGATGTACAGTTGTAACAATAATGGTTCTTTCCATCACAGTATCTCAAAATTATTTCACCCTTACCTCTCAACTTTGTAGATGGAGAAACTGCAACTCAGAATCACGAGGTGATTCTCTGGGTTTGTCCAGCAGGAATTTCACTGTAGGGCCTAGAATGGAAAATCAGCAAAAAGGTGAATGGCCTAAACTTCGTAGAACCTCGCTGATTTCATAAATGAAAGACTTGTCCCCTGCAGTGTCAAAGGCAAGGGATGCTCTCCTGGAAATGGTTGCCATGGTCCTATCACTGTCCCCTGGCACTGTAATACAGGAGAGAAAGGAGCGCAGTGAGGCAAAACATGACATGAGTGCTCCCACTAGCAAACCATGACACATTACATGGCACCACATGTAGGCCCTTGCCCTGTGACTGGCATAAGATTCAGACATGAGGAATCCATATTCATTGGAATGGGGCTATATGTCTTTTATAAACAAGATATAAAAACTATTATCATGAATTACTTAGAGAAACTTAACATATGTCCAAAACACTAAAATAAGTCATGTTAATAAAATCTACCTGATTTCACAAACAACTTGTATCCAACATTTAATACCTAGAAGCCATTAAATACTTTATTTACCAATGGAATAACTAGAAAAATCTGTGGGGGAAAAAGAAAAAAAAGAAGCTGAAAGAAAAGACTTGAACTATTTGTTGAACAGTAAGACAGAGAGATCATGAAAAGTGAGCAGCAAAGCCATATCAAAGCATCTGAGGGAATTTGTTCCACGTTCAAAGCAAGAGAGAGTTACATGTGAAAGTTCAAAGTGAGTCTCTGTCATCAGTGCAGAGGAAGTGAAAAATTCTGAAGCGGTGCTGGTCACAACCCTAGATGGCCTTCCTGTTCTGCATCAGCAGCACTAAGGGACATGATACTGGGTTATTTAGTTGTGTGATGTCTCATTCTGTTGGTTCTGTTTGTTGTGTTGGAGCTTGTGAGCAAGTTATCTCGGGGGTTATTTGGGCAGTTTAGGGGACAACAGTGGCTTTTCAAACTCTCGTCCTTATTGTTAAACCAAGCAGGAATACAGGACTTATTTTTTTATTTTTCTTGGGACTTGCTTTGTGTTAAAGGCTTTTGCTGTATAGGATCAGCCTGACTCCCATTTTCAATCTGATTCTTCCTCAGTAGCCATCCTATTTCTCCTATCAGACCTGGAAATCACCCTACTCTTCCCCTTCCCATACAACCTAGAAAATCACAACAATTACACATTTTCTGAAAAATTCAGTTTGGAAACAACAAAGCATAACTATTAAAATGGACAGGAAAAATAGCGATGAGTGAAAGACATGAAATCTGGAAAAGCTGCTAACTATGCTTCAAAGTTGACCTGCTATTTTAATATACATACAAAAAGAATTCACGTGGATTTTTTTCAATTAAATTCAAGTTAATCTGAGTCTGTGTTTTTCAGTATTACTTTTCCTTGCATCTCCTGAGGTTAGAAAGCTCAAACCACCACCTCACCACAACAGTAGGGAAAAGTTCATTCTGGGACTCACTGGGTTGGTTATCTGCATCCTGTGTAAAATGCAATACAGTGTAGTGTTAACTTATCACTTATCTAATACAAATGCTACAGGCAAGCTAAACACTTTGAAATAACCTTCCTACCTTACAACACTTATTCATGAACTCCAAATGCATATTTTACTTATCTTAATCTAAAATAGGAGTTCCTGAAGAGCAAGATAAGTATCTGGATTTAAAAAATGAAAAGACAATTTTTAACAAAAAATAGCTTTAAAAATTAAAATGTTAGATTAAAAATTAAACATTTGATTAATATGATCTGATATTTGTGAAGCCTTACCACCATAGTCGCAAAAACATAATTAGGAGAATTTGGGAATTCTCTTCTTAGCGTATCATCAAGGAAATTTACATAAATGAAACAATCCCTAACCTAATGCTGCCCACTGCCCTTCCCAGCTCAGTGCATTTGGTTTCTTGCAAGGACACCAGCAGTATATTTAGCACCAGGGTGGCAATAGGGAGATTGGACTAAAAGAGTCATATTACATATTGCAGGTCTCATATTCCCACTCTTGTGCTGCTTCTGGGTTTATGACCTGCTCATTTTGTGGTTTCTTTTGAAGCAACTTGACAGACAACTGCTTCTCTGCCTAAAACTCGATAACAGCTTTAATGTGAGACACGAGATGTGCAGGCAAGGAAAGAATGAAAGATTTCCCCAGAAAGTGAAGCTGTGTTTCCAAAACAAAGTAGTAGAAGTTTTTTGGCATTTTTTTTTTCCTCTCTTTTTAAGTCAGAATAGACAGATGAAGCTCTAAATGAAGGGGGAATTAAATGCATGTACAATAAGTGCAATCCTTGATGCTGCATATATTCAACCCAGTTGTAATGTTGTTCTGTAGGAGAACAGGTGAAGACTTAAAAAGAGAGTTATAAAGACACTGTTGAAATACTAAAAGTTGGGATATTGCTGGTGACCACAGAGAACAAATTATAATTAAGTACACATCTTTCTGGGAAGCTTGCCAAGGAAAAGCCAGGGAGAGGCAGTCATCATTGTTGCTTTGACTATGCTGGGGAAAAATGGAGATCTAGTTGCTGTAACTCTCACCAACAGAGCAGTTGCTTTCAGAGTGCAAAGCAAATCAATGTTGATAGGACAAATCAGGAAACCAGCTCAGAGAAGGAGCCCAAAGCACAGAACAAGGAATGCTTCAGTGCTGTTGGCTTTATCAGCTCAGCACTGAGGCAGTTACAACACTGCTGGTCGTTTGTGAAGTGCAGTGGTTTGTTGTTTTGGGGTTGTTTGTTTTTATTGCACAGAAACAGCTTCCCTTACCGAAGACAGAAAAGATGGTAACAAAGAGTTCAGATGTAGACTTGCAGCAGGACAAAGCAGGGACACCGTACAAGAAAGAAAGAAAGATCTGAGCATGACCTTTGATGAGGTACCGAGGAAGAACCAAAAAGAGTGAAGTACAGTGGTAACAACAAAATGAGATCAAGAATATTTGTGTAGAGCTGGATTTCTTCAGCAGGAAAAGGAGAGGGAAGGGTAGTAACACTGACTACAGTAGATTGCAGCCCTTTACAAGAAAAGGATTAAAAGGACTGCAATCTACAACACCAAATTAAGATTTGTTGTATTACAGGACATGAACTGGGGGAAAAGGATAAACGGTAACAGCTAACAGGTACAGCAACGGGCAACAACATACATTATTTTATTACTACTTTGACTCGTGATCCAAAAAGAAACAGACTATTCTGACTTCTTAGTTAGATCAAAATGTCTTCCAGAAGTTCACTACTAGCCCTTTCAGGTAACCAGGTACTAATCCTTCCATACTTGATATCAGAGCAGATGTGATTGCCATCTGCAGCCTCAGCATGGTCACAGTGGTACTTCTGCCACTGTAACTGTAAACAAGTGGGGTTCTGCAGCACCAGCTTCTATTGCAACCTGGATAGGAACTTATCTCAGCAAATGTTTTACTGCTTGTCTTGTTTTGTTCAGGATCCATTAGTTCCAGTTCTTGTTTCTACCAAATGCGTTGCTACAAGATCTCTTTTCTATAATTCTCATGATCATTTAGACTTGAAAGTTATAATTTACTAAACACCGTAAGTTCAACTCCTCTCCACCTGTTACTTAAGCACAGCTCTATCTAGTGCTGGATAGGAGACTTTACATCCTTCTCGGTCTGTGATAAGTCTCTTCCGGTGTGAGGAAATTCTGGGAGTTCCATCTTGTACAATTTCCTGAAATCCTCAGTAAGCAAAGAGCATTCATACCACTCTCATCATCTCTTAGAATCTCACAGAGCATCAGGGCTCTACCCAATCATGGCTAATCCTAAAAATTTAACAGGGAACAAAACAACGCAGATGCAGAGGCCTGGTTGCAGCCATAATATTTATGGGTGAATAGTTTTCTCTTACTTGGGGGCCGATAAGTTCAACCTACAGGTCTCCCCTGTGGAGATTTCCTTTTCTTGTTCCAGCCTTTGCCAAAATGTCAGTGGCAGCACTTCACAAGCATCTGTGGTCCAGAGAAGGAAATGTCATAGGCACACTGAAAAAGCCAATCTCCTTCATTAGTCCAAAGACTCCTATTACCTCAAGTAATGTTTGATAATGAAGAGAAGTATGAAATCTAGAATGTACTTAAGAATATAAACCAATATTTCCATATGGTCTTTATAAACTTGTAATCCAGGAACAACATTTGAGGGTTTAACAGCACAAAGGCAACATCACCAACCTTTCCTTCTCAATGACCTGTATTAACACTGAGTCTCAAATCATCTGCAAAAATAATACCATGATGAGAAAGTAATCAGCCCTGATCTTAATGAACATTCATCTGTGTGGTATGATCACAGAGTTGGGAAGTTTGAACAATTTTCACACAAATAAAGAAGGCATTAAAACCTTTCTGAAGCACTTGAAGTACACAAGAAATATGTGCTTTGCTGCTACCTAGCAGTAACCTTTCCCATGAGCCCTTGGCTGATCTGACCAGGCAGAAGGGTGCAGGACCAAAGCAGAAATGGATTAAAATATGCATGGACATGCACCTGTGTATGTGTATACACAGACATTTCTAAGTATGTGCTAAGGAAAGAAAGGATGTGGAGAGGACTCTGAAAGAGCTTTGATGCAGGGCAGGTTAAAGGAAGTCAGAGCCAACTGCTCTGGATAAACCTATGTGAGATTAAGAAAAAAAAAGGAAATGATCCTTTCTGATGAAGGGGTTTAGAATCCGTACAGATGCATTGTGCAGGAACAGGAACTTGATAATAGAAGCATTCTGATGTGGTGTTTACCCCAAAACAACATGAGTTAAAAATAAATATACATCCACAGAGCTTAGACTACTCTGGTGGAGCTTGGATCACTACAGAGTACCACAAGAATTTCTGGGATTGCTCAGAATCAGTCCCCTTGAGATTATTTGGGATTGCTGTAACCAGCTACTGGATATTTGTGTCTCTTCAGTAGCTGTGTATACTATACGTGGGAGGCAGCATCTGTGGGCAAAAAAGCTGAGCATTAGGAGCCAGTCATTTACAAAAAATTATTGCCATGAGCCAGGATCCGTATCACACACATTCTTTGTCAGGTTCTTCTCTTCTGCTTATTAAGGCTGTTTGCATGGATTGCTACTGTCCCAAAGTCACATAAACTGAAGTCCTCTTGTTCTTACTCATTTGGGCTACTTTCTTCCAGTCCACTACAGCTGTCAGTCAGGGTGCAATCTCTTTGAGATCAACAAATGAGCCAGATGCATAGTTCAATGGCCAGACACTTCAAGTCATAACAAGCTAGTGAAGTGAGCTAATTTTGCTTGCAAAAGAATTAGCCTTTATTAGTCACTAATACCACTTTTTGCCCTGCGTAGCCCTTTAACCAGCTGCAGTTTCATTGACATCACATTTTGGAGAGGTTACGAATGGCATGTCTGGATTGGGAATGCTCAGAGGGCTTTCTAGAGCAGCTACCTTTTACTAGTACAGCAGAGGAATAGTGGAACACATAATCAACACTGTAGACATTCATATGGCATAAATCTTGTAACTCAGACCACAAATTATGCAAGGCATTTTTTCCTGTGTCTGATTTCTATTGTATGTTAAATAGGTACGTATATAGATGTGCAATATATACAGCATGCATATTATAATACAGGACAGAGAACATGCACAAATGCACCCATATGTGCCATTTATATAGTCACGTATGTGTGTGATCATGTTCAGTCATGGTTTTGGAGTCTGTGACTGAATCTTTATACTGTGTTTTTCTGTCTTGTCTGTTTCTGTCGAACTGAGAGTCAATAGCCTAGCTGTACTCATAGAACCTAACTTCAGATGTATTTTATATGAATCACTGACTTACAAAACCCCACTAAACACAGTGTAATTGCAATTTTTCTTGTGATAGTGTCAGACTAAGCATGACCTTACAATTTTGTGATACTGCTATAGGCTGGAAATCAAATAAGATGCTGATCTAAAAAAAAATAGACAAAAAAAAAATCAAATCTTCTTTAATCAGCCACAGTACAACCAGCTAAATACAGACAAACTATCTTGATTTCATTTCAAAGGATTCAAAGTCCAAGTCAGGAGAAAAGCTATTTTCTATTCTGAAGAATATCTAAAAAGAAACAAAAGCATGAGGAAGTTATACAGGTTGCATGTGCTGAGAAGGAGAAGAGAAAAAATTCTCTGGAGAAAATAATGGTGTATTAAACAAACCTGTTGCAACTTTTCATTAATAAAAAGACCTGGCTTCTACAGAAGCCAGTTAGCCTGGCTTCTACAGAAGAAGGACAAGTATCACAGGATCTCTGTTGAGGTATTTAGGTGGATAACCCAAACCAGTTGCATTTTTTAGTAACTGTAATGACAAAAAGATACATGAAGGCAACTAATGAATAAAATGGAGTGGAAATGCCAGTAAAAGAAAGGCAGAGAGATAAACGTAATTTCAGAGCTGCCTACCTCAAAAAAGGGATCTGGACCTCTGCGTGCTTGGAACATGCCTCAGCCAGTGGAAGTACCAGACTTGCTGTTTCAAGAAGTGTAGCATCAAATCACCTCTCCCATAGCAGCAAGCAGATTCTCAATAGCTGGGCCATAATTTCAGCCTGATTTATCTTTTTCTCCCTCAAGATAGTCTAATATAAATAAAGAGGAAGTCCTGAAGGGAACAGTTTCTTCTGGGATATAACAGTAATGGTTCTGATGTAGGTATGATGGTCAAAATACCAAACAGAGCAAAAAGAACAAAGGAGTTTTAATGATTTCCTCTATTGTAAGTGTCATGTTCTGTGGGTCAGATGCATGACTAGCAGCATTTCTAATATCAATTTTCCATAATTTAGAAACATAGAAAATCTTCCTTGGGACCAAACTGGAATTTCTGATGGACGTATTTGAGTATGAAGAACCAGAAACACAGAATTAAAGAATGATTTAGCTTTAGTGCGTGGGAGGTAAGAAAGTAAGGGAGACACTTCTTCACAAGAGCTCATCTGAGCAGGAGTCAATATGGCCACATTTCAGGCTGCACCAACAGAAATAATAAATACATAATAGACAGGATGAAGAGTGGGATTCTCTCGCTTTCTGCTAGATGCCAGTTTGCTTAGATAAGAAAACCATAGGTATATTGTAGGTATAGGTATCTTGTTGTGGGTTACAGCAAAGAACCTGTGTCCTTGCCTTTCCTTCTGATCATATTCTACAAAGTCCATTATGAATCATAATAATGGATTGTTAATCTGGAAATTATTAATGATTGCAGTTGTAATCATTCCCTTTATATGATTAGAATTGGTGAATTCCTACAGAGTATGCAAAAGGGTAACCCCTTAAGAATTTCTCCTGCATGGTGAAGAAGAAGTTAAGAGGACAAAATTCCACTAGCTAGCAGCTTATACTGCTCAAAGTAGATCTAAACAACAGAGCAACCTGCCTGTCCTCACACTTCATGTGCCACTCCTGCTTAGAGGTGCTGCCCAGAGAGGGCAATAATGTTGGAGAAAACAATCATTTACAGGAAAAGCTGCAAGTAAATATCTACCTTGTTAATTAAAAGGTATGTGTGGAAAAGGAGAACATCCTCCTTAAGAAAATAAAAACAGCAAACAAACAAACCCAACTGATAACATGGTTAAAAGTAAGGTGAAGGCAAACATGCTTTCTATCAGTGCAACCCCTACAGCAGAGCCACACAAATACCATGCCTACAGCAAAGGCTGACTCTGAGAGTACATGCTATCACAGTCAAAATAAGTGTCATCTGCACTCTGTGATGCTGCCAGGGATACTGGCAGCCTCAGCAAGTTTCTGGATTTGACGCATCAGGCTTTGAGTTGACACTGACCCACATGGAAAGAACAAACCTGAAAGATTTGACCGGCACAGGCAACCTGGATTAAATCTACATGATGTTAAAAAAAAATTAAAAAAAAAAATCAGGCTCTGGGTTCTTTTTACTAAATAGAGAAGAACAATGTCAGATCTCACAGAGCCAGTGCAGCTCAAGAAGAGGAGACAGCACTAGGACGATTTTATGGTTCTTACAAATGAAATCAAAACTTGCCCAGCATTGAAGCATTTCTTCCGGCCCCAAGGCTTTCCAGATTCTCATACATTTTGCAGTTACCTAAGGACTTCTTTTAAGGTACATCTTGAAAATTCCAGCAGTATGGATCTGCCATAAACCACTGGTCACTGCTGAACACGGCACAGCTACACTGGGAGATGAAGCGACAGGGAGGGATCTCATTATAGAATTATAGAGTCATTAAGACTGGAAAAGACCTCTAACACCATCTAGTCCAATCATCAGTCCATCCCTACCATGCACATGGCATGGAGTGTGGAGTGAAGGAATTGAAGTCACATGAAACCTCTGCAGAGAAACAACCCCTTGCCACCTCCCAGTGTAACAAGTATTCACCCTCAGTGTGCTCAGGGGACACATCAGATTATAAAATACTGAAGCCTGGTTATTACACCACATACACATTGAATTATCATGGTGCTCCTGTGATGCTGGCTCAGTCACGAATTGTTCAGTAAGGGCATTTTGGCAATGGTTTTGTGTTACAAGGCTTCCTTTTATATCGCCTGCTGCCTGCTTCAGCCCCTATCCTCCCTCTCCTTGCAACTATTAATAAAGTATTCCTTCCTCCAGCTGTGAGATCAGGCTTTGCAGACTGTTTGTAAGCTATTGTTGCACTTTTAACAATTAAGTCTTCACAGCTTACACTTCATTATTTTCTTCCCTTGAATCCAGCATTTTTAAAGGAGCTATGTCAGCTGATCTCTAGCCCTAAAAATAGGCATTCAGAAAGCTAAAACCTATAGGCACGCTTCCAGGATCTTTTTGTTATTATTGCTGTTGTTAAATTCAGTGCTAGTATTTCTTTCAAACGAACTTTATTCTGCAACACAAATAGTATCAGCAAACAGGAATGTAAAGGAAAAGATAAGACAACTCTCCTAACAGCATCTGTGCTCACAGTACCACTTAAAAGTCTGTCCTCTTGCCTTGGCGAGCTCCTGAAAGAGAATACACTGCTTATATAATTATTGCAGTACAGGTTATGTTGCTTCTATTCCTCGTAAAGTGCAGTCAGCCCTGATTTCCCCACCATCTTAAGACCACAATGAAAACTCAGGTAAAGCCCCAGAGTGGTGGGGAGGTAACAGCAGAAGCACAGAGCTGGGGCTGCCAGCTCTGCAGCAAGGTACACACTCTGAGCTCCAGTACCACTGTGCCCAAATCCACTGGTCTCAGCTCAGCAAGCCAAAGATCAGACACTGGAATTATAGGAAAAAAAAAAACAAGGATTTTGACTTCATTCTTTCATTTCTTTCATTTTTCCTTCCTGTGCTGATACACCACAGACAACCAAGGGGACTTTGAAGATTTGTGTTCTGTCCTTCTTTTAAGTCTTCTCTAAAATTTGTCAGTTTGGGACCTTTAAAAAATAGAGGCACTCGAAATAAACAATCACTTTGAAAATCTTGGCCTGTGTCCCAGTAGGGAGTGAATCTAGTCACGTACACAACCACCTCCAAACTACACAAAAATGAAGCATTAAAATAGTAAAACCATGATACGCAATATGGAAACAAAAAACTTGGTGTGATGCAGCAGCTAAAATCATGTAGCTCTCACTTACCTCCTTCAACTAAAATTGTTCATTACTTCGTTTGTTAGCCCCTGCCATGAACCAGAACCAGTGATTTGAACAGCAAACCAAAACAGTTCCACTGAGATTAAAATTCTTACAGTAAGTGCCAATACTCTGTTATGTTTTACCCATGCTGCTTTCTCATCCTTACAGTATGCTCAACGCATGGATTTCCCAGATTTCTTTTTTCTAACTACTGGCACTTCTGTCTTTCTCAGGTGACGATATCATTCACTGGAGTTGTTACCTCTGAAGTTCTGTTGTCATCTTTGTTTTAATGTGAATGGTAAACTGGACACAAAATGTATATACTTGGTTAATACTCTCTTCTTTAAGTGTAATCAAAAAGCATGGCCAGATGTAGAAGGAAGTGTCAGTTCTTGAACAACAAAACCACTGAAATAAAAAGTCTTACAAGCCAGCTCTGGTCCACAGACCACAATGTAAAAGCTTTTAGATTAATCTATTTTCTCTGTCTATGATGGAAAAAAAGGAGAGAAAGAAGGAAAATAATAGCAATACTAATAATCTTTGTGCACCATTATCATAATTAAAACTTAAAAAAGAAAAAATGATGAGAATTTAATCCTATGTAGCAATTGAGTATTCAACAACTTTTTTCATAAGCTGGAAATAATAATACCTTTCAGGTTTCTTTTAGAAGAAATTCTAATAAACAAATCTTCAAGAGCATTTTGGGAAGAAAATTTTTTTTTTTTTACTATCTAATTACTAATTGAAAGTTTTCATTTCATTTTGCTGCATTCTTTTCCTATTGCAGGCCGTTTCTCATGAGAGTTATATGAAGGTCTGGCTTGTATCCTTCATCCTCTTCTAGGGTTCAGTGATAGCCACAACATACCAAGCTGCTCAGAGAGAACTAGGATTCTGCTGCTCAGTGGCAATTACCAGTTTGTGAGCTAGCTCAGACCAGCAAAGAGATGAACAGTAGCAGAAAGTTCAACTATAAATAGACTAAGGAAATACACCACAAACTGAAAATGCAGAACTGACTCAAAGAAACCAAACAATCCCAAAATGGAAGGCTCAAAGGGGAAAAAAAGAAAAAAAAAAAGTTAGAAAAACTAAAAGACAGTTTGGGCTTCTGGATACACACAAGAATCATAACACTGCTGTGAGGCAGGGGATCAGGCCAATTAGCGTACAGAACTGGCCAACATATCTCCTAACTTCTCCAAGCTCTGCTACCGTAGCTTTACAGAAGTAATTTTTGATTGCATTTGAAAAGTGTAATGGCATATCTACTCTCTTTGACGAGATGTGTAACTCATGTCTAGATAATACCTTAGTGATCCTCTTTAGAATCAGAAATGACCAAGAGAATTGGAAAGTGGAAACTTATAACAAACTTGTATTTGATCCCATTTTTCCCTGCTGTTTGAATATAATGCCCTTCTATACACTTATATAGATGCTTCCTCCTGTAACTGTGTCAGAGTTGAGTGGCTCTTGCTACACACTGTAGCTGTTCCATCACACTGTACTAGCTTTTCTCCAGTATGCTTTAACATAATCTTAGTTGTGAAGAGAAGTTTTCAGATAGACAGACAAAACAAACTCACAAGAGAAACTTTCAAAATAAATACTCCTCTCGTGTTTTGCCATTGTTTTCTCCACACAGATCAGTTTACTGAACAATCCCACTTAGCACAGGAGCTGAAGAGCTGGACCTGAGAGGAGTTAGCTGACACAATGGAAATGCCCACAGTTCTGTTGAGTAATTTGCAGGATGGTCAGCGAAAACAATTGCTGGATGAGAATGCCACTTGAAGCTGGGCAGGAAACAAGCTAGGTGTACTCTGGTCTCACATCCCATCCTAAAGGAAACTAAGTGAGCAGGCACAGACAGGTAGGTATAAAGAAGCATCCCTTCCTCCAACACCACCCAAAATGATCATCATTACAGCCAAGGAAAAGTCCTTGCTTTAACTCAGCATTGCTCCATGGCATTTGCAGACTACACGCTCCTCTGATACAAATAGCAGAAAAAGCAGGTTTTTTGTTCAACCTGCATATGGCACACGTACCAATAAAACTTGTTCCCTTATTTACTTGCTCCTCCTAATAACCGGAAATCTCCCATCTTCCTGAACAACAGGCAGGGAACTCCATGAGTCCAACCACAGATGGCATGCTCCACTGCACAATATGGTTGTAACCTGGGAGGCTGTTTGGAAGAGTCCACAACGTCCCTTCCACAGCACAAGTTGTGTTGTTTACAGTCAAAAGGCAGGGTCTCAGTGCCAGGGTACACCAGAAGCCTGCTTGCAGAGCAGACCTTATCACTGGCAGGCTCTGGGACTTGCAAAGTTGGAGCAACGAAGCCCAAAATATATCTGTGCAGAAGGAGCAACAAACTTTCCACCCTGATGAAAGCACAATGAGGAAAATCTTTCCGACAGATTCACAGCTGGTTTCAATCTACAGCCTGAGCATATCTAATGGGCTGCCTTTATCAGAGAAGCTCTCATAGGGTACTGGCTGCTACCGAGGGCACTTTGCCACTGTGCAGACCCTGCAATAAGAGTCAGAGAGGACAGAGTGTACTCCCAACGTGAACTGAGGCATGCAGTAATAGAGACCATCTGCACCAAATTCCAGCTCTGCTTGCACCTTTATTCATTCATCTCAGCTCCTAAGATCTTACTGAAGTTAATGTAACTGTCCTGTTAACACATCAGGAAAATGTAAAACGTATCTTCCAAAAACATTTTTTTCACTTGCTCTCTGCCCATGTGAACATAGAAAGAATCAAGCTGGTCTCGAAAGTTCCTGACTGAAACCCTCACTTCTCTGAAGACAAAAAAAGTTTCTTATTAGGAGAGGTTAAGTGAAGCTACCGCGATCAGTGAGCCCAGGACCTTTACCTTTTCTTACAGGAGATACCACTGACAGGAAAAGTTCAAAACCCCACATCCATTTCAGAAAATTGGCATGTTAGGGACTTGTTGAGAAGCTATTGTGTGCATGTCATGTAGTAAGTAAAAAGTACTTCAAATATACATGGCTTTATTTTTCCCCCAGTGGTGTATAGATTTGTCCTGGGACAATAGAATTTTACAAGAAAGGGGGAGGTGGCTGTGATTAAGAAAGCTTTCAGCTCTTCTTCCTACAGATACCCTGTGGATATTGCTGTGTTCTCCAGAATCTGAGCTTCCACTTGAAAAACAACGAAGTTTCTAGCCCATCTGGGTTTGCGGAAGCAGAATGTAAACAGATGTACTGTTGTCTTATTTTAGAAGCTGTAACAAGCCAGACTGAAACAATAGCACTAAGAAACGTCAACTGCTCCCATTCATCTCAGTGGGGTGGGGTGTTAACTTTGAAGCCTAATTGTGACCACTTTAAAGCCAACCTTTTAACCAGTTCATTGCTGCCACCACACCAGAAACTCAAAGTAATGAACTTACCGGCCTCTGTATTTGTATGCATTACCGTGAGCTCCCCCACTCACTTGAAAAGGACTTGAAAAGGCATTACAATCGAGCCAGCCTGAATATTCTTGCACTTAAGAAGTTAGCTGAATGGTTTGCTACTGTCTTTCAAAATTAGGGTTAAAAGAAAGCAAAGGGTGAAAGGTTAGCTTCCTTGTCGATGCTCTCAAAAGTGCAGCACTGAGATTTCATGCTTCTTGCTTTGATCAGGAGGCCCTTCATTTCAATAACATGACAAACTGCTATTTCCAAAACTCCTGAAAATAGTTTCTGTAAAAATAGAAGATCACCGTCAATCAGGAGTAAAAATAAATAAATAAAAGAAAATAAATTAAAAAAGACAGTGGTAATATGCATCTGCGCCAATAAAAATGGGGAAGAGAAATCCTCATTTCCAAGAACTTGTGGCTACTGTTAACCTAAATTTAAAATGCATCAGGCCTTTAAGCGGCACAGGACTGCTGCAGAGCCCTTGACTGCTTGCAGCACAAGCAGTATATGGTCTATGTAAAGGCCTAGCAACTCATCCCAAATCCTTCTTCATTTTCTTCTGCATGGAGCAGTAAGAGTTGTACTGGCATGAAGGGACAAGGTCTAGTGATGGGACTTGGTAGGCCAAGTTAGTGGTTGGATTTAGAATCTTCCAGACTGGAAAAGGCTTTCAAGATCATCATAATTACACATTGATGATTCAGCCACAAGTCTTTTAATATGTTGTCATTTGCTTCCTGACATCACACGTTGGGTTCAGAAGTCAACCACACTCTCCTCTGACCATCCATGCTAGGTACCTTACCTAGCTAATACTGAGATGCATCAAGAAGTCCTGAACATGGGCCAATTGAACTAAAACAGGAAGGGGAATATCACCCAACTTAGTTGCATAGCAGGTATAAGAGACAAGCATCACTCACAGTATAAAGGAACAGAATAATCATCAAAGGACTTTGAACAAGCAGCTGGGACAGAAGTAATATCTCTAGCTCAGGAAGAGGCTACTGGAAGAAAGCAAAGTGGAAGGATTGGCATAACCTATATTTACAGCAAGATAAATCTTTGATCAGACATTATCATTCTTGAAAAAATGATGTCTTTACTTGGTAAGGTCTTATATCTGTACAAGAATGCCTATGTGTGGTATGGAATAGGGTTACTCTGGTAGAAGGGGAAACTTCCTGTCTACACAATACCTAGGTGTTTGCAGAAACAAAGCCCTAATTCATGCAGTTCAGGTTCTTTCACTTGCTTCAACAGACAAAGCTCTGATCTTGTTATTAGCAAGTTATGAATGCATGGTCCTTTCACAGGTAACTTCCATTGCAAGCAGGGCATCTGGGAGGTGGGAGGGAGGGAGGGGTGGAGCTTGTCTTAGCTAATGAAAACACCAAATGCAAAATTCTGTGTTATCAAATCTTAGTGTTTGCTAAATCTCATTCTGTAAACCACAGCAGAATGTTGGTAGAGCATTTATGATAGAAAAATGAAAAGAAACCTCTGTTTTCATCCAAAAGCTTGCAAACACCAACTTCACACGCAAAAGCCCTGGTAGGGAGAGAATAACCCATTCATTTTCTACTGACTTCAATCAGCTGCAGCAGGGCAGTCAGCTCTCTGCAGAAGGTGCTGAATATGACCACATGCACTTTCACAGAAGTGTCTGAGTGTTACTGAACACATTTTTTGCAGATGTTTAGAAGTACAGAACAAAGGCAGCTGAAAACAGACTTGGTAAGTTTACAGGGTTACTTTATCACTGCATTAAATTCCCATTCAGCATCAATAAGACGCTACAGACTTGTTACAGAAAGAAAAAACAACCTCATAAAAATCAGACTCTCCACTCCTTGCTTCACCCCGCCTCCATCCCCACCCAGTATCATCCAACCCCCTGCAGCAGAGTGTGCAGGAGCTGGTGCCATGGTACCCTGCTGCAGAGCTCCACAGCCGGCAGGAGCACAGCAAGCAGGAATGCTGATGCTGGCACGGCTGCCAGCTCGTTTACTTAGCACTCATTTCTCTCAGTCTGTTTCAGACCAGAAATGCGGGCAATGAAAACCTATTGAACCTCTGAGAACCTCTGCTGCGGCAGGGAGCAGAGCAGGGTCTCTTCAGGTACATGAAAGAGGCATTCAGAGGACGCTCCTATTGAAAGGATGCAGAGAGTGAGCCCCCATCTGTCTCTGGTTACCTTTTATTGGCATGAAAGAAGGGAGGCAGGAGGGGAAGGTTTCAGGGCAAGTGAAAAACAAGCTTTCTAAGATTTACTGTTCAACCTCAAAACAAAAGCTCATCGAGCTTAGAAACTTAGTTCTATTACTTTCCATTTAGCAATTTATTGTAACTGAGAGAATTAAAAACCTGTTTCAAGTCACAGATTAAACATTACCCTGATACAGAAGTAGAGTGGAAAAAATTATGATTTATGAATCCAGCAAATGTCTCAGGAAAATAAACAACAATCAACAAACACATGAGAAAGTATAGTATATTAGTAGGTATCCAAGGACCATTGGGTGAAAACATTTACATCAGGATGATACTTGGAAAAAACAGCTGTCACAGAAGTCTTATTAAGTAGAGGATATAATCTGTAAACACGTGCCACCCAAATTAAACTGAGGCCTATTGAAATAGGAGAGAAATGCCTGGTTCCAGGGCAAGGCAGGTGCTAGAGTAGCCCTGGCACAGGCACTACTCCCTAAAAAGCCACCAACAGCTGGGAAGGAGGCACATGGCCAGCAGACACTGCCCCTCTCAGCCCCTGGGGTGGGCAGCTCACTACATCCCACTCTTGCTACCAGCCCAAACAAAATCCTATTGCAAGACCTGGCAGACTCACCCCGGCAGCATCACTCCACCACTTACCTTAGGAGAGAAGACCAAAGTACCTCTGCAAGTATTAAAAAACCCAGTGCTATTGTGTAAAATTCATCTACCACCAGCCCTACTGCAGAGTGGGGTGCAGCACAGGGAGCCCAGAGTGGCTCTGCACCCTTGGTGAGGTGGCAGCAGCACTAACACGTGGTTAGCACACACACAATTACAGGGCTTCAGCACAGCACTGAGTGTCAGTTCTTCCCCTCAAAAGGAGGACCACTATGTTCCCACTTTGCAGGATCCCTAAAGAAACATGAAATCCTCAAACACTTTGAAGAGAGGACTCCTCAAGAACGGATCAGGATACATTCAACAGTAAATGTAACAGTCTGCTTTCATCAGGAAAAATTATTAATAACCATAAAACCTAACATTTATGTAGTTCTCTATGCAAACTCATTGTTTTTTCCTGCATAGGTGTGCAAGTGTTACCAAATCAGTCATCTGAGGACACACAACCAGAGCCTTGCCCTTCTTGATGAACTACAGAAGTCTTTTCAAGTGTGACCACACACATCAAGGTTTGTTGCACTGAATCTAGGCAACGCAAGTTTAGTAGCACTTGGGTAATTATCCTGACATAACTCAGAGCCCTTTATAATTTCAGGTGACACTTAAATTCAGGTAGGTACAAATACAGTCTGAGTTATTAGCATCTTTCAGAATTTTTCAAAGACATACTTTGCATTGAGGTTATTACGATTTGCTACTGTTTAAATTTCATGCCAGCACATCTCCTTGAGGTAAACTAACCAGAAAACTAACTACTCATCCTTTTATGTTAGCTATCATCTTAAAAAAGATTGAAATATGAAAACACAGGAAGGATTTATTTGGAATTCACTTAGCAATATTTTAAGAGATGCTGTAAAGGAAAATACCCACAAATGTACGTAATTCCTTAAACCTTTGAAGACATGAAATGGATAACATAAACTTCTTAGAAACTTTAGATGAAAAACTATTTTACTCCTTATAGTAAGGGCTTTTTAGATCATTCTCTTAGTCGGTTGACATACCTTCAAGCAAACATAGCTTGCCAAATATTCTTATCAGACTACTGATCTAAAATCTCTCCGATACAGATGATATCTTAATAAATCATTTCACAGAGTAAAAGAACCTTTAAGTAAAAGTCACAGCACTTGCAGATGGGGTGTAGAATAGCCACTCAGTATCACTCTAGGTGATATGAGAGGATAGAAGCACTAATCAAAATCCAAGTCCACACCTGTTTAAAAATCTGTGGATAGGGTCTTGATTCTTGTCAATAGTTAAACAGTCTTACTGAAGCTGACCTTAAAAATTAATATTAAGAAAGATATTGTGACAATTCAGGGCACTCCTTCAGAAACCTACTGTCAACAGAAGTCACCCCACTGACACAAACAGTTTAGTCAAATCATGGTGTTCAGAGCTGTAACATGTACACTGAGGAGCCAGAAAAGGTCAGAAGAAACAGAATTTTAATCCCTCAGGCTTAGAAGTTGGATTTATTCTTTTGCCTCAGATTGTCACACAAGACACCCGATACATTTTGGAAACTACATTAAATAGATACAAATAACTCACTGTTAGCCTTATTTTTCTAAAAAGAGCATTTAGTAGCACCATTCTTTCATCTCCTCTCAGATTATACACTGGTGGTAAATTTGCAGGTGATAGGATGAATGCTCTAGCAGACATCTGCTAAACACAGTACAGTTGCATTCTGTTGTTGAAGCTCTGCTCTTTCCTGTGTGTTTGGTGGCACTCTGGTTTACTATGGTCCCTGTACATACATTCCACTCATCAACGAGCTCATTTTTCATTCTGGTCCTCTTTGCCCATCTCACTCGTGGATTGTAGATTTATTTTAGCACTTATTTGGGCAAGCTCCATTTCCCTTTCTACTTCAGTTGCTATAGGAATTATATTTTATCTGCTTGCACAGAATGGAGACTGCTTCAGTACCTGAGCTCCCACAGGCAAAAATAGCATTGACAGAGTGTTCAGGAAAGTCGTCTGATTTGCATTTTTGTTACTGGGCCAAGCACAGTTCTGTTGTGTGCGACTTTTTTGTATGCCTTTTTGTGCGCCTTTTTTGTCCTTGATCCCATGCCCTTTCCTCTCCTCCTTGCCTCCCCACACAGAAAAAAATGAGCTGGTGCCTCTAGGGCCAGGGAGATTCTGTCCAAAGGCTTCTTCTGAAGCCAGTTCCACATTACCACGATAACCCCATCCATTGACTTGGAAGATCAACCATTTCCAGGGAGCGTCCACTGCTCATGTAACACATCGGCTAGGCAGAGAAGCAGCAGTCTTTGAGATTTACTTTCATTAAAAATGAAAGGATTTTTTTGCCTATTTAAACGTGAACAGCTGCACTGCTGTTTCAGTACCCCTGCTAGCCAGGCCATGAGAACAAACAGAAAGCTTTCCAGGAGTGGTTTTCAACAAAGGAAACAAAAGTGACTAAGGGGGCTCAAAGCCATGAAGAAAGATTCTTCCCATCCAAGATCTGGAACTGCAAAGAATAGCCCTTGCAGGAATACTATTTGCTCATGAACAGTTCCAAGCTATGTGTAACTCCTCACATTTAGTAGTAAATGCAGAAAGAAATGGCAATGTGTTATTTGAAGGAAAAAGTGATGTAAAACACTAAAACGCTTGAAAGTTTTGCTTTGGGTACCATCGCCATTTATTTCTGATTGCCCAGGTATGCGGATCTTGCAAGGAAGGTTTCATAATTTGCTTCTCAAGAAAATGCAATAAAAAAATCAAGAAAAATGTCTGAAATAGTGAAATAAAGCAAGTTATCATCAGTAGCATAGCATGTAAATTGAGCTGTGATATTTACACACCACAAGATGATGGCTATTTAGAAGTGTTTTGGTAAATACTGACTCACTGCTTAAGGACATTTCTAATAAAATCGCTCTTGAAAAGGAGACAGTAGAAATGTTTTGGAAGAACATACAGAGGTATTGCATCAGAGGTACAGAAAGAGATTAATGAACAGGATTAATTAAACTTCAGACATCATCAATTGTTTATCCAAATGTCTCCCGCCTCCTTTGGTTTAGAAATTAGGCTTACAAGAACATAGTATCTGTCAAGCCAGACGTAAGCACTGAACTCTCTCACCATAATTTGATTCCTTCTCCTGTTTTCCTATACTTGAGTACTAGGATGTACATGAATGGAAAACTACTAAAATTTTTTTCACATCTTGGGGAAAATAACATCTCCCAGTTTGAGCAAATCCTTTCCTATCCAAACACCCTGTATACAGTATCACTGAAATTTACTATGTATACTCTACTGACACTTTGTGTTGTTGCCGCAGTCTCATAGGATAGAGACTAAATGCACACAGCCTTAGCTTCCATTAGTTAAACATGGGTTATACAAAAACTTTATTCCCACCGCAGAGGTAGGATGCCCTACTAATTAATTGCATAGCATACAAAAACAGAACAAAATACAGTGGAAGAGGAAGCGAAGGTCGCAGCATAACTTTTTTATGCTTTTTGATGTGGGGAGAAGGCACAACATCACTTGTTCAAAGCACTGGGTTGAACATGTTCTTATTGTTATTCCATGCAACAGAACTCAGCCAGTTGATCTTTAATCAGATAAGTAACTTTGATCATCTCCCAGTTCAATAAGACTTATCCCGCTTCTATTGATGGGTATGCAGACAGAGGACTGCAGAGTTTTTTGAAATCCTTAGGAAGAGCTGCTTTTCCTCACAAGTCATACAAACATACAAAGTACTTCTTTTTTGTAAAAGATGCAGTGAATTTTGAAGAGAGACTCTGTCTCCCTGCTTTCAGGTGCTGTGGCTGTTGTTTTTTTTCCTGCAAGGTGACACTGGTAGGATCAGTTTCTGGAAGAAAAAAAAGCCCTGAAAGCACTGTGAATACACAATGCAAAGTAGATAATATGGAGGAACTCATGAGATTCAGCTGCACACAGGTTCTTCAGTCTTTTAGAACCATTGCTAGGTTACAACTAGCAACTAGAGATGGTGGACTGTATGCTTTCTATTTACAGCTGTCCAAAACCACCGTGGAAGATAAAAAGATGCAGCTGTGAGGTTTGGTGGGATGGGGTTTCAGAAAAACAACTCCACTTTCATATCTGAGTTGGGCCATGCTTACACAACAGGAATGAATGGTTTGTAACTGAATCAGCTGAACTAGTCTTGTATAAACATGATGTGCTGAAATTTAAGTTTTGTCCTATTACTTCCAATATTCATCCGCAGCCTTTTCTGAGAATTTCCTATTCCTGGGAATTATGAATCTTTCATGAGGCTTCTGATGAGCTGTGAGCACACAATGAGAGACTTGGTGATCAAAAGTAATTCCTGTGTCCAGTTTGGAATGAAACTAGCTCAGTTTCAAACACCAAAGTTTTAGCTGGCTATTAAATTTGCTAAAGGTAAGCTATTCCAAACACTAATTAAACTATTTGTAAATTGTTCGAGGATGTTTTAATGTGTTTATATGCCTTGTTCACAAATGTTTCCAGAATTTTAAGTAGTTTAATATCCCCAGTAAAGACTAAGCCTAAAGGCAATGCATGTTGACATGATAAAGTCTTTTACTCCTGAAAGAACACACAACTCAGCACAATGTAGCTAATGCAATGAAATCAGCTCTATTAAGTGATGTAGGCCAACAAACCACAAACACAGAAGAAGGTCCACAGGTAGACAACCCAACTGTTCTTCCCAATATCATCCCACACTTCTGACCAGAATTTCCAAAACTAAAAAATAAAATCTCACAATCCCAGTTTTGACCAAAAACAAACAAACAAAAAAAAACAACAGCAAAAAACATTCAAAAATCATTATAAAATATATCCATCTGTCATAAACACACCTACCAGCCTACACATCAGAATATCACTTCATATTGAGTCTTTTTTTGTCATTGTCCACAGTAGCAATATTAGCATTAGCACTGTAGGTTGATCTAGGAGAAAAAAAAAACTCCCTAGAAAGTGTCAAACTACTTCAATATTTAAGATGTCTTGCTACCAATTGTTCTCTCAGGTTTCTCTGCGACAACAAAAAAAAAAAGGAGTATTTCATATTTCTCAACTCCTGGGGTCAGAGTGTGTGGAAAAGTATTGGTTATAGAAACAAAGACATTTCTCTAAGCATAGGAAGAGGACACATTCCAGAGACTCTTCCATCTCCTGTCACCACAGTAGGACTAGATAAGAAATGAGATATCTCCCTTTTGCTGCTGTCTTACTTTGCACATTCACTGCTGTTTCACTACCCCAGTGTAGGCCTTACTGAGATCTTTCTTGCTCAGCAGTCTGTACCAGTTATTATCCACACCACAAAGAGAGAAAGCAGCAGCAGCAAGGCAGTTCTTTGGGTGGCTGCATGCAATCTGTCTACTGCAGATGGCCTCTCTCCAGCAAGTGCCCCAGCAGGCCATGGTCAAAGTTGACCACGTCCCAGCACATGGGAACATTCTCAAGCACAGTTTAATTAACTCATGGTACATATGCAACACAAATCTTTTTAAACTATTATACAAATACCTTACTTTCTGAGGGATAATCTACTTTGTCACATGTGAGCAGTGATCCTCTGCGATCAGCAAGTGGGAATCCTCTCAGTGGAACCCAGGGAGGGAGGTACCTGAGAAGTAGATGCACCCCCACATCATCAGAACAGACACCCTAGAATGGACTCCCTGTAGAGCATCTTAAGATTTTGTGCCACAGGTTTGTGGTGGTAACAATCCTTCAAAAGTTGCAAGCTCTAGTACACATGCACCCATTACAAACCGTCTCTCACCAGCTGGATTTGCATTCATTGTTACTCCTTAACCTGAAACCTCAGGTTTAAATAACTGCCAACTGATATTATCAATGTTTGGTTTATGAGTCATCCAGCCAGCACATGGGCCAAGGAAGAAAACAGCACCTTTACAAACACGTCCTAATTTTTCTGGGCCATGGAGAGTGAGAGAAGGGGGAGAGGGCACAGGGAACAATTTACAGTCTGAACCAAAATGCATGTCCCAGGCCAGAGGTATAATGTAAATTCATAACTCAGCTCATGAAGAGAACAGCAAGACAATAACTCTGGGATATTAATGTTCTAATGTTCATGATCTAATGTTTCAGTATAGTTTCAAGTTTCAGCAAGAAACTTTTGGCTAACCTGCTTCCTATTTAAATGTGCTCCTTTGCATAAGCCACAGATTTCTTTAAGTATTAGTTTTTCTTCCACCGGGCAGCAGACATTTGAAAAGGTGGGAGAGAGACTTTGCTGCTCTGGATGTGTTTTTACACCAAGTAGGGTCATTTAAAGAGGAACTGTCTACCCTCCCAAACATGCCTGCTAAGGATGGTTTTGCTAAAACCAAGAGAACAATTATGGAATAAGGTAAAACCAAAAATTCTTATGGAGTTTTTCCTTCTCAGCCATATTCTGCACCATCCCAGAGGCAGTCCTATAGGGTGCTGAGCACCCTGGCTGGTCTTTGGCTCTGACAAAAGCAGGGGAGAGCAAAGCACAGTTGCTAGCCTGGCTTAGATTGTCGAGATATACAATATGCCCAGACAAGAATCATCTGGGATGCATTAGGCTGGGAAAGAGCTCATCCCTGCTAGCATACCTGGTTTTATTCAGGACAAGCATTGCTGCAACAGAAGTTAGATGTTAAACTAGACTGATAAAATTGTCTGCCAGAATCTGGGTTGGTCACTTCTATCTTGATACTAAAGTTAAATATTTCTGTGAAAATTAGCCTTGACTTTTGTTGCAAAGTAAATTAAAACCCACTTGTTTTGTTTAAACTACTTGGTTGCAGATAACAGAACCTAACATAAGGAGGGGAGTGGAAATTTTTGCATTATGGTACTACACAATTCATTATATTTATCTGTGCTGCAAAATTATTTTCAAGGGTGTCATAATCTCTGTAAACTGTTATAGTTTCTAAATCTGATCACAGCTTCAGCACTACCAGAGCAAAACCAGCAACCAGTCACTCACTTCATGTCTTGCATTCAGACCCTGCTAGCAACATTCAGCTACAAACACATTCAAGTTACAAGCATTTTTCTTTTTATCTTCATCCCTCATTTAAAGGTGTAGACCCTTACTTACACTTCTCCAATATCTGGTTAATGTTCAGGGCCTCAGCCTGAAAACAATAAGGCATCACCTTCTTTCATGGTTTGTTTGTTTTTTGTTGCTTTTTTTCTTTTTCCAGTACTTCCTTGTTGCAGCCTAATCAAAAACATAGGCAGCACCACACCACTTAGACTTCTGTGAACAAAAAGCAGCCCCAGAAAGTTGCCCAGGCTCCCTGTGTGATCAGCAGCAGTGGGCAGACCCTTCCCAGGGGCGCTTCTTCCCACCATCTCTGCCCACAACTCCCCCCAAATTAACACAGGTGAGATGAATTGCCCTATGGACACGCATATTTATTCCCACTGATTATAAACAGGGTTTAGGTGGCTAGATGCATTGCTCAAGACGCATCTGTTACTGGAACCAAGCCTCAGGAAAAAAAAAATATCACCCTCAGTAAAAATATACATGCCTTTTCCTTTAATACTAGTAGCCCTACCACAGTGATGTCTCAGATCAGGATCATACAGCAGCAGAAAACTCTGCAGCAGCCCTGGCTTTCTGTTCTGACACAAGGACTGTATTCCTCTCTCTTCACAGGCTATGAGTTTCCCTTCCAGTCCCTGATGAAGAGGGCCCTCCCTTGCCCATCACAAGCCAACACTGAAGTCATCCTGTTATTCTTCTCACCTTGCACACATGTTGAGGCTTCTCTGTGGAAGTCTTGCTGAGACACACAGCTCTCATTGTCTCCTGTTTCTCATTGCTCTTGAAGCCTCTTTTTATCCCAGAATTTTTTTTGCACTTAGCTCCAGCAATAAGTTTCTGGATTTCAATAAAGGATGCATATATGCAAACAATACTATTTTCCCACTGCAGACAATCATCTGTTAAAACCAGAAAACTAATATATGAAGAGGGTATTGTTAAGACCTCTAACCAGACAGCTTTACCTCTTGTTTGAGAGCTCACCTGCTGAGCCTAACTATAACTAATTAAAGCAGTAGGGTCCTTTCACACCACAGCGTGGTTTGGTAGGGTGATGCTTTTGGCAGGAGGATGTAGAACCAGCCACAGAGTGACTTGGCTGTAATGGTCTCCACTCTTGTCCATGCTGCAAAGACAGCTTCACTCACAGTACACTCACCTCCAATGGGGAAAGAAGCAGAAAACACCTCCACTCTGTTTCAGGTAGCTTTCATCCCTAATGATTAACTGAATCTTAGAACCATTAAGGTTGGAAAAGACCTCTACGATCATCTAGTCCAACCATCCACCTAGTACCAATATTACCCACTCATGAGGGACCATCTAGACTTTTTCACTGGCTGCTATGCATCCCACACTGGCTCTGGTGTGACCTGCACACATTAGGGCATTCCCATCACCTGACCTAGGCATTTCTATGTATCCAGTCTCTCCTGTCAGCAGAGAAAAGGTCTTTCATAAACGGCCACCACCATCACTTCTAGGAAGAGGAAGAACCCATGGGCAACCTGAATTCAGTGCAGCAAAGCTGCTACAAGCACTGCAGGCTTCAGACCACTCCCAAGATCAGTTCAGATACAACACAGGTATAGCCATTGGCTTTCCTTGTGGGAAAGAGAGAAAATTGGATAGCTCCATGTTATGTGTCTGTGGGGCTGTTAGAAAGATGAGAATAAAATGAAACAAGATTAAGAGGCATCTCAGGCTGCCTTGGTTGGATCTTTTCCGCTCAGCAGGAGGAGATTCCCACTGAGCTGCTAAGCCCTGGGGACTCCACGCAGAGGCTGCCATTTGTAACCACAAATGGTGCTGTTTTCTTGTGCAAGGCTAAGCTATCAGGGAAGGTATCAGTGCAGTTCTGTTGCTACTGATACTGTAAGAGAAGACAGAAACAGTGGACCTTTTGTTTATCAGCTCACTGCAGCACACAGTGCACAGTCTCTCTGTGAATAATAAGCCACCTTTCTGCAGCTCTTGTATAGTGCGGTGCAAAGCCTTCAGATCAGCTCAGCTAAACTGAATCTGCATTCACTCTGTATCGGTGAGTTAAAATAACACTGATAAGAAATGCACATACAAGAAAATTCAGAGGAGCACAGCGTAAGAACAAGTTAAATCAGAGAAGACATGTTCTTTCTAATAAACGCAAGAGACTTTTGGCAGGTCTTTGCATCTCAGATTTACCACTCACGTTATGGGAACTTCTGCGTAGCCTCATCACAGGGCTTATGCGAGCTGTGCTTACACATGCTTGCAAAGGGCCTCAAGGTCAGAGACAGAAGGGTCTGTAAAACCAAAAAGGCTGATTCATTGCCATTATTATTTGACCACAGCAATGGAAAAACGTCCTTTAAAAATGCTTTGGTTCATGGCTACCTTTTAGCAGCTGTAAGTGCAGCTGAGAACCTAAAAGTACAAACCAGCAAGCTGCAAATAGCAGGTTCAGACTTCATACACCTCAATATAGGCTTATTTTTTGTCTCACTTAAAAAGTAGCTCATGCTTACTTTTAATACCATCCTTTAATCCAAAGGTAACAAGTAGATGCAGAGGTAAAGTAAATGCAAATAAACTCTGGACTCACCCTAAAACATCTGTCTCTTGAAATGTTATGCTCTGGCCCATATCCCAAGTCGTTATCCTTCTCCCTGCATAAACTTTTAGGGTCTCATTAATGCACAGGGCAAGTCTATACAGCACAGGGCAGTTAGAGAACCTGAGGCAGCTTGGAGGAAACAGGCTTGTCTACATGGCACATTGCAATGCCTTGCACGGATGGTAGCTTAGAACCCAGAGGCAATATAGCTGTGTCTGTATAGAAAAGCACCCACGCTGATTAGCTATGCCCCTGAGGATGCTACAGAAACAGGGTTAATTAGGTATGCTGAGAGGCACCCCTGTTAATTAGCTCAGGGAGAACACAAAACACTTTACAGAACTTCCGATCATGGTGTTATTTCAGGGACCTCTGTAGTGTGTGTGGCTGTGTAGCACTGTCAAGGACACAGGATTTTTTTGAGCGTCATCCTCAGAACCTAAATATCCTCTTTCAATCCAGTCTCACCATCTTACCCTGCTTTTGCAAGCACTCATATTCCTGATGGCAAAAAAAAAAAAGAAAAACATAAATAGATTCAAAAGAATGAAGAAAAAAGCCAGTATAAACCACGCTGCAATAACCCAGCAATATACATCTTATTAAATGCAGTTACAAGTAGCAACATGCCTGCAGGCAAACACTGGATCTTCCTAACCCATCTTGATAAATGGCATACTTTGGCTAGTGAGGCACATTTTGCAAGCAGCATATCTCTACAGGTACTGTTAACTCAAGCCAACTCGGTCATAAATATAAACCATGGTATATTAAGCCGTAATCGAGCAAGATTTTCCATTACAAGCTCAGGGCTGAATGAAATCACTTAGGCAAAGGCAACACATCTAGAATGGATGGAGCTCCCAAGAGAGCAGCTTTGTCCTGTTCCTTCTTCCCTGGTTGCTCCTCATGGGATAGCTATGGCTGGTCCTCCTGCCTCTGCCAAAGGTGACTGCTGTGCACAGAATACAGAAGTCTCACCCCATTGTTGCTGTTAGGTGGCCTGGATCGGCTGTCAGTGCAAAGCAACAAAGGCAGTGACACCTTCAACTTCCTTGGGCTGCAATATGATGACGCTAAATAACAGCTCTTCTCCTCTGCAGCCAGCACAGGCATGAGGATAGTGCTGAGCCCACTGCTGAACAGCACTTAATTCCATCCCAGCCACCACATCATAAGTACACATAAAAACACTGTGCTAACGCCTTTCAAAGGGAAAACGTGCATGCTTACTGTCATCCCAGGGGTATTTTCTTATGGCACTTATTAAAAGTGTAGCACAGCAATTTCCAGTTATCTTCCAGGTGTAGGCATAAGAGCACCCAGTTCTCTGCTCTACATTTCAGAAAAATGCTTTTGGAAGCGGGTAACCTCTGAGTAGGACCTAAGCCCTGAAGTCCTGTCTTGAATTTTGTACCACACTGCAAAAATGGACAGCGAAATTTTAAATCAGCTTCAAGAGCTCATAACACAGAGTTGCCAGAACATTTGAGACAACATAAATTTTTACAGTGGATCTCCAAAATGATAAATACTAGAAGAAAGAGAGAGTCCTCTGCAACTGACATAGTTCCAATAGACATAAAACTGAGGCTTCTGTTCAAGATGACTACATTATAGGTTTATAGAACCAAAACATTTCAGGCTTTGTTATAATCTTGATTCTCAAGAATTTACTATGTAGAATATGGAGTTTGGAAAGGGGGTAGGGGGTAAAGTCACTGAATTCACTATTTAATCTGTACTTCATATACACTAAAATAAAAATTTAAGTATGGTTTCTGTTTGTATAGCTTTATGATACTTGACAAAATAAAAGTGTGCTATAGCATTTACTAATGCAAACTGGGATATCTTACACAACCTTGACTTTGCAACAGGGGTTCTGGATGTATACCAGACACACAAAACAGTCATTAACTTGATATGATATGGGAAAGGTGCTGAAGTGAATAACTTATGAAGTAGTAATAGTGATTCTGTCAATGGATGTTTTATCTTACTCTTGAACTAAAAAAAAAAAAAGAAGAAAAATACTTCAACACGTTTTGTCTCCAGGCAAATTTAGAGTGACCTAGAGACTTCTCCATTTCACAGGTTGAAATCTGTCTCTCCAGTTACACTTGGCCAATGCTCAGACCAAAGCTGCAATATATCATGTTATCTCACAGACCTAAAAAAGAGAAGAGACTGGAATTCTAGGCAGGACCATCTCCTAGCTCTATAAACGTCAATACTGTGTGCCAAACTACAGAAAATATCCCAACTCTCTTTCCAACTGTATAAATAGCTCAGAATTTCAGCTTTACTGCCAGAGCTTGGCTAATACCCTTTACTTTGTCCATCCAGATTAACATCTACCAACAACTCTTTCCTCCTCTTCTGACTCTTAAGAACAAAACCTGAAGCAAAAAGGTTATCAACCTTTTTGGCTCACACTGAGACCCATAAGGTCTCTGTCAGTGAACAGCAGCTCATCATTCACTCTCATTACACTTGTACATAAATCTTCTGAGTGGCAAGGGGAAATTGAAGCTTGCTACCCTCATAACATTCCTTGCATGCCTGCTGAAGGCACAGTATCCATACTTTGCCTGCAATTCCCAGAAATACAGAGTTAAGAATAATTCAAGATATGGAACAAGCAATAGGAAGGAAGGACAAGTTGGATGTAAACTCTTCAAAAATTCTTCAGAACCAATTCCTTGAGGTGGTTAGGAAAATATGACTGATGACCTTGTTTTTCTTTTTCTATTTCTCCAACACTGATTAAGCTTAGTATAGAGTTTTACACACTTTTTTTGGGGTGGAGGAGGGAAATGTGGTTAACAGTAGAGCAAATGCATACAGCTTGTTTCAATTTGGAAACCCTTAAAAAGTTTTCTATGGAGGTGCTACATGGAAAACTGAAGTCTACGGACAACAGCTTTACATTTTTTGAGTCACCCAGTACTGACCTTTTCCAGTAGCCCCACAGATATTAGAGGTTCAGTGTACAAAAGACTGAGCACCACAGCACCAAAGTCATTTGAGTCAGAAGGGCTAACCAGGTGAGCAGCAGTGCAGCGGGGAAGCAAATACAGCATTACCTTAAAACAGCATGCACAGGATCTGCCTCACACATCCGTACAAATATAGACAATATTCTTTTTCTTTGTGCAAAGAAAGCACTAACATTTCATATTAAAAAAAAAAAAAAAAACGTGACTGCCCTCTAAAATCCTAAAATTATAAATAGTTTGAGTGACAAATGCTTCTTTCACAGTGTTCAGGATAACTTCAGAAGATATCCCTAGTACTGTATGTGATCAACCATAGTGCGGCAGAGTTCACTCTTATAAATAAATTCTGGATAAGCTTGCTGATGTGAACACAAATTAGTCTGCATGCATCTAAAGGAAGAAGAGAGGCAGAAGAAAGGTGGATCGTGTCAGTCACCTGCACACTTTTCAAGCTGACTGGTGTAGCTTGATACCTATGCTTTGACAGTAATAGGAGCGTTGAATTCCTAAACGCTGCGTACTACGTTGCTCAACAGGTTTTATCACTGAAAAAATGGAGCAGTCTTGATGAATGGAGTTTCACATAAGAAAATGTTAAAAGAAAAGATTTAGACATTATTTGCATAGATTGCACTAAATTGCTTGTTTCCCACCCCTCCCAAGCATCTCAGTACCTTAGAAATATATTATAGTCAGAAGGTTATTAAAATCTAAAAAGAAAAAAGCCTGAAATCAATCTCAAACCACAAGACAAAGCAAACAGTGTTAGTCTTTTTTTCAGAGTTCCCCAAAGGTATTCATCCACATCTGTCATACAAATAACCGTGCATCTCCCAGCCATCTTCCCCTCTTAAATATTGCTATGGTATGTTCCACAGACACGTTATTTTCTATTTATTTTCTTAACTTATTGAGGAAAGTCAAATGTGTATCTCTTTAAGAAATAATCTGAATAACCAAGGAGAGCAGTCCTTATCATTCAGCAGTCCTAAGGCATTCTGCAATTTCAAACATACCTAGCTTGTGAAAGCAGCAGTATTTATAGCATTATCATTGTCATACAAGGTAAAAAAAATTATTTCTAAGCCTTTATTGATTCCAGTCTTCCCAGGACAGCGTTTCGACATATAAAAAGCAGATTTTTTGCAAAATTCATAACTGTGTTGAGAAATGTGTCACTTCAGAGAAGCACAAGCTGTGCAAAACGTTAGCATTCAAATGCTCCTTCAAAAATATTCATTGCCATTCTGACCCAACTGGCGGAAAAGATGAAAAGTTTGCAGCAGCAGCTCGCCTCAGTTGATAGGGCTTGTACGTGGGACTTTGCCTGGTTTATTTTAAGTCTGAGCAGCGAGCAGCTGGAGCATGTCCCACATGCTAACACTTGGAATTCCCCCAGGAGAAGGTTTGTTTCAAATGCAGTATCGGTCCTCCAGAGCTGGTTCTCTTTCTGCTTTGTTAATTTTACGCTCTCCATCATCACATCAAGCTTTGATGATAACGCACCTATTCTGAGCAATTGAACCTCCTCACCTACTTGATATGAGCTGGCTTTTGATTGGAACACAATCTATTATCAATATCTACTGGCACACACATACACACCCCAGCCAGATACTGAACAGACGCAGTCTTGCAGACTTACACAGCAGCTGTGACAACAACTGATGTCACCTCCTTTGCAGAAATTTCCACAAACGTCTTCCAAAGGCCAAGTTAAACAAGATAGAGCTTATCAGTTTCTTTAAAGTTCTCTGGATGAGCCCAGACCATGTGAGCCACGTCCCAGCCGCGGGGGTGTGGTATGTCACAGCTCTCATATCAGCTGGCACATGTCACAGGAGATATGAGACAGCAGAAAAGTCGCAGTAACAACATCACCCGACTGCTGAAGACCAAGCGAATACGCTGAGTAACTTCAGGTTGCGTGTGCTTACTTTCCAAAAACAGGTGGAAGGCTTTGCAGCCCTGGCTACTGCTGCACATCCCACTCGGCACGGATGGGAGGTAGTGCTGCCAGCTGCTGCTCCAAGAGAGCAGCTATGGCTCAATAGCTTCGTATTTACACCATCACAGGGAGTCACAATTTTGCTTTTCTTCTAATTTTTCTCCTCTTTTGGACACACCACAAATAATTTAAAAAAAAAAAAATGACTTGCAAAAATATTTTTCCAAAAGCAGTGTCTTAAAATAAAAGTCCCTGCCTCTTTTCTTGCATCAGAAAGTGTTTCAGAAGAGCGTCTTCAGTTTCTTGGTGTGTTTCAGGTTTCCTCCACAGCATTTTAATACAGATTAAATGATCAGTTGCAAAGAGTTATGCTTTAAAGCTTTCACAATGAATAATTCTATCCAAAATACTAACTGGCCAATGACATATTAACAAAAGCCCACGTTGAAACGTTTGCAAAGCATCTCATTTAATGCCTTATCCTTGGTAGGACAAAAGGGCATCTTATTTACAGTAATTTAAAAACACAGCCGTAGCATTGAGCACTGCCTTCAGACGGCTTGCAGTTTTACCCCAGGGCTCTCCCGGTTTCCCCACAAGGGCCTGTTAGCACAGAGGACAGCCTTAAAGTCATACCTCCAGCTCGTTACCATATTTTAGTTAACAGATGTTGGTAATGCACCTTTTTTCCTAGTGAATATACCCGTTCAATTCCTGAATTTATATGCACTTACCCCTCCTGTCACCATTCCACTGGGCTTCATTAATAGTTTCCCACAGTAAACATTCCTGATTTTAAAATGCTGGAAAAATGCTGGAGAACCAGCAAAAAAAACAAAAAAACAAAAAAAAAAAAAAAAAAACATCCTCCAAGCAAAGACAGGCACCTTTCAGACCTTTTTTATATTTCAGGAGCTGCAAGATTGCCTTCCTCTCTGCAGAACAGCCATTTGCTTTTTGCAGTGTGCTGTACCCCTGGATATCTTGCATCAGTATATTTACCTTTTTTCTTCCCTCCAGGTTGACATAACAGTCTGCTTTTACAGAACAGTACTCTGCATGATTAAGAATTCACCTTATGTAGGGACTCCTTGCACCAGCACAATGTTGTCACTCTATTTCACCTGGGATTGCCCCTTTAAATCGTGCTATTGGTGCAAGATTAGCACATCATGGCACACAGCAGCTCAGGATATAAATTCTAACTCCAACTTAACAGCAAAAGGTTTGTATATGGCTGCACAAAAATTGGTTAGCAAAGATAGTTGAGAAAAGCTGAAATATATCCTCACCCTAGCCTGGCTAATAAGTCCAGACTGACTTTTATTTATTTATATTTTTATTTATTTATTTATTTTTAATCAAATTTTCCTGCAGCTCTGCCAGACGGCTCCAACCTTACTGTGATTTCACACCTGTTAAGAATAATCACTGGTCTAGCCAGCTCTTACTGGGAGAAAAGAGCCAGATTACTTTACCCATTTCCTCTACCAAAGTTAAGTGTTTGTAGATAGAAAATAAGCATTCTAGGACATGGACAGCCTATCCTATCTCAACAATAGCGTGCCTAGCACAAAACTCTGACTGGGACCTAGATGCTAATGCCACCTTAAATGATAATATTTTTCCAGGTGCTCTACAGTTTTAAGAGCTAGCTCCAGTGATGAGTGCATAGGGGTAGCCAATACACAGCTGCTCAAAACAGTGACATGCAGCAGTTACGCATGCAGTGAAAAAAGACCTCCTTTAAGAGAGCTGCTGAGGACAGCTGCAGACCAGCCCTCCTCAGCATTCATTAGCTTTTTTCATCTTCTTTAATCCAGCCCCAGCCAAAACTTTAGAAGATGATTAGACCAAAGATCTGTGTGTCATTACACCCTCTCCAGCTCCAGCTGTAACTTTTTATCCATGAAAGCCTCAGGATTCATGGATCAGGATAGAAGCCTTCCTATCTCTGATACTTCTTCGGTATGCTGGGTACAACCACTTCTCCCACCATCACCTATTTCTGAACTGCCTTTGGGCAAAGAAGCGTAATCCTCACTGGAACAGAATAAACAGAAGCATGGACTGCCAGACACCCAAAATCACTTGTAAGCCCTGGGCTATAGCAGACAAAAAGCCTTTCAATGTTCTCCCCAGCAAGTCTTCCACAGAGGCATAATGAGTTCTGTGCCCAAGTTCACTTTACCTTTAAGCTCTAGTGATGCTCTAAATGGCCCTGTTATGCACATGACATACGTACTTGTATGCAACCCTTCCCATAAAGATGGTGAGATGCCAGCTATGAATCAATAGAATTCATAAAACTTTGCCAAAGGTACTTGTAGCCTTGAGTTGCACACATGGGTGCTTTAAACACTAAAAAGTTCTCAGCTTTCTACACACCTGAAATATGGGCTCCTGTAGCCCTACACCTCCAGAATCCACAAGCCACTGCATGATAGCCCACGCAAAGTGAATTTGAAATGCAGACACATGACCTCAGACTCTGCTCATAAAGGGCGATCTGTACTGCAATGTTTGAGACATACAAGTGCAAACACAGCAGAGGCACTACAGGGCTTATGTGAGAAAATAATTATTCCATGTAGAAAGGAAGTTGGCTCACTTTGAGCAGAGGTGTTAATAGACAAACCTTTTTCCCCACACCAGCCTGCTTACCTGAAAATATGAAAACATCTCCTGACATGGTGTTGCATTTACTTGAGACGGGCATCATATTCCACACATATTAAATGTCTTGCTGCATTTCAGACTAAGACAGTAGTTAATCAGAATGCCTGTTGTTAGAGTTATTTACTTTAAAATAAACTTCAGACAACTGCGCTGCAATCTGGGGGCACAGAGGCATATAGATCACACTATACAGATAGAGATGAACTTAAAATAATAATAGTAATAATAATTATAATAAACACTGGAATGGATATCTTCCTCCTTCTACTGGTTTCTGGATAGTTAATAAGAGCTGGATACCAAATGACAGTAACAAGACAGGTTCCTGGTAAACAACAGATTGCTTCACCCCAGAGATCCACCAATGCAAGGTTAAAACCAGCAGTAACTGGAGCAAGACAAAAGGTGGAGGGATCACAAAGATCTAAGGAAGAAAAGGTATTTAGTTCCCTCTCAAAGGCAGCGTTATCTTTGTTCTCTAAACAAGCTTTGCTTTAGTCCCACTGTCTCCAGTATGTGTCAGTTGCAATCAATGGTATTTCCTTTGCATTGGCAAAAGTGAGAGCAATTGTGTAGACAGCATTAGCAATTTAAGCACTGAGCCATCCAGTTGATGTGGCTGCACCTGAGTAATGCTTCCCCCAGATCCGTCTTCCTCTATCTGCAGCAAATAAGTTTCCTCTGCCAACATGCATGAAGTAGGCACCTAACTCTATATGAAGTTTTCAATCTCAGACCTGCTGAGAGATCCAAGCACTTGTGCAGCCATCCCTGCAGGCTGGGCAAAATCGCAGTGACACTGAGGGCATGGGACAACCTCTCCTCCCGGCTTCTTTCCAGCCAGAACTGCAACAGGCTCCAGACAGAGCACACATCAGTAACATACTCCACAGTAATAAAAGCATTAGCATCAGCAGCAGTGATCCAGGACACCTTTGTCCAGCAAATTCATCTTACCTCAGGGGGATGAAGGACGAGCATGGATAGGCAAGAAATAATTGTCTGAACCTCCTTCCTTGCAGTTCAAGTATATAACTAGTCCTGCCTGTTGCACCTGTACATCTGCAGAGTTTATCAACTCTGGGCAAGTACAAGGATAATCTGTGTTATCTCAAGTTGAATATACCCTCATATTTTATTTAAAGTCAAAGACAATTTAGAAGGGAGTCAGTGCCTAAGGTCATGTACTTGTCTCCCAAAGTAGGGAAGCAGACATAAGCTGCTGTGTCATTTTGTGGAAGTTGGAAGATGCTGTTGGTCAGCTGCTAATCTGTGAAGGAAGGGTTCCCAGGGCATCCACACCTCAGAGGAAGTCCTTTTTCAGCACTTCTTTCAAGACTATACCCCTTTGTGCTAGCAACTCTGCAATGTAAGCTCTAGAAGAGGAAAGGAGGGGGGCCTTGCATTACATACCTTTAAGTAACTCTTACATCTGTTGCAATGAATTGGTCCACCTCCTTTGCTCCTCTCCAAACTGAAACTATCTGCCCTTGAGAGAGACTTTGCTTTTGCTGTTTGTGGATATAGGCATGTTTGGTTTTTTATTATTGGTTTTACATGCTCTAAAATAAGCAAGTTGCAAGTCTGCTTGCTTTATGGAAATATACAACATAAAGAAATAATTTTTCATCAACAGCCCAAGGCAGATCATTCAAGCCATTTGCAAAGACGTTAGTGTGCTAATATTCAGTATGCATGGGCACCTTTTATACGTATCACACACACCTACATGCCTGGAAACAAATCAATAACTCCCTGTCATGGTTTTGCGGTTTTTGTTGTGTTGTTGATGTTCCACATCATGACACTCCCTACACCAAAGCTTGCGTGTCTGCTCTTATTAGACATGGGATGGTGCCCTGGGGAGAGCCACAGGCATTCTATTACTGAGGATCAGCGCCTGAGCAAAATGGAAAGGCTGCTAAAAATAAGCAACATTTGCTCATTGGTATAAATAACAAAAGTGAGAGAGAAAGAAAAACAGAAAGAGAACAAGATGAAAATGAAAACTGGCCCCAGACCAGGGCTCACAGAATGACTAGTCACCTCCTCATTGCCAATTCTGTCACCATCTCCAGTATGGGCAAGGTACTTCACAGTGCCAAGTGCCCTCAGCTTCTCTACTGAGAGGACCACTACTTGTAGATTTGCAGTGGGCCTGAGCACAGGAGGAAGCTCCCACAGAACACAGTTCTCAAGCACTACAGCTGAGAAGTGCCTATCTATATTTGGAGAAAAATGAGGAGACCAAGCTAATTAAAAACTCACTTACCCTGTATTCCTAGAAGTAATGTGCACCCCTGTGGCTCCAGAACTCTCAGGGAGGGCTGTTTTTTTATACAGCTGCAAAGTTTGAAGCTGAATATGCTTATAGTGTTTTTTTGTTTTAGGCTCTTATTAATAAGAAAAAGAATAATTAGGAACTAGCTCCCAAGTGGCACACTCAACTTTACCTCTGTTTCCACTTCATGCATTGTATTGTAATAAAGCACACAAAAATTCTATTAGCCCTACAATTAAACAAATAGTGGTATTAACAACTCCCACTCACCGCCTTAAGCAGGTTTAGCTGGGAGAGCAGAAGCAGCTGTCTCTGTCCCGTGCTGCTGCCAGAGGTCACCATCCTGCAGTGGGATCAGCTGATCCCGCTGGATAAACTCCCAAGTAAGTGCAGTCTGCAGGCTGCAGCATTAACATAAACCACCTCCAATTTCAGTTTACTCTGGCAGTAACCTCCTAGAAAAATAAAAGGGAGGAAACCTAAGGTTGGTAACTGTTTCATCTCTTAGTATCAGATAAATCCACTTCTGATTACATTTCAAAGCCCTAAAAAATGAAACAGTTGAGAAGTTTATAATAATGTTCTGGCTCGCCATGAATTAACATGAATTCTCATAATGAAAAGGTCACTAGCATAATCACTGAAACGCAGAGCTAAAAGAAGAGCTAAAAAAGGTCCTGTAAAGTTTACCCAGGTACGTGCAGACTTCAAACATTCTCAAAAATAGCTACAGCTGCTAACTCTATGAAATTAAGCCCCTTCCAGACCTGAAGCAAGGACAAATTTGAGTACCTCTCTCTGTATGGCCCAACAGTGTTGGGAAGTTCAAATTATCAAAGCTACAATATGAATTCTTGATGTGGTAGAAAGACAAGAGGACAAGAATCCTACCTTGTCTACCTACACAGTTGTTTTTCACACTGGAGTAAGAGAGGGCCAGCTCAAAAAGGATGAAAGTCTCTTTGGCTCCTGAAGTAGAGATACCAACACTTACAATAGGTTTGCACACACATAACTATGGAGAAAACAGCAGGGGGTTACAGTTAAGTTTCTGATGCACGTTTCACCCATTTTCAAATGCACACAAAATAGAGAAAGACGTCAGCTTTAAGGAGAGTACAAAACTCTCATTAAACTCTTATAGTGACTATACCCTGAGCAAAGGCAAATGTTGCAAAAGGAGAACCACAGCCTCCATAGTGTGGGACATGTGCAATAAGAGAAAAACATATATATATATGCTGAGGAGGCAGGAAGGAGGAACTTTCACAAAAGGATGATCTGAGATGTCTGAAAGGGGTTTTTCTTCACAGTGTTTGAACCACACACTTATACAGCGGCAACACCACAAAGCCCTGGTAGAGGTGCCTTGCACTGAGAGAGAGGAGAAGGATCCTCTGTTGTGGTTTTCACTGCACTTGTCCTGGCCTCTCACATGCAGCTTATGCTGACACCTCTCCAGAGAGCCCAGAGAAACCAAACACAGTCACTTCCTGTGGCCCTCACACTCCCCATCCTGCCAGTATGGGCAAGTTCTTCAGCAGAGCAGGACCAGTACCTGATGCACAGCCCTGACCATGCTACCATTTCAGGACTGTCCCACACAGATGACCCTGAAGTACGACAAACTCAGGAAAGGAGAAGCAGCAGCTTGGTGCCACTGGCTGCAGCCCCAGTTGGCCAGCAGTTCCCTCAGGCCAGGACTGCATGCCTACACGTGGCTGCAAAGAGGCACTGAGAGCACTGGTCTCATTTTCCCCTCTTCAATCTTTAAAGCAAGTTAGTGTGTGCGCAATGATGACGCAAGAGTTATCTTCTTCTGCTCTTGAAAAGCAATCCACTGGTTTCTTACCTTGCAATGTTTCTACCACAAAATGCTCAGAGGGTGACCAAAGACCAAATACAATGACATCACCACAACCAGTAAGAAAGTAAAGAAATAGCAAGGAAAGGATTTTCCTTCACCTTGCCTAGCATCAAGTTTTCAAATCAAATGAAGGGGAAAAGAAAACAACAGAACACCTTGACAGTTTTATACAGCTAAGAACAAAGGAAGATCTGAAAACACATTTTAAAATGAAGGTTGCCAAATCTGACCTTTTGTGTTGCTGAGCAAACTAAAATCTCTCCATTTATAGTTTTGTGTATGGCTCTCACTTGCAGTAGCAATTTTATTAAACATTTCAGCCAACAAAAGGAAATAGCAAAACCAGAAGAGAGAAAAGATGTTATTTTTTTAAGGGACACTGGAAACTGATTCAGCAAAGTGGGACAAGGGAAATGCTGGGAAATACAAATCCACCCTACAGTTTAACTTAAGCCAGAAAGTACTAGCCTACACACACAGTTTTTGTAGCCACTCAATAGTTCAGATTTAGTTTAGAAATCAATATGCAGAAAGTAAAATCATCACCCAATGTGAATAAATAGGCCAGCATTTAGGACTTAAGAAAAAGCTAAGCTAATAGTATAATACATATATATATATAGAAAAAAGTGTATTTACGAAAGGTCGTACAGGTCTCTTTCCAGAAAGATAGACCTGTTTTGAGAAATGCAGGAGCCAATTTTCTGTTTGTCCACTAACAGAACAGGTTAGAGATAGGTGCCTGGCAGAGAGCAGGGCTGGGAGGGGACTGGAGGCTAGGAGAAATTCCAATGACAAGGCACCTCCTTCTTTCAGGTGATGCCGATGATGCTAGTGTTAGCCGCATTACAAAGCAGAAAAGAAGCAGAAGGTGCTGTTACAGCTGGATTTACAGAGACTGTAAGCAAAAATGGAATAACGTATCTTTTCAGTGATTAGAGAGGAAAAAATAGCTAACCCAGGAGAACACAAGGAAAAAAAAAGAACAATACCAGAAGCCAAAATGGGAAGGGACACTAGGGTGTGGAGCAGGGACAGCCTGCTCCAGCATTGTGGAAAAGGTTCCCAGTGCTAAAGCACTGTCATGTTCTTGCAGCACAGCCATTCAGGGCCATGCCCCTTCCCCCAGGGAGCATTGCAAGCAGTTGTGGGTGCACTAGGGAGGTTTCATCATGAGCTGTTCTGTCAGGCCCTGCGATGATCCACAGACACATCTTACACCAGGTTTCTCCCACACAGCAAATTTCAAGTTTACAGCAAGTAAAACCTTTGAAGAGAAAGTATAGGTACTGAGAAGGTTTGTTCACAGCCATCAGATTTGCGCTCTATTTTATGCCTGCAAATGCAATGTATATGAGAAGTGATTTGGCAATGGTGTAAAGAGGCTTTCTCTCTCTGAAACTCCAACCTTTCTCTCAGTTTCAGGCCATGCCATGCCTCCTATTTTACTTTCAAGCAGCTAAATGGCAGAGAAAACCATGATGTAAGCTAGTAACTACACAAAATTAGCCCTAGCCAACTGTGAATGCATTTGTTCTATTTGCAGTCTCTCCGTTGCTGAAACACAAAACTTGCTTAAGTCAGCATATTTCATCACGTTTAAAATTGTAACAACAGCAAAAGCACAAAGAAAAATATCACTAATGCCAATGATGAACATAACTCCAGCCTAGGAACAACAATGGCAGCAGAGAAATTTAGTATGCCTGAGCTACTTTACTGTCACCTTTCATTTTCTAGCTCTTGTTCAGCCTCTTATCAAAAGAAAACTAGAAACAAAAAGTAACAAGTTGTAGTCTCTTCCTGTAGATGACAGAAAAAAAAAACTAACCATGCTTATTTGTAGAATAAGACTTTTGCAAGCTATATCTACATGCTTAATATCAAAATGAACAGCACTTGCCAAATCTGTACTAATCTAATCTCACAACACCTAACTCACTCTCTGTGTTTCCCTATTGTTATACCTCTAGGAAAGATTTTCCTAGCCCTCCCCCCAAGCCCCTTACTTCCTGCATCTCAAAGGCACACAAATGCATGCTTAAGAGCTCCCCCCCTTCTTTGACACACACTTTTTTTCCTTTATTTTAAACAGGCTAGAAACAAACACACATGTATTTATTTACACTGTGATAGTCACCAAAGGCTCCATTCAGCCCTGTGGTTAAAGCAAACAACCAATGAGAAACCAAGTCCAGAGTTCAAGCGGCAGTGATCAATGCACTGAGTTCATAGGACGGCAAACGCCAGCATGTGGGTACCCACAAAACAGAGAAGTGCTCTCCGGACTCCGGCAGTGCTGCGAGGTATAACTGCTTCCTCCATTAAATTGTGTTTGATGTATGGAAATGTATTTCCTCTTGCATAGGATTTTTACCCTCTACATTGTCACAAAAACTGGTTTCTGTCACCTTGGTCACTGCATACGAGTTATCGTGATGACTAGGCACAAGCCTCATATCCACTCTGTTAAATTACATGGGCAGGTCAAGCATTATTAGAACAAAGCCGGAAAACGCACAGCCAAATGCAAGTATGGTTTCTTGACATGGATAAGATAAAAAAAAAAGTAAAGGGCATCATTTTCAAACAAAAGGGCAAACATTTTCAAACAAAAGCACCTCTTAATCTGTATTTGGACATATTAATTAAAGCCTGGTCTCTCATTAGGAATCTTTTTCAGTTAAATAGGATAATTTTGTTTCAGAAGTTCTATAACTGCTTAAGTCCCAGGTAACGTAGCCATGAAGCAGTCCCCTAAAATCCAGTAGCAGAGCACAATCCCTAGTTGCACCAGAACTTGCCCACTGTCAGACAAGACATACCTGGATCCCCTTGCAACACAATCCCTCTGTGAAAGCACAGAAAAGAGTTCATTATTTGCCAATCATGCCAGGGTTTGTTCCAGCAAATATTAGTGCAATAATTAGCATACACTGCCGACTTCTCTGCATGAAATGGATCCCTATACCGATCTGAGTAATAACTATTGAGCTGTTTTTTCATCTTGCTTGTGTGATACAGCTTTTAAAAACACATCTCTTCTGGATAGAAAAAAATAAAATAAAATAAAATAAACAATTAGGCAGCAAGGCTGGCTCTAGCACAAACAAGAGAAGTGCCCCTCCTCAACTCCACACCACCACACTTGGTTGGAAAAGGTGATGGTCAAAACAGCAATAGCTGTCTATTAAGAGTTAGTTTTAGCATGGGGTCTTCATAGTGGGAGTCTTTAAGAGAATAAATCTGAGCTTCAGGTGAGGATGCCAAACTGTGGTATTAGACAAAGATCACTGAGGTGCTCCTTTCACACTCAGAAGAATTTAAGCCTTTGATTTGAAAGACAGAGAAGGTTTCCAGAAGGCAGAAATCTTACAGATTAAAATAGATTGCTGTTGAATTTTGGGGCCAGGAGATGTCTACCAGCTGAATGGGAAAGACCTCTCCCCTCCCCTTATCAATCAAATCAGGCATTCCAGGAAAAGTGGGCACCTTCAGATGTTCTTCTGAACAAAATACAGATATCCAAGCATGTTTAGTCTAAGCTTTAACCATATGGCTTGGTAGAATTATCCTGCTCTTCCAAACAATTCACTGTGTGGCCTTAAATAAATTGCTCACGTGTTATCAGCACTAGAGCAAAAAAAAGTTTTCTGTTCCTTTTCTTTTCAAGTACAAAGGCATTATATGAACACAGGCAGAAGTATTGGCTGTTAGCCAGGGGAAAAGAGGAGTGGAAGAGAGAGGGGATACTTCTCCATTTAATAGGGAATTATCATTTTCCTAGTTTTGAAAAGAGGTTTTTAAATGAGATCACTGTACCGTAGAAAGTCACTGCAGTAGGTGAGAAAGTAAAATTTTCAGTTGGACCTAGTAAAATAACAAAAATATCTGAGAAAATACTTGGAAAAAAAAAAGAAAAAGCTGTCATTACATAAAATAAGGCATATTCATAGCTCAGAATGAAGAAAAACAGCCATCTAAGGGGTAGACACAAAATGTAAAGTTCCTCCTTTTCCTTTGAAGGCCACCTTTATTCTTGTCAAGATTCTCCCTCTGCAGAAGGCACGAACAACAAAAATCACATCATGTACATCTGCTGATTTCCTCTACGAGCTAAACTAATTCTTAAGATTTTTTTAGTTTTCCTCCAGCCTATCAAACAGCTATTGACACTCTTCTACAAGCCTAAAAGCCAATTAACTTGTATCAGTAGAGTGGGATCATTACCTGGTCTAATGAGTAAAAGATGACTCTGTAGATCTGCTTTTAGGGAGCATGGGTTGAGCTCACCAGCTTCAAGCATAGATCAAAACATAAACAAAACAGAGTGAAGCACCAGGTACAGCTAGATGATAAAGCGAAACTGGATTTTGTGAGGCCCCTTTTCCACCACACCCCAGGGCTGTGCCCCCCAAGCACTGAAGGGCGGGGGGAGCTCATGCACCACAGATCCGTGCACAAAGCACAGTTGGCAGCTAATTTGGAGTCAACCATTTCACACTCGGAAGGCAGGGATTCAAAGCCAAATCCAGGGCCCCCTCCTACTTTCCAACACTGAAACAATTTAAAGCAGATCTAACACCTATGTAGTACTGATTTGGTTATCTTCAAAATCCCCATTGTTGTGTTTAAAGAGCATATCGTCCTAGAATAGCCTTCATTTGATAAACAACTCCTTCTGCATGTCAGCCAAACAACAGTTTTGGTCTTTATCACAAGAGGACCAGCAGCAGAAACAGTGTTTGTTGAAGCAGGGGAGGTGGGGGTTTCAGCTGAAAATAGAGTTCACTGTCAGCTGGACTGGGGGCTCCGGTTTTTAAATAGGTTTTGGAATGTGGGTATGAAATAGTTAAAAGAACCTCACCTCCAACCCTTAAAGAAGAAATGCCTATTCACGCTTTTAACAGCATAAGAATATCTCAGGCATTGGTGCTGTTCATATGTCGTTCACAAAAGTTCCTTGTATGGGAAGGTCAAAATATACAGGTACCAATGTACAGAATCCTTAGAAAATGAGAATTTTCTTAGGAATAAATAGAGAACTCCATCCAAAGTGGCATTAAAAAATGTTGGGGGTGGGGTNAAATGTTGGGGGTGGGGTGGGGGGTGGGGAAGGATTATGAAGGTTAAATGCATATTAGAGAAAAAAGTTATGAGCAGTAGTACTACGATTAGGATTTTTCACATTCCTGTGAACGTGGTGGAATGTTACAATTTCTAAAGTGTTTACCTAACAAAGAAAAATAATTATTGTTTAAAGGTATATTTCTGATGTGATTCTATTACAATAACATATAGTATGATTGTATACTTTACCTCAGAAACTCTCAGGATGGCTGAAAATGATTTTACATTGTCAGTTTTTCCAACCACTGGGTATGGGAGCGTGATACATACACCCTGAAATCTGTCACAAGATGATGCTATTTTGTGCAATCCTCAAAAGCAAGCAACCTCAAGAAAGCTATCTATATTTCTCAGAAAATGGACATACCCTCAAAAAAGCTGACACGTGGGACTTTAAAAGTGACCTAAACAACGTGAACATCTTCAGCACTGCTATCAGCTGCCAGGCCTAACTGCCTGCACACCCACTATAGGGCGATGCCAGCTCACATGAGCAGACTAGGCCGTGGATAAAACGTCTGTCTGGAAAACACAAGCAGTTGGTGCTGCCTGGTTTCTAAGTTTCCCGCAGATAGAGCATCTGGGCAATGTTAACTGTGGCATTCTGTAAACACTGGCTGGATGGTACACCACTGACAAAGTGGCAGTGGAAGCCTGTTATCCTCTGTTTTGGTGGTAATCAGACGGAGTGGCCAAATGTTGTGCCTGTGGAAGTGAGCTCTGGAAGTAGTTAAAGAACTGTTCACAGCACAGTCTGCAACAGATAAGGAGACAAGATGCTCTTCAAAAGTTAGAAACATCCACCCAAGCAGCACTGATAGCAACAGATACCTCAAATACAACTTAGCCAGGAAACTAGGCTGCTTTTTGGGAAGGTTTCCCGTGCTGGGAGCTAGTGACACAGGGCAAAGTCTTGGTCCATTAACAGCAGTAGCAAAGGTTCCTACTGGTCACAGATGGTGGGATTTCTATAAAAATCCCACACATTGTGCTATCAAATTTGTAGGTCTTGCCATTACTGTTTACGTAAGTCAAGGAGACTATGTGCACATTTAAATTGTCAAATGAGATGGGAAATACTTTTACGTAATTGTTTTGCAATTGACAGGAAGAAACCAACGTCAATTTTCCTTTAACTAAGAGTTTTCTTGCATCTTGGTGGCAAGAAATGCACGTTCATTCAATTCGTGTCATTCATGTGAAATGACAGCAAGGATTCTCTAATGCTGAACTGATCTCCTTCCCATTTGTGACTTCCTTCCAACAACTACAGCAAATGCTCCTGCAGAAGAATAACTGTCTTAATTCTATTTTGGTTAACCTTTGCTGCAGATCAGTGCTTGAAAGGAGAATGACTTTGTGAGACCAGACTCCAGGCTTTCTGAACTGTAAGAAAGAAGATACAAGCCACCCTTGTGGAAACCTTCCACTTTCATGAATTCTGCTTGGAGGTAGATTTTTTTGTTCTGTTTTCACTGAAATAAGCTACATGTAAATAAAGCAGAGTTGTTTCCCATGTAAAGAAAGAGCAATGCTTTCCATCTTTTAAAGTTAGCTAGACCTGAAAGGAGCTTGGAGCAAAAAGGAGAAAAGCAATGGGTTTATTTTAAGGAAAAATAATGGCTTTAACTAGTAAAGGAACTGTTTAAAGACTTTGAGTAACACTTCCAGAAAAAAAATAAATAGCAGTCCACACATTCATTCAATTGTGCCACAGACAGATAAATGTCATGCATGTAGTAGTCATCAGCAGATACATCACTGAGAAAAACTGTGTTAAGGAATTAAACAGAAAAATGAAAATCAGACACATACTAAAGGTGGGAAGGAACTGAGGCCAATTATGGACCTAGGGCTCTTAGAGCATGTTTCCAATATTCACAGTACAAGCTCACGATAAACAAGATTGCTGTGAAGGCAATACAATGATATGGAACAACTCCTTTAAGGAAATCAAATCATACTGCATAAGTTCAGAGGCACATCAGACAACAGAGAGAGGTTACAGCAAAAATGGACGCCTCTTTTCTAAATGCAGCTTCTACAAAACATGCAATTTTCTCCTGTTTTATTTTTCTATTTCACAAACTTTCAAACGTTTATGGAAAGAGATGACACTAAATCTGGCTTATCTATGGTGCCATTTGTTGCTATAGGGAGACTACTAGGAGAAGGTGATGAGTGGTAAGTTGGTGAATGATATTAATAGAGAAACAATAGACAAATTTCTCTCAGTGTTGTGTTTAACTCTTCAGAGTTCACATCTATATTTCTCCCTCTTCATTGTGAGCCCAAAGCAGAGGATAATGATTAATTACATCCCACTGAACAAGCAGCTAATTGATTTCCATCCAGAATGTTAGCATTTTTCTCCATTACATTTCCATAAGTACTGTGTATTTATTTCTTCCTGATTCAGGTCCTTAGATTCAACAGATCAGTGTCTCAGACTTCAATAAAAAGGATGATTCATACCTTTAGCACAAGTCAAACATCTAATGTTGTCTTTTTTTTCCTGAGAGAATAGGTGGAGAATGCGGAGATTTAAGGAAAAGATTCTACCACTAATACCACCAAGCAGAAAGCTGAAGCATGCAAACCACTAAAGCACTTATTGTAAAGATACATCTTTGTTCTGAGACACCATTTTGGAGCACTTCACAGTGACATATGACACTTCATACTTTCAAATGGGACAAGATCCTCCTTCCATGATGAAGTCTTTTGATAGAAAGCAATTGTGTCCCAAACTGTGTTTTTTTTCATTGCTGACTACTAGATCTTGATCTCGCATTTTGTTTCATTACACATAAGATTACAAGCATGCTCATGACTAAAAATAAAAAAATAAAAATAAAAAACACCCTCACCCATACCAAAAATATACCAGTCATCCTTTGAAAACAGTTTCCTGCATTCAGATAACTATAGTTTGACACCTACTTTTTTTTTTCTCATTTTCTCATTTCTGTACAGGACATATAAACTCAGATATATTCCATTAAGTATATTTCTGCAGTAGCCTGCATCATCAGTTAACTCCATCCTACTCATTCTTAGTGAAAGAAATAGTTGTTTTCTTCTTCACTGAAAAACTCTTTCCAAGAAGGAGAAAAATCCAAGAACAAAACCAATTTTGAGAGACAGTGTCATTCTGCAACTTTCAGAGTATCAGGTTTGAAAGGTAATATAGAACAAACAGCAGTGAGAACAGAGACAAAACTTATTTTTCCCTCCTGGTTTTGCTTCTTTTTTTCCTTATCTTTTCTTTTTCATTTTTAGTGCTAGAGGCATAAAAAGGAATTGAGAAGTCACTTCAGTAACAATGGAGATGACGTGATACGCAAACCTATGGAACTTGTTCAATTAGCACCAGTCTTCCCACTTATAATTCTATTATTCTATGATTGCCCTCAGTTCCATTGGAACAGAAATTGCATGCACAACTTTACTTGTGAGTGCCTCAGACCAGATTCTTGCTCCTTATGGGCTTTTAAGGTGAGATGTGTAAATAATAGTTCACAGATACCGCCTAATTGCTCCCTTTGTTGTCAATTTCATTCCAGAGGTATTTGCATTTTAACTTCGACATAGTGAACCCATGCAACTGAGTCTGCTCAGTTTTGTCTGCTCAAAATTAAGTGAACAGAATTTGAGGTTTTCTCTTGATAGTCTCAAAACCTGCTCTTAGCAGGTGTCATTCAGTCCAAAATAAAATATTTAGAAGTACAAAAGCCTGCCCTCTGAAGTTATAACCAAGGACTTTTTCTTTTTCTTTTTTTTTTAAGACATTTTAATTCTAATCCAATGCCTAATATTGGACAAGTTTATTTATTATTTCCTTGGGCATAATACTAATTATTTTCTATGATAAAGTCTAATCCATATTTTGGAATTTATGTTTTAGGACACATCACTTATAACTTACTAAATAATGTTTTTCTTTAAAGGGAAGTGACCTCCTAAAAGGAAAGATGCATCATGATTCATTTATAGTCAGTTATATTTTAGTGTAACAGAAACACAGGTTATGCAAGGTAATAACCCAGCAATGGTGTAACTAGAGTAGAAAAGCTTCAGAACTAGTAACGAATCCCTAAGACACACACAAAAACAATGTTGTTTAAAACAACATTTCCACTCACTTGAAGCAGCAACTTCTCCTCACACCCTTATTATCTTTCCTGGAGTTAGTCTTGCAAGCAGTTAGAGGGAGACTTAGATCCCAAATGTTTAATCTAAAAGCCACCCCAGGCTTGGAATAAATTTCAGTGTGGTATACAGCTGTGAGAGGGAAGAAAAAAAAAAAATCTGAACTGCCACTCTTCAGACCTACTGTCGTCAGAAGGAGCAGAGGGTTCTGAACACCTCGTAAGCCTGAGCCCTGCAGTATAATTTAATTACAATTGTAGCTTCACTCAGAAAACAAAAAAACAATAACTGAATGTCTTCCTCATGTTTCCCTAGTGCATAAGTTCCACGTTGCATGTTCTCTCCATTGCTTTGTCCAGGCCTCTAAAGCCATAGAAAGGCTGTTGCATCATTTCTCGGGGCATTTGTTCCCAAGTTTCAATGGGAAAGCAAATAAAAGGCAGAGAACAGGGGACTCAAACAGCAGAGGGTAATTCTTTCTCTCTTGTGAAACATCGCAGCTTAAAATTATAATCAAACTGTCACGTGGAAAAATAAAAATAAAAATAAAATAATAAAAAAGCAAACTTATACATCATATCACATGCAAAAAATGCTTCATATTCTTAATGAACTTCTGATATCCCAATGAATTCAAGAGGCAGTTTTAGGTCACTAAGACTATGAAATTTTGCCTGCAGTACCAAGGAGGCTGTATGAACAACGAGGGAAAGAAGGATCAAGTGCTGAGCCCTTGAACTTACAGGTACGAGCTTAGTGCCTTCAGTTTTACCAGCATCACCTGCTAGACAGAAAGGGCTCTGTTCTTCACTGCCACACCTATGCTATTTTCTTGCATCATTGGCTAATATCTGAGTAACTTCTGTTTCTACAAGTGAAAGAATGTAACATTCTCAACCTGCTGGACTAGCTAACACAACAGATGCTCCCATCATTCTTTTACAGCAAGAGATTCTTCTATTTGTCCTGACAACAACATGAAACTATAAAACCATCTGTTTTTCTTTCATGAGCATAAGTCTTCCCATAAGTCATCAAATCTGCTGTTTCCCTGAGATCTGCCTGCAGTCCAACAGATCCTAACATCTGGCATTTCCGGGACTGATTAAACAGTGCAAACTGTCATTTTACTGAACCCTGAAACAGAGACTAACAGCATTTACGCAATGTAGTGCCAATGGTCAGTATTACTTAAAGAGTCACTCATTTGATCCACACGCTGTTGGCATGAAGTGCAACTGTGCTGTGCAACATGCTGCAGGGCAGCAAACTGCACAGTTGGGGGAAAAGGAGAATGCAGTGACCCCGTACAAAAGCCCAGCTCATCCAGAAAACGCTAAATGCTCACGAGTGATTACACGGAGCAGACAGACCTTGCCTGCTTTGGTGTTTCAAAGGGCTCATAGAAACGCCCTCTGCCACTGAGAAACCAGAACTTAGTTTCTCTTCTCATGAAGAATAAAGGGCCGAATCAACCATCGCTACAGGACCCTCCATCTGAAGGAGTCTGTAGTTTTCCAAATCTAAAACTGTGAGGCTTGCAAGTAGCAGCAGTGTCATCCCTACAACACACTTAATTCTTTCAACGGAAGCTCTCGAGAGCTCAACATTGTGCTTCGCTTTTTATCAAGCAAGGATGACTAATGCGCTATTGTAATGTACTTTTCACCAAAGAATCCCCCCAAAAATGCCAACTGAGGCTGCTTCCACCATAGTTCCGTGGGTGTTTAACATCAAAAAAGAGCCCTCCGCCGGGCAATGGGCGAGTCATTACACTGCGCTTTAAAGCAGCAGGCATCATACATAAACCAAGCTCTTATGCAAATTTGACCTACATAATGTTGAAATCTTCTAACGATTTCACAAGTAATTCCAGCAGTAAAACTGGTGTTGGTTTAGCGCCACAGGAAGTACCACATTTGCTTCAAAGAGCTTCTCGTGGCATGTTTCAGCACTGCTGCAGCCCTCTCAGTTTCTTGCAGTTCGGCAGGCACACCTAGATCAGACATCAACCTATGCCCACAAATGCTCTTCCAGCTCAGCTTACAGACATTTTAACCTCTTGGAAAGTAGTGTAGCAATGCTTCAAGTCACCAAAATAATAACAACGATTAAAAACAAAATCTAGACTAGAAATATGACTTCAGATTTTTCGGGATTTTACTCCTTAAATCCTACAGAACTGTTGAATATTCATCTTAGGCCATAAATACGTTCAATGGCATTGATGGAGGCAAAGCCAAACGGCACCTCTGGAAAACAAGTAATAAGAAAGAGACTGGTGTGTTGCCATGAGAACACTACAAATGATTCCTTGAAAAACAGACTCTCAAGCACAATTAGAAAACATTGTTGATGATGGCCAGAGTATTTTAGATACTTTCTTTTCCAATAACTTTCAGGGAATTTAAATGCATCTGTTTGAATGATGTCTTGATTTATTTAGAATAAAACCTGTCAATTTTCTGCTTTGACAGAAAATTTATGAGGTTTTGCTGGTTTTAGCACTTAGTTTAATCTATTTTTACTTTTTCATTCAGTTTCTTAAGTCATTTTCAGCCCAGAACTATGGAATATAAGGACATGGAAACAAATTCTCAAGATGAGCATCTATTCCAAATCCATCCAGTCTTTTCAACTCAGCACATAGGACAATAAAGCCAATAAAACCTTGAGTTCACATTTTACATTTAAAGAACTATTTTACTCTTCTACCAATTGAACCCTTGTCTCCCCATTTCTTTTGTAGAAGGCTGACAGTTTCAAAATTTGCTCTAAAAGTGATCATATCTACACAGAAAAGGCCTCAACTTCTGACTGTGATATTCATATGGGCCTCAGGTCACCTGCACAAAAGCTTATTAAAAGATCATTTTGAATAGTGGTAATAGATATTAATGCACTGTCTGACCAAAGTAAATACAATCACATTATTCACACTTTCATGGAAAACTTACATTTATTCATGCCTCATTAACCTAAAAATCCTCCTAGAATACCTATCAAAGCACCAAGACAGTAAACAAAAGTTTTCTTACCCTAATCAAAGTGATGAAATACTCCTCTGAATCACTTTATTTTGTGATATGTGCCTCCATCCTATAAGGATGCCTTAAAAATATTCTTCCTCATAAGAAGCAGGGGAAAAAAAAAAAAAAGGAATAAGAGTTTTAAATTGGATTGACTAGTCTCTTGGTCACAAACCAGCCTCACCTGAAACTCAAAAAATGCTACTACTATGTCACAAGATAAATTATCTAGAAGTGGAAATTCTTCAAAACATTTGGCAACTAGACATATTGATCAGGAAATTACTCAGAAAATTGCCCGTAAAGTACCTTTTAAACTACAACAAAAACTTAGATTCAATTCCAAGTAATTATTTCATCCATACTAAGGATTTCCATATTCACACTTCTAGAACAACACTTTCTGAAGCATCAAGAAACTAGCTACTTACCTGGTTCTAAATTTGACTGCAGTTCACCGGCATTTAAATAATCGCCTTAGCCAAAAGGACTACAAAGGTTTGAAAAAGGTCTTACCATGCTGACTGAACAAACATACAAATGCTCCCTTCTTTTGCTTACACTGAACTGAAAGAGAATGCCATTGCTGAGAGCAAAATACAAACAACCGACAAAAAAAAAATCTAAAATTGTTTGCTTTATTTCACCATATATTTATATCGAAGATAATGACATGATCTTTCCACAAAGATTATTTTACATAATTTGTAGTGTAAATGAACTTATTTCCAGAAGATAAAAATGCACATAGTTGTGAAAAAAAGCAAAATGTCCTAGTTTTTCTCCTCCATGACTGACTTGCTATGCAGTTTTCTAATGTTCTTGCTAACAATAGCAGACAGGAAGAATACAGTTCAACCTAGTTTATGTTTAGGAAGAGGAGCACTGATTTCCTACAATTTCTTCTTGTGTTCAGCATCAAGCCAAGGGAGCAGCAGGGGAAACAATGGAAGTTTTCCACATGCATAAGAATATTGTTTCTCTCCTTTGAAGATCACGTCATCCCACAGTATAAAAAGACTTCAGGAGATAAAGAAAAAGTGATCTCTCTAGCAAATAAGAGTAAAATTACAGAATATTTGTGCCACATTTATCCCTAGGGAGTGATTTCTCTCAATTTGTTCCTAGTCATTTAGAGACAAATTAAGGCAAAGAAAGTGGATCTGAAAGGTTTGCAGAAAGAAAATTCCCTAGGCTTCTCTTGAACTGGTTTTAGCACTTGTAGGCCCCTCTGTCTCCATACAGACTGCTGACAGAAAAACAAGAGTTTTTATTTTCCTGACAGATAATCCATATATTATCATTGTGCCATGCATTTTTATTGGGACTACCACCATAAAATATGTTTATGAGATGAGAAAGAACAAAAGAGAGGGGAAAGAACAGAGGAAAGATGTTCTTTGACTGAAATATTGATTGAAATTTGGGAAATCTGGGTTAGTTTCTGTATTTTATACATACTTCCTCTGCACAAATGCAGATCCCTTTCTCTTTTTAGCATGATTGTCTTGTCTAGTGAGAACATGAACTCCCGAACATAAGATTTTCAGTCAGAGTTTGCTTATCACCAGACATATATGGGGAATGGGCTCATCTGTAATGCATAAAAGCAATAATAGTTGGCCAGAGTGGAAACACCAAAATAGGAAGAACGGGTAAGTATGTTTAACTCCATTGCTGTATGTAGAGATATGCATCTAAAATAGTTCTCATGTTTCACGCATGCAGTCAAAATGTATTTTAGCAAACAAACAATAACAAAAAAAGGCATGCAAGCTGATGTAAATAACCAGTGTTAGATAATACCTATTCATATGAACAAAACCATTGCCCCTCTAAAGCCACACGTTTGTTTCTTTGCTGTATTTCTCATCCAAAGAAAGAAATCACTTTATGGAACAACAGCACTAACAAAAACCAGTGTATAGACTAGTAAGATGCAAGCCTAAACAAATTGCTCAACACACACATAGGATAGTTAAGTGGTGATGACGCACAGGCTGTACAACACCAAAGAGAAGGGTCATAGCATATAGTTAATGCACATACACAGAGGTTGGAAATTAATCGCCAAACATCTAGGTATTTGTTTCTTCCTTATATTCTTGGACCTTGAACATAAGCACTTTGATGTTTATTACTTTACTGTTTTACTACTTATAAAATTTACTAATCTGTCTGAAACAGTTAGCATCTGTTATTTTAAGCAATCTTCGTGAGAAGCACAGAACAGAAAATCCAAACTCCACTGTCAATGTAGAATGACAATTGAATATAAATAAGCACAGAGACTCGTTTGTGTGACAAAACACAGTGTTCGTATCAAAGAATTTCAGGAGGCCATTTTGTCCTTACTTACAGCATGTAACAACTAGAGACTACTGGGATTCCTCCCAGCTTCATAATAACCCAGGATCATGTCTGAGGGAACACATTTGAAAAAGAGAGATCCTGATAGAGAGATAGGCACGTGTAAGTTGATTAATGGTGAATGACCAATATATGGTTGATATACTCCAGACTATCTAGCCTTTTGATGTTGTTTATAAGAATGAAGGTGTCTATTTGTGTGTTTAAAATTGCAATAAAACCCCTAATTTAGAGTTGCTTCTTTCAACAGTTCTAAATGCAGGAGGCTAAAAGGTTCAAAGTAACCAGCTTCTCTCACAGAGATCCAAGGTTAAGCAAATAAATTTCCTCAAGTCTCAATAGCTATTATCAGCAATAAAAAAAACAGCCACATAATGATAGATACAGCCACATAAAAGCAACCAGACTGAAGAAAACCTTATCAAACTGAAGGAAGGAAAGAAATACCTGGTCAATATCAGTTCTGACTAAGAATCTTTATATATTTGCTTTTTTGTTGTTGTTGCTCTTTAGCCTAAGAAAGGCAAAAATAATTGGTATGTAACTGGTGTACAACAAATTCTAGTTATATTAGAAGTGATTTGGTTTCCAAGATGTAGAAAACTTTTGTTTAAATGATGGAAAATTCAAACACAACTACTACAAATACAAATACTACACTACCACCACCAATAGCACTTTACTTTCTAAGGACACTCTCAAAACCTGCTATAAACACCAACACATGAATCAGCAAGGCAGCCAAATGTTATCACTTCTTTTTATAGCTCAATTCAATGAGGAAGAATGAAGAACTAAACAAGGGAAAAAAAAAAAAAACACACACACAAAAAAAAAACCACCTACTCAAGTCTCCTGAATCCCAAAGCCTCAGCTGTCCCTTCCCAGTAATTCACATCTCAATCTAAGAGCAAAAGGGAAAGTTTTGTGACCTACCCATAATAGGCTGTTGGAAAGCAACAGGGAAAGCAGTTGAAGCAGAATGAGAAAACTGCCCAGGAGACTGCAGTGTAAACAGAGGTAAGAAGGCCCCTGCTTTATCTGAGGAAGAGGAAGAGCTGCTGGGTGCCTCAGCAGACATGGTCCATATCTACAAGGACACTGCTGAAAACACTGATGTAGGAAGGGACACAGTGGCTGCACTGTTCATCAGGGTGAGCATGGGCAGCAACTGTCTCAAGTGACCTCATTACTGCCAGGGAAGAAAAAGGAAAAAATGCACAAAACTTGACTCATCTTTCTTGAGTGGACACCTTGTGTGTGATGTAGGGCTTCAGCAAAGTGGGATTCAAATTTATGCATAATCTCAATGGATTTTTGAGAGCCATTCCATAGGTGGCTTTATTCTTTCAAGTTATTATTTAAAGATCGTAAAATGGTATCTGCAATTAATTCAGTATTGCAGATGTTTCCTGTGGGGACTTCCTAGCAAAAGTCTATTCACTGGGGATTTCTGGATTCTCTAATTGCCCAGGTAGTTGTGAAAAGTGACTGAAATTCAAATTACATGACACAGCTACAAAACACACTGTTCTGTAAACTTCTAGAGGTTTATCTCTTTCAGGAGATGATAGAATTCAGCATCTTGGGGTGATGGTATATGCCTGCTTCCCCATTGCTCTAAGAGTTAATCATTAGACAATTACCAGTAGTGGTCAAAATACTAAGAACAGAGGGAGCACTTTCTGTCAAAGGTCTGGGAAAAGGACATAATGCAAAGTCCAAGCTACATCAGCACAGGAAGATGAAAAGCTCTAGTCCATTCTCACTGAGATGGCCTCAAAACATAAAGCAGTTCCTAATTTGTTTGAGAATGCACTTCAAGTTTCATTTTAATAGGTGCTAAGTACATGCAAACAGACATACCGTAATTAAGGTGATCAATCTGCAAGAAGGAAAGCACATAAGAAGAACATGTGTACTTGAAAGAGATAAGTAATCATAACAGTAATTATTAATTGCATTATAATTAATAATTATAAGGCCATAGATCCCTGGCTGTTCTTTTGCAAGCAGCTTAAAATCATTTCCAGGTACTTCATTAAGTTATGCAACAGAAAGGTATTCCTGAAACAGCTTTGGAGCAGCAAATCCCATTTCAGTAAAACAGAATACTTTTTCCACAGAACAGAAAAGCCCCAAATGAAGCATTTAACTACCTCAATAAGATGCACTACGACTGAGCCTTGACAGACCCAGAGACGTGGAAACATTCTGTAATGGAGATTTTAATTATTTGGGTTTTCATTATGATTAAACTGGAGGCTAAATTAATGTCATACACATATGTAAATAAGTAATGTTCTATGATTAATAATTATAGGCAGATACTTATAATGAGTTTTCTGGTACAAAAATCTCTTTTTGCCACCAGTTCTATTCTCAGACACTCTTGGAGGCAGGCACTGCAGTTGCTAACTAAGTGTAAACTAAGCACCAGATTTAAGAACTTGTCCAAAAGCCATTTGGAGTCAGTGGCAGCATGGAGAGCAAAGCCTGGATCTGGCTCTCCAGCCTACCTTGCTGCCAGTGGGTAGGAACTCATAACAAAGTCTGCTGCAAGTAACAGAGGTGGCACGTTCATGTCATGCTGACCTGGCACTGTGCAGAGCTGCCTGTATGTGCAGGGCAGTTGGGCAAACACTGCTGTTTCAGCCCCAAGGACTGGAGGACATAGGGTTGTGCATGGAGGCTGGTCTCACAGATAGTACCCTGAAATGAATTTTGTAAGATGAATATCAGTGTAAGATGAATACAAATACACTATGTTGCATATTTGTCCAAATTATTGTGCCAGCAAGTTATGCATCTATTCTACTTAAATGAATAAACAGATGATGTTGGTACAAAAGAAATAAAGTAACTTTACTATCACAGGCCTTAAGGCTTTTCTCCATCTCATGCATTAGAGAAATAAACAGGAAAATAACATTTCTACATATTGATCTGCTGCTCCAGCCTTTTCACTCATGAAGTCATACAACCACATAGCACACTTACATCACTGACAAAATTCAGGACCTATAAATAGGGTTACAACCTTTTGGTTCAAACTGAAATATGGAATTGAAAGAGACAGGGAATAAAATGGAAAAAAGAATAAACCATGCCCCTTCTATACAGGCATGTGTACAGGAACAGTTGGTAACCAAATGTGATGTCAAAAAAGGAAAAAAGAAAATAATCAGAGAATTATGATTTTGGGGTGAGGATATAGACAGCAGGAAGAGACGAGTAGTTAAAAATAAAGGGCCTATTATATTCAAATGAAACAAAGAACGAAGAGAGAAAATAATAGGCTATAAAAACATATCTGTCAGCAAGGCTGTTTGGGGACTGAACGTTTTCCCTGTGAGGTTCTCAGGAAGTACCAGGCACCCTCCAGGTTTAAAGCTTTCATCCCTGGGCTCCCAGCTATATTGGTTTCCTGTATAAAAGGAATTGAGACGAGAAGAAAACATTTGACCAACTGCCCCGACAATCATACAATGTTTTATACTTTGTGGAGTCCTGCCTAACACAACAGAACTGAGTATTGTTACAAAGGACTCAAAGAGTCCAACCAATTACGTCCCTTCACGGGCTCGGCTACACTTGCCTTTGATCACCAGCTCTAACTACCAGCAGTAAAGCAAACACAAATCTGCAGACAGCATCAATAAACCTTGCAGTGGGAGGGAACAGAGATACTCTGTGCCATGTTGGCTTTATTACTTTTTTTTTCCTGAATCCCCAGCAAAAATACGTACAGGCTGTCCTCTGCAATTCACACGCAGATTCAAAGCTAGAGAAGGGTGACTTAGCTCACTTTTAAAAGCAGTCACATGGCATAAAGCAGAAAATGTAGCAGACGTGTTTAGAAAAATCTCTAACTCAAGCAAAATCTGGTCTGCTAATTGCCAGGAATTCCTCTATGCCCTTATTAAACTCTGGGTTTACACACACATACACATATGTTAATAAACACATGTATCCACAATGCAATAGTTTGTAGACACACTTCCCTTTTTACTTCAGTGTTGGCTTACTGTGTTCATTTACCCCTGAAGAACTTCCTGCTAAACACAGTCTGAAAATGGGACATTTCTATCTATGCTCATACTTCACCATGATCCCACAGTGCAGTATTTAGGCAGTGGTTTGGGGTGACTGCATGCTGAACATTGCTCACCTCGTACTGTAATTCGGGCTTTGTATTCCCACAAGGCAGAAGTTCAACAAAGCAGACCTCCCATGCCCAAGTGGCCTTTTCAAGCATGGGGGCAGTGCTTCAGCATAAAACCACCGTGGTTTTCATCTGTCAGAACAGACAGGTTGAAAGCAGAGATCTGAACAGAAGATTAGGAAAGGCAGTCTGGTCCAGCAGCTAGCTTGCGACCCACAGATCCCATCTCTGCCTACAACACAGTCTGTGTCCAGGCTCAACATTACATCACCCTCAAGCCTTAGAAATAAGCAGAGCCTGCACGACCTTGAGACCATCTAGAGTCAGGCATCAAAGTACCTCTGAGAGTCTGGAGCTTGTTTACTTTGTACTGAAATCACCATCTATAAAATGAGAGATAACCTTTCCCTGTCTCACCTAGAGCACTGAATGCCCCATATGACTAGGACACCCTGCACACTAAGCTAGATGCTACTTTGCTTTGGAAAGGTAGAGCAGAACTGAGGTTTCACATAAGCCTCATGCTCCACTACTAACATGAGAGGGAAATGGTCTGAGTAAAACCAGGGGACTGTAACCTCACAGACACATGAAAGATAAAATAAAATCCTATTCTGTTATCTTTAAATCTTGGCCAGATATTTCTTAATAACCAGTGGGTGCTAACTGGGTTCTACGCCTTCTGTTTGCTTTGTCTGGCACATGATTCAATCCCTGCCACAGTGTAAAGCACTCCGTTCATTTAGCTGATTCTCCCCAACTGGCAGAGCGAGTCCTCCCTTCCTCTCATCCAGCTCTGCTGCTTTACACACCTCACAGGGTACTTCACTTGGGAGAAGAGCTGCTCCCATGGCTGACTGGCAGGATCCCTGCCTCTCATGTGTAAATACAGGCAAGCCAATTATTATTATTATTATTATTATTTTAACCACAGTGACCAGAAAATAAGGATTTATTTAAAATTTTCCATGATCAAGTAAAAGTTTGCATACTGTTATTTAAATAAGTCTCTAGCAGCCATGTCAAATCAAAATGTAAGATGGAAGAATCTGGAGGAACATAACCTCACATGACAATTAAAGGTAATTCTGACTTGGATTCAGCTTCCAGCTCACTATAACTTTGCACATTATAACCTATCTTCTCATTGCCCCTGCTCCCCTTCCACAAAGAATCATACAATCACTGAGGTTGGAAAAAACCTCTAAAGATGTCTAAGATTATCTAGTCCAACTGTCCACCTACCACTAATATTACCCACTAAACTATGTCCCTCACTGCCACATCTATACATTTCTTGAACACCTACAGGGTCAGTGATTCTACCACACCTCTCTGGGCAGCCTGTTCCAATGCTAAACCACTCTTTTGGAGAAGTTTCTCCTACTATCCAACCTGAACCTCCCCTGGCACAACTTGAAGCCCTTTCCCTCTCATCCTATCACTATGATCCAGATCGCACATGATCCAGATCATCTTTTATCTCCTCATTTTGCATAGCCATACATAAGACAATCTGGAAAATGAGCAATTTATTTTTCTGGGAGAATCTACTGCCCCTTGCGACCATAGTGTGTGAATACCTGGAGCACTACTATTAACACACAGTCACTGCCTTTTCACTTCTGTAGTGCTGCTTACATCTGAATGAAAAAGTAGCGCATGCCAAACAGATAGTAAAAGACAAAACACATGGTTGATAGACAAGAAGGCAGCTCAAGCTTTGTAATTTACAATCTGTTAAATTCACATCTTTACATTCTCCATGAGAGAAAAACAATACAAAGCAATATGGAGAGAAAAGTAGAAGAAAAATCACTGAACAAAAATAGAGTAGAAATGAAAACTAAAGTCACACACAGAAATGGGATAGGTAATACAGTATCTACAGCAAGCAAATATGTATCTGAATAATTACAGCCCTAGCATAAATTGGAAATGCAGTAAGTGCATGAATGAGACACAAGGTGAAATTGCACCCAATGTGCTGATTCATGTTAACCAGAAAATCTGTTTGTTACTACACCGGTTGATGTCAGGCTGCATTTTATTCAAACCAATAAAATCTTTTGTGTGGTCTCTTGACCTCACTAATTACTTAATTTACATTTAAGACAATAATGCTGCTTAGTAATGTAAAAAGGAAGTGTCCCCATCCGGGAGTGTTATCCCTGCATCTCCTCTGAAGAAACTTTAGACTGGAGAATGCTGCAAGTGAATAGGAGTTTGCTACGAACCAGCTCGTAGTCATCGCTCTTAATTGGTTGACCTTTGGAGTATTTAAGGTTTTACATATCAATCGTAACCAGCTTGCTCAGAGAAGGCAAAATCTGGAGTTATTCTGATTTACATGATCCTGTGGAGAAGTAAGCCTGTTCCAAGCTTATCCCAACCGCGATGCAATCCTAAAACGGGCTGACACTTTTCATTTAAATATCTTGCATTTAAAACCCCACAGTCACCTCAACGGTGTGGTGGTCAAATGCCAATACAGGATGTAAAGTAGAGGCTGTGTAAAGGAACCACTGTGGAGCATTATAATCTCGCATCTTCAGACAAAATTTACTGTACTACAGGCAGGAACTGCACAGCCTGAGAGAAAAAGCATTATGCCCTTAAAATCATTTAACCATTCCTATGCTAGTGAGCTTCAGAAGAAGCAGTTTCTATCTACCTTCTAATAGTATTTTATGTTTGCATAGTATATCCTACCTGCAGAGCCTATAATTCTTTCCAAAATCTAAGCTGGCATTACTACTCCAGGACAAATGGAGAACTAAATGCACAGATATGAAGCTGAAGTCAGTAGCGTGGTTTTTCAATTCCCTATTTTCCTTTCAGCCACCGTAAAGGGTTGTGTTGAGTTTGTATTTATGTATATACATATATGTATGCACACACACACATATATATACATAAATACATATATAAATATTATATATATAATATAACAGTTGCTTCGATTTAAAAAGTCTTTGAGAGACTACAAATGCTTTCGTGCTAAATATAAACAGGCACAAAATCAACTCAAAATGAAGTCGATCCCCTAAATGTCACATTAGGTGAGCATTACCAAATTGACAAGTAGTCCACCAGTTAAGGCCACTTCCATCTGGAGTCACACTGTGTATACGTGAACTGAAAGCAGAAGCTGGTTGAGGTCACAGAGAATTACCAGTGTCACTGTTTAACACCCTTCTGTTCAAATATTCTCCTGTTTTGCTATTCAGTTTCCCCGGGCCCAAATCCACTTACCTATGCTCCCTGACAGTCAAGATCCACCTCACTTACACCAACAAAAATTTGTAGAGGATGTGTATCAATAAAACAGACGGGATCTGCAGATCTAAGTTGATTTAAAAAAAAAAAAAATGCNACCTCACAGGGTACTTCACTTGGGAGAAGAGCTGCTCCCATGGCTGACTGGCAGGATCCCTGCCTCTCATGTGTAAATACAGGCAAGACAATTATTATTATTATTATTATTATTTTAACCACAGTGACCAGAAAATAAGGATTTATTTAAAATTTTCCATGATCAAGTAAAAGTTTGCATACTGTTATTTAAATAAGTCTCTAGCAGCCATGTCAAATCAAAATGTAAGATGGAAGAATCTGGAGGAACATAACCTCACATGACAATTAAAGGTAATTCTGACTTGGATTCAGCTTCCAGCTCACTATAACTTTGCACATTATAACCTATCTTCTCATTGCCCCTGCTCCCCTTCCACAAAGAATCATACAATCACTGAGGTTGGAAAAAACCTCTAAAGATGTCTAAGATTATCTAGTCCAACTGTCCACCTACCACTAATATTACCCACTAAACTATGTCCCTCACTGCCACATCTATACATTTCTTGAACACCTACAGGGTCAGTGATTCTACCACACCTCTCTGGGCAGCCTGTTCCAATGCTAAACCACTCTTTTGGAGAAGTTTCTCCTACTATCCAACCTGAACCTCCCCTGGCACAACTTGAAGCCCTTTCCCTCTCATCCTATCACTATGATCCAGATGGCACATGATCCAGATCATCTTTTATCTCCTCATTTTGCATAGCCATACATAAGACAATCTGGAAAATGAGCAATTTATTTTTCTGGGAGAATCTACTGCCCCTTGCGACCATAGTGTGTGAATACCTGGAGCACTACTATTAACACACAGTCACTGCCTTTTCACTTCTGTAGTGCTGCTTACATCTGAATGAAAAAGTAGCGCATGCCAAACAGATAGTAAAAGACAAAACACATGGTTGATAGACAAGAAGGCAGCTCAAGCTTTGTAATTTACAATCTGTTAAATTCACATCTTTACATTCTCCATGAGAGAAAAGCAATACAAAGCAATATGGAGAGAAAAGTAGAAGAAAAATCACTGAACAAAAATAGAGTAGAAATGAAAACTAAAGTCACACACAGAAATGGGATAGGTAATACAGTATCTACAGCAAGCAAATATGTATCTGAATAATTACAGCCCTAGCATAAATTGGAAATGCAGTAAGTGCATGAATGAGACACAAGGTGAAATTGCACCCAATGTGCTGATTCATGTTAACCAGAAAATCTGTTTGTTACTACACCGGTTGATGTCAGGCTGCATTTTATTCAAACCAATAAAATCTTTTGTGTGGTCTCTTGACCTCACTAATTACTTAATTTACATTTAAGACAATAATGCTGCTTAGTAATGTAAAAAGGAAGTGTCCCCATCCGGGAGTGTTATCCCTGCATCTCCTCTGAAGAAACTTTAGACTGGAGAATGCTGCAAGTGAATAGGAGTTTGCTACGAACCAGCTCGTAGTCATCGCTCTTAATTGGTTGACCTTTGGAGTATTTAAGGTTTTACATATCAATCGTAACCAGCTTGCTCAGAGAAGGCAAAATCTGGAGTTATTCTGATTTACATGATCCTGTGGAGAAGTAAGCCTGTTCCAAGCTTATCCCAACCGCGATGCAATCCTAAAACGGGCTGACACTTTTCATTTAAATATCTTGCATTTAAAACCCCACAGTCACCTCAACGGTGTGGTGGTCAAATGCCAGTACAGGATGTAAAGTAGAGGCTGTGTAAAGGAACCACTGTGGAGCATTATAATCTCGCATCTTCAGACAAAATTTACTGTACTACAGGCAGGAACTGCACAGCCTGAGAGAAAAAGCATTATGCCCTTAAAATCATTTAACCATTCCTATGCTAGTGAGCTTCAGAAGAAGCAGTTTCTATCTACCTTCTAATAGTATTTTATGTTTGCATAGTATATCCTACCTGCAGAGCCTATAATTCTTTCCAAAATCTAAGCTGGCATTACTACTCCAGGACAAATGGAGAACTAAATGCACAGATATGAAGCTGAAGTCAGTAGCGTGGTTTTTCAATTCCCTATTTTCCTTTCAGCCACCGTAAAGGGTTGTGTTGAGTTTGTATTTATGTATATACATATATGTATGCACACACACACATATATATACATAAATACATATATAAATATTATATATATAATATAACAGTTGCTTCGATTTAAAAAGTCTTTGAGAGACTACAAATGCTTTCGTGCTAAATATAAACAGGCACAAAATCAACTCAAAATGAAGTCGATCCCCTAAATGTCACATTAGGTGAGCATTACCAAATTGACAAGTAGTCCACCAGTTAAGGCCACTTCCATCTGGAGTCACACTGTGTATACGTGAACTGAAAGCAGAAGCTGGTTGAGGTCACAGAGAATTACCAGTGTCACTGTTTAACACCCTTCTGTTCAAATATTCTCCTGTTTTGCTATTCAGTTTCCCCGGGCCCAAATCCACTTACCTATGCTCCCTGACAGTCAAGATCCACCTCACTTACACCAACAAAAATTTGTAGAGGATGTGTATCAATAAAACAGACGGGATCTGCAGATCTAAGTTGATTTAAAAAAAAAAAAAATGCTGCTAGACTTTTTGTTTGATGTTTAACCTGGATCATGTCAACACAGACCCACAAACAGCTTCATCTCTATGACCAGAGAAATAGCAACAAAGCAGCCAGTGTGAAAAGGAAGAATTTCTTAGAATTTGCATCATGCCAAATTCAGTTCAACGTCTCATTACATCCTCAAATTTATCAAAGGACAGATGAAGGAAATGATCATCATTTTCAAAAAAAAGGTCAAAAAATTAAAAAAGATTTTAAAAAATATTATTAGATTATTATTGCCACTGTTGGTGACATTTATAAAGTCACATCAGTCATGTAAAGTCCCTGGTAACTAGGAAAAAGGCTATGTCTCACGCATTTTTAAGAAGGGTAGAAAGAACAACCCAGGGAACGACCAAGCTATAAACCTCACCTCTGTGCTGGGGAATAACAGAACAGATCCCCCTGGAAGTTATGCTAAGGCAGGTGGAAGAGAAGGAGGTGACACAAGACAACCAGTATGGCTTCATCAACAGTAAACCTTGCCTGACAAACACAGTGGTGTTCTATGATGGTGTAACTGTATCAATGGACAAGGGAAGAGCTACTGATGTCATCTATCTGGACTTTGGTAAGACCTTTGACACAGTACCACACAACATCCTTCTATCCAAATTGGATTATACTGTCTGTACTTACATGGGAAACAAGACTTGGACATGTTATATTCACTTCCTAAATTCTGCTCTGTATTGAAATAAACATTCCTCAGATGACTCCTGGGAACCAACTGATCATAACTGATCAAAAAAATTCAAATTTGCATATTCCTGAAACATTTTCTGTTTTGTTTTGTTTTTTTCCTCCTCATATGATGCTGTATTCCTCCAAAGTTAAAGAGCAAAACCCACAGCAGCATGTAGAGGAACACTTCCTTCAGTTTGCAGCACTCAACTGTAAACATATTTCATATTTCTCAGAGGTGGCAAAAGCAGCTTACACCATGAGTAAAGAGGACTCAGCCCTTCTACAAAGGAGACCATGAAGCAGAGACCCCTACAGCTGCAGTTTTTCCCCACTAACAACCCAGATTATAAAACATTGGGGAAAAATTAATACAGCTCAAATTACTCTGGTTCACAAATGTAGCAAAATTGCAGAGAAGACAAATAAGAAGCAATTGGTAACCTGGATAAAAAAAAAAAAGTACATGTAGAGAACTTGTAAAAGAGCACGTTTAAAACAACACTGGGTAAGACTGAAACCCACTACAATGGGCATTCGCAGAGACATTCAAGACAGGTCTTTGTCAGTTCAGACAAACTCCTTGTAGAATAAGTCCCTTGGTAACTACAATCATTTGGATGCAACCTACAGCACAGAAGTCCTGTTTCCCTGCAGCTATGAGAGTGTACTACATAAGGCAGTGCTGTGAACATCATGTTTCCTGTGCCCTTTTCTCTATCTGCTACCCCATCAGACAGAATACAGGATAAGAGGGTTGAGATGGACTTTCAGTCAGGAACACTAGGGTTTTTCTGACCAAAGCACATTTGTATTGTCATTGGTTGTGTTTGGTTGACACATCTATGGAGACTGCAAACAAAGTGTAATTTTCCTCTAGTGTGTACACAGAACTAGGCACAGCAGTGCTCCTATCGTGATTGCAACCTCCTGATATTTCTGCAGGGCAAACATGGTAATATTAACAATTAGTCAGTGACTCAGATAAGGCTCTCACAGTTATAAATTCCCCATTCAAATCACTGAGGTTGCATGGTGGTATAAAATTCTCTGACAGAAAGTTATAGCACTCTCCCATCACCTGAGGATGCATGTTCCCACCTTCTCCCACAGTCAGCCCTAACGTTTACTAACCTGATCCCCTAGGAATAAGGTTCACAGAGCTCAGCACTTCTTTTTCAGGTAACTTACTGGCTGGATCAACTCCCTGGAACCGTGCAATATGAACTCACATGAGCATTGGTGCTGGTGCAAAAGAAGGGATAATCATATACTACTGCGTGAGGGAAGTGGAGAAAGAATGAGACTGGTCCACAACCTGATATGGAGTATGCACTAAATCTTGATTAAAATGGAAAGCTGTGGCCATCGTGAACCAAAGGGGGGTTCCTGAGCCACAGAACTTCACAGCCTTCGTCTGAAGCATAGAAAAAAAAAAATGCATAATCAAGTTGTGACGAGAGGGAAGATCAGAGTTCTCCAGTAGGCATGTATTTGGCAGATTGTGATAACCCCTGGGCAATGATAAAGCAAGAGCAACTGCCAGAAATAAGCTGCTACACACAGGAGGACTCCTTCCAAACACTATGGTCAGCTCCTAAAAATTAAGCATAACTGAGTGATCTCTGACAACTCCCTCACCTGAGATGCTGCTCATCCATTATGTGGGACCTGGGGGCAGGAGCCAGTCTGGAGCAGTGGCTGTGCTGCTCAGAGGTTCCTGTTTCACACAAAACTATCAGCAAGACACTAAGGGAAACCAATTTATCTCAGACATCTTTGACAATTGGTATTGCTGCTATGCTACACGCCAAGGATAACAGTGTCTGCAAAGCCTTCACACAGCCCTAGCACACCAGCTGCCCCAAATGAAAATTGCATATAATTTTAGTGGTAGGCTTCTCTTCTCAGAGAAGCTGTTTATTTTTTAAGATATACATAAATTCATTTGGTTCTCAAAATGTAACTCTTAACAGAAATGGCCATCAAGAGTAGAGAGTAATGAAAAGCTGTAATACTGAGCTGCAATTTGTATTTACCAAAATACTCAGAGCTATTTAAGGAAAGGTTCAAGCACAAGTAATTCCTTCCTTACATGCTGAGCCTAACTAGCATTTCAAGACATTAGAAAAGCAGCCCAAAACATTTCCGAAGCAGTCCCACAGTCAGAACAAGATGGAATGCCTCCTTGCTGCAGGTAGTCTGGGTAGTTTCCACCAATGCAAGGCAGAAAGTGCAAGGTTCAACAGGGATGCTCTGGAGATGTGAAACCAACCAAGGTCAGTGCCAAAGAACCATGATGATGGTTTCCAGAGCACCTACCTTAAACATAGCTTTAAATTTAAACTGATTTACATTTGTTGTACATTATTATGAACAGCCAAAGTCGTTTATAAAACCAGTTCTAGTTGGCTTGGCTCAGACTCTTTTCTGAGCACAGGGACATAAGGACCAGAGTTTGACTGTTAGTCATATCTCAATAGCTATCGATCAGAAAACTATTGTATTATAGAGTCTGTTCCAAATAGCTAAAATATTTCCCCTCAAACCACTCAGTATTCCCTCATAGGAAAATGATAATAATAAAAAAGAAATAAAATCAAAGAAACACTGATGCATTTCTTCAAATCAAAACATTGTCAGATCAGACACTGGCACAAGTTCAGACCTTACATTTGTGGGGCTGGATCAAAGCAGAGCCCCAGATCTAAACCCCAAGAAATGAACAAGTCTGGATCTCCATGCTGTGTTTTCTTGGAAATCAATGTCTTTTCTACCATGTGCATCTCTTTAAGGTAAGGGCATAGGCATTTCCTAGCAGAGCAAGATGATACAGAGGCATCTGCGCGGAACAACGACCTGCAGGACTCGGAGGAACAAGGAAGGCAAAGGAGGCAGCCTAGGGAAGCAGTGAAGTCTGATAGCTGGAGAGAAAATTGCCAGTGCTGGAACTGCAGTGCATCAAAGGGGAGCTGAGAGCCTTTGGTAGGTGACTATTGCACCAGCCAGTAAGCAACACCCTCTTTTACCACTGAAAATGATGGCCTGAAGGACACTCCTGCTCCTGTGACCCTGAGGAATACCCTGCTCAATACTTGCTTTGAAAGGCTCACTTTTCCTTACCCCACCCTCCTCACACCTCCTGACTACAACACCAATAAAATGCCATGAAATGTGGCACAGTGACAGCACTTGTGGAGACCTGTCCAGGCATTTGTCATCCCAGCGCTGTCTGAAGTAGCTCCAAGCAGATTATTTATGTAGATGTAAAAGTGCCTGAAGTGAAATTCTGGCCTTGTCACATTAATGTCACCATTCTGAGGTCTTTTCAGACCACGCACAATGCTCTGGACACTTACACAGACATAGGAAAATTATTTCAGTCTACAGCCCCCAGATTACTTGTCCTTAGCCAAAACCAATGCAAATACTATCCAGCAGGACATCCAGAAGGCTGAGACTCTTGTGCCTAGAAATTCTGCTAAAGGGCCTACAGCACACAGCTCCATGAGAGCCCTTTTAGGACTCCAAAAAAGGCTGACAACTGCTGAGACTATTAACACATAGCTCACATAAGGAATGTATTTCTTTTACCCAGCAAAGTAGAGGAAGTTCTGTTAATCCTTGCAGACTGTTAGAAAATATGTCTGTTTTTCCTTTTTTTGGTACTTCAGTGTGTCACAGTTCACTTTCTTCCTGCAGAAACTCAAGGGTGACAGCCTAGACAGTGTCACAGAAAATAAGCAGGACCAGAGAAAGGTGACTAAGTACCTAAAATACTGTCTATTTATAGTGCTGAGCTCAGAAGGAACAGGAAAAAGGAAGAAACGTAGAACAGAAAAGGAGAACAGATCATTTGGGCATCTGCAATGAAGGAAATACTAAAGGGTACTCATCTAGGCTGTCACTCAAAAGTCCTCTCCAACAATGCTGAGGAAAAATATCAAGGGATTTGGAAAAGAACATCAGTATACATCATAGACTTCACAGCAATTCTTGGTTAAACCTATCTGCCAGACTTAACAGTCCCACTGGGCTCTAAGTACAGGTTTTGGGGATACTTCCTTTTTAATAGAGATTTAACTAGTTTCCAGCTTCAAATCATACCCATATTTTGGGAGGGCTAACCCGTAACCAGAAAGCCAGAGCCTATGTATCTTAGCCTAGCTTTTGCATTTGAAAGATGCAAACATACCATAATTCTGTGGCACATTTGCCTAACCCTGTAACGTCAGCAATCAAGGATGACCACAAAAAGCATGCCAAGCATTTCCATTCAGCAGCTAAATCTGAACAGTTTTGCTTATAGAAAGTTTGCCACTTATAAAAATAACTTCATTCCAGGTGGTTAGTGGTAGGGTGGGGGAGTCAACAGGACATCAGTACTGCTGTCCACACAGAAACATCATGTTTTTGCCAAGAACATTAAAAAAAAATCTGGATGACATATGAGGAACACATAAATTTTCTGTGCATGACCCACTGAACATATTGCTTCAGCTGATCTGAATTATATCCTGCATTTGCAGATTTATTTCAAAGAGCATTTATAAATACAAGAAGAAAAACCTGAAGTGAGAGTCAATTTCCATAGTCTTCTCTAGGTGAATAAACATTATCACTTCTTTTGAAGAAAGAAGAGATCACAACACTCATACCAATAACACATGAAAGTTAGCTCAGATCAGAACACATGCTAAAGCTTGACAAACTTTTCAAATATTTGGTAGTGCATTTCAGCTTTGGTAAAAGTCCAAGGTTTCCTAAAGCCATGGCAGTACCTGATCACAGACACTCAAATGTCAAAGTAGCCACAAACGACTACATTGGGACAACTGTATAATATCCGTCTCTAACTGATGCCTCTACCCCAATAACTGCAGTTATTCAGTCTAACAATTAATGCTACCACAAAGCTGGAAAAGTACTGAGGATGGGCTGGTGTATCAAAATGAAAAACAAACGAACAAAAAAAACCCTCATGTTTAATTTTTAAAGTTTAAGGACTATCCCTTGAATTGTGATCAGTGCAAAGGTGTTGCGGTCCATACCTTTTCTGGTCAACTGTGGGCAGAGAGACCTTCATGCAACATCCCTTTTAGCTGTTTGAAGTTTTGAACTACAACTTGTAAGGTCCTCAACTGCCATTTTACAATCTCAGATGGCAAGTTAGTACAATGTGACCTAGTTTATTCAAGTAAATCTTCCCCCAGCCTACAGACTATCCCATCATATTTCACAGCTAGGTAGCGTGAGTATTGCATTTCTCTGTGCAGTCAGATGAGAGTTGAACCATTTGTACCTGGTCCAACAAAGAGCACAGAGTTATAAATGGATTTCTGCAGTTCACTATCTACAGAATTTTACTGCTTGGATAATAGTCTGAACTTACACCGTAAGCAAAGAAAACCTTCCAAGGTTCATTCTCTGTTATCTTTACATATATCCTTTGAACAAAATTGAAATTAAGAAAAATGCATGCTAGACAGGGTTTCATGTCAATGCATGACAAAAGACACAGGAAGGTCAGAAAGATCAATGGTGAAAATCTTGGACTTTTTTCTTCCCTTAACTGTTGGTATCAGTTACTGTTAATTCTCTTGAACAGTACTCACTGAAGCTGTGAACACACTATGAAATGCAAATGTTCTCCTTCATACTTCAAATAAATTAGAACTTAACTCTCTGCCCAAAATTCTTGGGTCACCCTGCGAGGCAAAAGGTCTCAGTCATGACCTCCAGCACAAAACAACTAAATTGAACTTGGCTAGCTGATGTGAAACAGGGCTTCCAAAATGTTTGTTACATGAACTTTAATAAAATCATGATAAACGTTTCTCAGAACTCAAATAAATGACAACATGGAGCAACCCATATGCCCAGTCTAAGGAAATTAATCTACCATTATCACTTTCTCATTGTACTCTACAGGTATAATGTTTCTTCTTTGGAGTACAGTGCCCTCATGATAATTATTGAAGACTGGGAATAAATCTACCTTCACTTTGATTACTTGTTTTCCTTTCCAGTAAGTTCTGATATGACCTTCACCATGACAGCGACTCACTGCAGTGCATTACAATGTGGCCAACATCTATCACATGCACTTTGCTCTTCTGGATGAATGAATTTGGAGTCCTGTGTGTGCACTGCAATCTCTTATTTTACATACAACTGGCTGTTTATGATAATAGTAGCAATGGTGGAGCTTGTGCTAACAGCAGTTCCTGTTTTACAGTCCTGTATTAAGACCCTCCTGGGGCAATTGCATGAATCACACTAGCAGTTCATCATAACCAAAAGCATCATATCCCACACTCCAGCCCCACCCTTTCCTCTCCATCCCAGCCACATTAATGCACCCTTTCCCTTGCACTGAACTCATGTTCATCAGAGCCTTCACAGAGCTGATTCAGTTCATTACCCTGGGAGCAAACAATTCATTTTTTTGTCACGTTAGTTTTCTTCCAGGCCAGTGAGTTGAATCCATTTTGCTCAGGGCTGACAGGCGCTAGCCTTGCAGCTGGCAGCCAGGAGCAGAGAAGAGAAACAATGAAGATGGGGTGCAGGATGTCCATGATGCAGAAAGAGACATGACCAACTGTAACATGCTGCTTTACCTTCAGCAATCTGATCCTGACTGAAGGTTTCTTGACAGGTGAGGAGCAAAACCACCAGCTGCAGCTCTCCTCTTTGAGGCCTTAGCAGTCACCCACAAAATCCTTACTGCAGGCCATTAGGGACCCTGACAACCAACTTTGACTTTGAATCTAATCTAATACGCCATGGAAAGCCAGGGCAAAAAGAGTCGACGCACTCCTGACAGCTGCCGTTGTTGGAGAAACACACACTGCAGATTTCTGACTGCTAATGGCTAACAGTTTTAAGCTATTTCATGACCTGCAACCAACCTGGGAAAAAAAAAAAAAAACCCACGAAGGAAAGACAGTTCTGTACAGACCAATGGAGCAGATACCAGAAAAGCACTAAATTTGCCATGTTTTTAACCCTGAACTTCTTCCTCTTCCTACACATACTACAGATTGCCTGTCCCTCCTTGATCACTCCCGCTCCTTTCCAGTTTTCTACACAACTTCTGATCCGCTGTTTCTTCATACACAGAGACCTCCATACATAATTCTACAGCTCCTATAGCATATTCATTTTATAAAGCCTCTAAAAGCATTCTTCTGCCATGCATGTTTACGAGAAATCAACTACCAATAAATGCCTGAGAAGAACAAAAGCTAACACTTAAACATGCCTAGTATATTTAATATCACTCTTTCCCTCCTCCCCTGCCTGTTTGTTGCACACCAGGGCATAAATCTAAACTGCACTGGAGCTTAATTCCTTTGACTTGTTTGTAGATCTCATTTTAAGGTGCAATGCTTTAATACATCGGAGGTTCACCTAATTCCATCCAGTTTATTCACAAGAAAAATCACACATCATTAAACCCAACTCCATGTGAGCTGACACTCCCTTCCAACAATGAAAGCGATTTGTTACTCTTCCTCCAACAATAGCTATGAGGGAAAGGTTCCTTTTCCACAGCTGTTTCTTGAAAACCTACGGGTCCACCACAGTGACTGACAGAGCTTTCAATAGAGTAGGTTGGACGTTTATTCATCATGAATTGATCTAAGCCCTTGATAACCTGATAAAAGATGCAGTTGACTGCTCTGTAAAACAGCCAGGATTTCAAAGGCAGTGGAAAGCAGTGGATAGCATAGTATTTAACCAGTCTTCTCAAAGGCAGAGTTAATCTGCATAATTCATTTGTTCAGTGGTACTCATCTACATATTAGCCTCACACACAACATTTAACCTCCATTACATGTAAGGTTTCAGTTTAAATTTTGGCTTCTCTTCTTACAGCTTTTTGCATCCAAACACATTGCTTGTAACTTTCTAGCCAAAGTAAATGGATTCTATTAATATACAGCAGTCATAGCTCCCTTGAAACCTTTCTCTGCCACCACCACAGCAGCTGTGATACCATCAAGCCTAGGTAGAGTTACCATCCATAGCAGAAACTTTCCAAAAGCCACTCTTGCCACCTTTCAACTCTCCAACGAATTGCTGCGCAGGGAAAACCCCTGCTGGAAAAGCAGCTCTGAAATTATGGAGGAGGAAAGCAGACAGGTCCCTCTAGGTGGTAAAACAGGTTACGGTTTCCTTCCAATAACAGTTACCATAGCCTNTTGTATAACCCTTCTACATACTGCTGGAGGAAAAAGAAAGGCCTCTTGGGAGGAGAGCATCCATCTCCACGACAAAATATCAGTTCAACTGCTGGATGGACTGTAGTGCTCTTGGGGAACAGATACAAACTTCTCTTTAATAAAAACATTTATAGTACATGGTTTTGAGTATCAGCAGTGACTCACTTAAGTTATAAATGATCTTTTCCCTCTTTTCTCCCTGAAAAAAAAAATATATATATATATATAAGCGTCTTAGACATTAGTTCTGCCACCAGCTTTCAAATCTCAAAACACCAGCCATAAGCTGGCATGATGAACCCACTCTAACACCAGGCTTTCCTGGGGTTAAAATAGAAGCACCAGAGAGGCCACTAAAGCTTACTAGACATCTCACAAATGAGCATGAGGACAAGGCAGGGCAGCACATACACAGAAGAAAGAAGCAGAGGTAACAGGAGCAGCCTGGATGACCTGGGAACCCCCTGCAATATCAGTTCACAGTGCTTCTTCTCCTGAACCATTTCTGGAGCCAGACTGGGGAGCAGTGCACCCTCAGCTGCTGCCAACCCTTTTGGTAGTTTCCAGCTTGATTCAGTGCTGACGTAACAAGTTAGGGCTGCAGAATGCAAGTGCCAACCTCCATCCTGCTCCAGTCACATCACACAGTCCTTCCCCCAGGGCACCAACTTCAACATTCACTTTTCCTTTCACTGANTTTGATATTCTATCTACTTTATCAATTTCCCCTGCTTTAGCAGAGTAGCAGCTGTGATAACACAGAACCCATCTCCTGCGCTGCCCATCTCTGCACGGAGGGAAACCAGTGAGGACAGAGCAAACACTTGTTGGGAGCCTTCAGCTTGTTCAGCCAGGAGGCAAAAGACAAGTCAGCATCTGACCCAGGAGTCAGAGGTCACCCCTCTGGGGAGCCACCAAGCTACTGGGTCCACTTGCAGCTAATCCCCAGTGAGTGCTTCTCCCCAAAGGATTTCTTTATTCCACTAGCT